>CAJNOP010000013.1:1175157-1280351 GCA_905250075.1 Rotaria sp. Silwood1 | reverse complement strand
TTAAAAATTATAGTTTAAAGAAAAACAAGCATTAGTATGCTTCCTTTTTGGCTTTTCTTCTTTCGATTCTTTTTGCATAGCTGCCAGTGAAATGAAACATGAAAAAAATTACATGATGCTTTAGATAAGCATAAGTTATTTTTTTAATATTTGAAATAAAGAATATAATAACTATTTATCTTGATATGTAATTTTATTCCAACATCCTTAGTAGCTATTTGTTTTTGAAATAAGAATCATTAATTAAAATACTTATTCTCAGCGGAAATATATCCGCTGAAAAACCATCTGCCTTTTGAAATGCCATATGTTAACAAAAAAAAAAAAATACAAGTCTAAAGCAGCTATATGCTTTTATGTGTTGATGATTACATTTGAGATGTCTTAAAAGAGAAAAAAGATATTAAATCAACAATTAAGATTACACAATATCATTTAGTTTTTAACAAAATAATAAATATTTGTCGTCAGATCGAATATCCTATGCGTTCATATTTCAATGCTGTCTGATGTAAATGAAGTAGGGAGCATGGTTTCTTTTTTCTCCAGTAGTACAATTTTTGAACCTATATATTTTCTAACTACAACGACAAAATAAAAATTTACACTTTCTCATAATATTTGATGAGAAGCATTTATAGGAATTGATAGAATAGGTATGAATTAAATGCTCTCTATGAAAAAATTTTCTCTAAAGATGTCACTTATCTGCTGCAAATGAAGATCTTGATCAGTAATAAGTTACTGACTGGTAAAACAATTTGGCATCTAAATTCATATAGGAAAAAAAAGGAGCAAAATAATATCATTTTTTTTTTGCATTTACAGACTTTATTAGTTCTCACATTTTTGACAGTGTTAACATTTATCTTATTCTTTTTCTCTACATAAATACATGGTCGTTTAAATTGAAGTTCAAAAACAAATAGATTATTTAAAAAATTGAACATCAATATCAACGATGTCAATCATGCAATAGCAAATAGCAATAAAACAAACTTGACATATGTTAGTATCAAGTTTTCAAGTGATTTACTATTTCAATGTATTAGTTATAAAAAATCATCATAAAACTACTTAAAATCTATATAAAAAAACATAAAAGAAACTTCTCCGAAATATATAAGAGTGTGTGTACACTCTCACATCTATAGCATATATAATTAAGTGAATATTTCAAAAGTACACATCAATACTCTTTCTGAGATTTATCGATTACGTCCATATGATACTACTTACTACCATGTCTTTCGAAGCTTTACTAGTATTGTAATAGAAACAGATCAAGTTCATTTCAAAGGAATTCCATCGATTAGAATGACATTGAATTCATCCGACGCAAATCATTTCTTTTCTTCGATGTTCTCGACTTATTTTCATTGAAAATTTGTTCAATAAACAAATTAGTTCATGTAGTCAAGACTGGTGAAGTGGTAATCACCTCTCAGAACACTTCCATAAAACAATCCACATAGAAGATGAAGTGCAGAGAGCCAAGCATCTCTCTTATTTTACCAATACATCGTCGAGAACACTATTAGCATCGCTGTATAATTCAAGTAAATCTGAATCACCTCCACTATAGTATCGCAGATATGTAAATGTTGTAGACCAATCTATGGAACTCACTTTTCTTTATATAGTTTTATTTGAGTACTCCAAAAAATAATGAATAAACAACAGAAGTAAAATCACTTGAAAAAGCGATTCTTTTTGTTCTCTTTTATGATGGTATTGATTAAACTAAAGCAACAGTCATCACATTCTATGTTAGAATAATATCGAAAAGGCGGACTAGAGCAAAGACTTAAGTAGCGACCAAGTTATTGCCAGAGAACGTTGTTCTGTGGTTTGCGGGAGCTTTTATGTACGAGAAAAAACTATTTCGTGACTATTACCTAACAAGCTGCTCCACGATCGAGCAGGTTCTTCGAGTTATATCAATGGTTCTTTTTGCAGCGTTTGATTTACGTCAACATTTCACAAGATTTTTCGTCTATATAAAGGAAACGAATGAACCTACATTTTCCAATTATCGTAAATATCAGATTTCTTTGACAACTCATTAATAATGACAGCAACAACCATATCATAGTTTAATTTCTTTGTTGTGATTATTATTGGTAATACAGTGAGTCATATATGCAACATGAAGAACAAGGTCAAAACAAACAGTGTAGCAATATATTAAATACAGCTGTTAGTTGAGTCGTTCATACATTTTAGTTTATACAGTGGCAAAATATTTCGTTTTCTTTATTAAAATTTTTTGTTTACGAAATAATTGGTAAGACAACATATATAGACCGATTTCTACTATAAAAACTTGGGCCTTTTGTCCTAAAGAGAGTAGAAGAATATACTACTAATGATTCATAAATTCATTTCTAATCAATGAAAAATATCACAAGAGATATTCGAATGCTCTATGCGAAGATCATGAACTTCTTAATTAATAATTTCGAGTAATATTCATCTTTTACAGAATATGAATTACTAACTGCATATTTGTTACAAAATCTCTATTTTCAACAGAAAATACTTTAAAAGAATAAATTACTGATGAGACATATTCAAAATATTGTTATTTAAAATTTATTTCTCAAGAGAGAACGACCATAACTGTAATGATGTACCTCTATATTGCATCATGATATGTACTTCTATTGAAGCGGAAGAGTTAAAAATAATTCGAACGAGTTCGTTGAGAATAAAGGATTAATTGATGGAAAGTTTCCAATTTATATTCACAAATTCGTTAGCATAAAGAGATCAAGATTACAAGGTTAATACAAATTAAAGTCACGTATACACGTAGATTTTTACCAAAAGTAGTCTTATAACTTTCTATGCATGGAAAAGATATAAGCTGATAGAATAATGTATTGCCGAAAAAAAAACATAACATGCTCAATTGTCCAATCTCTATTGCATATGGATAAATGTACAATATCAGGAAACCTCTCAGAATTATTCTTCAAATTAATAGTATTCTGTACTAAAAGATCAGGAACACTGTAGATATGCGTTATATTCCGTTTTTTTCCCAAATTTTCGACTGTTCGTTATGTCATTTTTTTGCATGAACCTAATTCAGAATTTCTTTCAAGACAATATCAGCAATAAAACGTACACCAAACGTAATAAGAAGTGTAGCGATTGAATCATTACTGTTAATATCATACGTATGTCTATCAAACATTCAGTTTCTTTTGTAGATGGACATTGGTTTGCTTAAATCAGAGTAAGATCTATTGTAGAGCATAAGCATTCGCTTTTTCTACATGTACATGACATCTTCCCAAGATTGAAGCAGCATATATAATTCTTTTTTTTGTCTTTAAATACGAGACTTTACCTATGTTTCTTGTCGATACTAACAAAAGATGTTTCGCTCCATTTGAATAGAATACGAGTGTCACTTTATTCAAAGAAAAAACAAACAATGCACTTTTTTGAAACATTAACTAAATTGTTTTTTCGTTCTATTTATCATTGAACTTTACGGTGAAAAAAACTCGAAATTATGACATCATTACATCAGTGAGACGATGGCTCATGACGCTCTCTTAGTTCTATTTTTGTTCAATACATAAAAGACTTTACTCATCGAACGCATCTTTTTTGTGGTAGCACTTATTCTTTCCTGTGTCGGTGACATAGTATTGATAAACACCGATGATGACGTATTCATTCTATGTTTGGTAGCCTTTTTGCTTGTTCACATTGCTCATATTGTTTCGTTTTTCGCTGGAGATGAATAATGACGACATACAATTTCATCGATGACATTCATTTCATTTACTTCTTTTCTTTTTGCTTACTTCGCAATCATTCTCTACATTTGTTATTCATCTGTAAATGAGAACTTTCAGAAGACAAACAATTGTATCTTCCCGGTTGTCATCTATACATTTGTAATTGTTGGCGCGAGTTATGTAGTCTATTGGCGTGACCACCAAGTAACCGGTTATTAATTCGTCTTTCTTGAAGCAATGCTCTTTATTATTTCTGATTCACTATTAGCATTCAATCGATTTGTTGCGCCTATTCCTATACATCAGGTTTGCTCATTATGGCCATGTACGGTATAGGACAATATTTAATTACAGTTGGTCTCCTAAAATCGACAACTAAAAACATGAAAAATGCTAAAACTATTGTTAATGGTTCGATTTCATCTTTTTTTTTTGTATGAATACAATCAAATTATAGAAAATCATTGTTAATGAAAAAACTAAATCTGTTTACAAATAAAAACAATTTATTATTCACAAGACGCATAGGTGTTACCTCTTCTAGCAGTTGCAATCATAACTAGATAAAAAGTAATGCCACCTCAGATCATCCTTTGATTTTTACTAAAATACGTTTAAATGTCATTACTCATTATTATTGAATAATAGAAAAAAATTGCTTTAAAGATCTTAAAAATTTGTTAAATAATCTTTTAAAAAGATACACTGTTCTTTGACGTCTATCTGAAAGCGATGTGTAAAATTGTCATTAACTTTGCTATCTATATATTTGTTTAGCATACACATATATATATTAACTTTTTGTCTAAATCTTACAGTCAAATTCGTAATAAAAGATACATCTATATCTACAAAATTGCTAAAGAAAAACAAAAATAGATAATACTTTGGCTCAAGATTATTTCAAACAAGCAATAATATTCGATGATGTTCCATGATCTGATAATGAGGGTCAGAGCTCAAATCGAACCTAATTTCATTGGTTTGATTCAGTTCGTCTTTGTTTTCTTAAACATCTGTTCGTGTTCGTTTCTGATCTCTGATGTAGAACAATCGATCAAACATCATTTGATCGTCGCCTAGAGTATTACAGTTTTACAAAAACGTGTGATAGTTCAATCAGCCATTTTTCTTATGTGTTTGTCTACATTCACCACTTTTTGAAAATTCATTTGGGTTCGGTTCGGTTTCTGATGAGTGTGAATATGTAGGTTGAGCGAGCATCAGGACGTATGTTGTTTATTATCATTTATCTTTTTTCACAGATATATTTCAATAGTGTGTGGTGTAGATTTGAGTCTTCACTTCAATACCACCATCAAGACCTACATCTCTCAATTTTGCAGTGTTATACGAGCTTCAAATAAACAATTGAATTGTAAAGTGAAAGTTTTCCTAGAAGTAATCCTAAATTTTAGGAACTATATAAGAGAAAACTATATGAAATGAATCCTAGCCAAGAAGAAAAAAAGTATACGTCGGTGCGTCTGAAATATAGAAGTACAGAGAAGTGTAAAAGTTTAAAAATATACATTAATTTTGAGCATTAAAAGTTTTAAATTTTTTTTTGTTTTGAAAAATAATCTCCTACTCAAAGGGTTAAAATAAACAATTATGAAGAATCATTTGGATATGTTTGGTATGAAAGAAGTTGAAGGATTTTCAAGCTCCATGGTACCGAAGCCGATGAAATTGGCTTATTTCATGTAATCCAGAGAGTGAACATTATGGTATCAATGAAGACTCAAGTAAATTTTATTTAAGAAATAACATAGATACACTCAATCAACTTTTATTAGTTCTTTTTCAAATGAAATAAAACAGCACAAGTAAAATCATATTGATGGATTTTACTGAAAAATTTCGGTTCATCAAAATCCATTAATGTAAAACCGTATTTGTGAAACGTTTGAAAATACGCTGATAACGATCGATGATACATATGAAGTGAAAATTTTTCCCATTCTTGTTTCTCAGGTGTTTCATCAAAATAAGATTTTGACCATGTATAAATACGTTTAGAACCATTTTTTTCTGGTACACTATCAAAACATGGATGAAGAATGACAATGATTGCACGACCCGATGGTTTAAGAACACGTTCAAATGCCTAAATTGTTTTCATGTATAAAATATACAAGCAAAATTCATAGCTGTCAATTTCTTCATTTAAAGAAGAAAAAAAAGCATTACTTTTATTACTGAATCAAGATCAGGTGTATCCATAAGAACATAATTTGCAATAACTAAATCAATGGAATTATTTTCAATAGATTTTAATTCAGTTATGGAATCATGATACAATTCAATTCTATTATGATCTTCATCTCGTGTTATTCGTCGATCTATATTTTCTTTTGCTATCTTAATCATAGTTGATGATAAATCAACTCCAATTATTCGTTTAATACGTGTTTCAAGAACAAACTTTATTGTTAAATATCCATTTCCACAACCAGCATCAAGAACAACTTTATCATCAACATTTCCAATATATTTCCAAAGATAGATATCACTTGATTCTTTCCGATTCGAATCTCCATCATCACCAATCCATTGATTCCAATCTTCTGCATGTAGACTCCATTGTTTTTCTACTTTTTCTAATTCACTTACCATCTCACAAGAATCAAATGTTACACAATCTCAAAGAAACATTATATTTCATGCATTTATATAAGATAAATGAATATGATTAATATATGGAATAAAAATAAAAACGAATTATATTTTATAGGACAGATGTCACTTTTCATTAGAAGGTTGAATTTTTGCATATAAAGATTCTTCATCATCTTTTGTTATGATATTTTCATTAAGTGTTGTAGGATTTATAGGTTGTGGTAAAAGTTGAACCGTATCATCATTTCCGCTGGAAATATTAAATGCATGCATCATATCCACATCCATTGTTGTTGATGGTGGACGTGATTTTAATCGACTATAGACAACAGTAGGTCTATTTGATACATCATTCGGAATTGTACCGGTTGATCGACGTTGTTTTCCACGAGATGGATCCCTAGTACCATTACGGATTGAATATGATCCACAGGTTTGTCGAATGTAACGTATAAGAAAAACGATGCCTGTAATAAAGATAATAAATGTTATTAATGAACCAGTAACAATCATCACCAGTCGCCGATAATTAGAACGTTGAGGTTTCGTCGTTGTTAATATATTACTACTATTTGATTTATAATCAATATTAGTCTCATTATTAAGAAGATCTTCATCAGCAATTATATTTGTACAATTATCACAAATCGGTATGATTGTTTCATCTGACGTAATTGATAGATTAGTAGAATTTGATAAAACTGGTAGAGTTAAGTCTATTGTTGATGATTCAATTTTAATATTGGTTTCTAATGAATCATTTTTAATTTGACTTATATTATTTTGCGTTTCATTAATTAATATTATTTTGAGCATATTATTTCTGATTGGTTCACATTGACAAACAGGATGACCACCATGATTACATCGATGAAAAGCAGTAAATGCACCTGATGAACGAATAAAATAACGTAGAACACAATCATTATGATTAGTTTTATCTCCAAGTAATAATCGTAACCAATGTTTTGTATTCGTATCATTTTTGGATTCACTTAATAATCTTGTTTCTAATTCATAGTAGAAAAATTCAAGTCGAACATCATCAAATGATCTACCAAGAAATCTGCTGGTATTTACATTATCCCATTCATGAAAATTAAATTTAACAAGTGTACTATTCGAATATTTATTCGAACAAAGACGTTCACCGTGTAAAATATTAAAAACAAAAGATATATGAACATAATAACACTTGTTATTGAATAGAACAAATTCTGATGGACAAGAATAATTATAAATCATAGACGATCGTTCTTGAGTATTTCTAAATATACAAACATAAGAAGAGTTTTTTAGATTAGACAAGAAACAATAGCAAAAAACATGAAACTTTGACATAAACTGTTGAGTTTCACCTAGACATAGAATTCAATTAGTTCATACTTTTCCATGTCCATCGTATTCTGACTCTACTAAATCAATTATGTCACCACTCTACTAATTAACATCTACTATTAGATCCTTTTGTTGTATTAAATGCTAAAACCTGCAATATTTGAACTAGTTAGAAGGTTCAGTAGAAATATTAGTTTCATAGAATAGCTTTTGAAAATCGTAGAAAGTTTCAACACGATTTAAGTATTGTTAGGACTGATGCACTTTTTCTTGTTGTTAGAAAGTCTTACTCCATGATCTTTGGCCTGTCCTCAATTATCAAGGAACTGTATCCAATCACAGTTGGTCTTTCCTCGGTTATTATAAAAACGCGACTAAGATCAATAGAAATCTTTGTTTGATTAGACTCATGTTTTGAATGAATTCTTATGAATTTATCGGCACAGAACAGCGTTTAGTTGGTTGATGAAAATAATTTTTTTTTCTTTGATTGAATAGTTTCCATTCTTGGTCTTTTTTTTCTTCAAACTGTACGATGAATGAATGTTCTCTATATGCAATCGAGATACATGTATAGACTGAGTTTTTATAATTTGTAATTAGGTTCTAATACAAAATAGATAAAGCACCTTGAAAACATATTGTGTTAGTTTTTTTACAAAACAACTTGGATTAATTAAAAAAAGAACATTTCATTAGAATTGATTTTATCTGATTAAATACTTTGTATTAAACTTACATCATTTTAAATTCTGTTTGATCAGACATTGTTGTTTCCAGAGTCTTTTGTGAACAAAGTATGGATCCTGGTGAACGTGCAGTTGAACATGGGAGAAGCTCATACGATAATGACCGATTTGCATTAGTTTGAATAATAACAACACAAAGATCATTTGATGGTAATGATCTATATTTCGATTTAAATAAATCATCAAATATATATGTTGAATTGTAATCAATCTTAATATATGTAAGTGTACGTAATGTCAATGTTTTTGATATTAAATGATTCCATTGTTCATATGTTTTTATTAATATTGGTAGACAATTTTCATTAGTATTAATTTTTGTATAACTATTTAGTATACTAAGTGGAATAAGTTTTAAACATAGATGTAACTTTCTATCAAAAATAAATGCTGGTGAACAATACCGTTGTACATTAATTTTGACAACTGTATCTAAATTAATTTCGGATTGATTTAAGGAATTTTCAAATCCACTTTTTAAATAAGATAGAAATGAACAATGAATAAGTGGTTTTCGTACAGCTTTAGGTATAATCGGTTGGGATACTTCAATTGGTAAACAATAACAAGATTTTCTTAATGAAAGAAAAAATGAAAAATAATTTGTTTGACGCTTTATTTGACAATGTTTTCGACATGTATCAATTCCTTGATTATAATCAATATCAATTAATAAAAGATTAGCACGATATGTTTGAATACCATGTAAATAATAACAACCATCAAGTGACCAATCATAATTAGATAATGATATTGATGGTAATAAATCAAAATCTTTCGTTAATGAATAGATTTGTAAATTATTTGAAGTACAATTATTTATTGTTACAAATTCACCAAGAAATTCATTGAATTCATTTGGTTTAGTCATTGTATATAAACAAATACAATTTGTATGATTTTTATTGATTAAAATTATCCATTGTCGACATAGACGAAAACATAATTCAATTGTCATATTTGAACTTGAAAATGTTTGATATGGTGATAAAGAATTTTCTTGAATATAATCCATAATATATTGATTATTGGTATTTAATATTAAACATCCGATATGAAAATATTTGGATATAGATAAATCTTCTTGATTACTTATGGATGTACCAAAATGAATTAAAAAGATGAGACAGAAAAATTGGATGAGCATTTTTTTTATTTACTGTTCGCAACAAAAGTAAAAGAAAGTTTTATAAGAAATCGAATGCAAGCATGTTATTTGAATTCAATGACAAAGAAAAACAGTTGTTGAATGATATATCATATTTCATACGTGTAAATATTAGTTAATTTTACTTATCAATGATAGAATCAATGAAACTAAGTTTAGAATGTATCAGTATAGGTCTAGTATGACTATTACAAACAAAAGAAGTATTCATTGCCAAATAATTAGAACATGGAAAAACGAAGTGATCATATTCAATTGTAAAGAAAATGCTTGTATAAAATCGAACACATTCTTTTAAGTATCTATCTTCATAGAAAAGAAAAACATCATAAAAGACATTCATCAGTTAATCAAATACAAATAATTAATTACAAAGAACATTTTCGTTTGTACATCTAACATACCATCGCTTACCTATATCATGTACGATATGTTTTTACGGCTACAGCTACAATGCGGACACTTTTTTTAACCAATTAAGGTAAAATGTCCGCAAAGCAGAATCAGGGGGTATAGACAAAAATGACCGCATTTTGAAAATTGTCCGCAAAGCAGAATCGAGGCACAGAATGAAAATGTCCGCATTATAGAATCAAGAAAAAATTTATTATGTGAGGAAAGAGAAAGATACAAGTAGTACGAGATGATTCAACATTCAACTATGCTTTGGTTCATAATCTTCGTCATCTTTGTCAGATGTATCAAATATGTGAATG
This sequence comes from Rotaria sp. Silwood1, assembly GCA_905250075.1. Classification (NCBI taxonomy): domain Eukaryota; kingdom Metazoa; phylum Rotifera; class Eurotatoria; order Philodinida; family Philodinidae; genus Rotaria; species Rotaria sp. Silwood1. The sequence goes on along the minus strand of CAJNOP010000013.1, from coordinate 1,270,000 downwards.
TATCGGTAACAAAGAGAACGTAGTCTTTTTTGATAATCATCTAAATCTAGTAGACCATTTAAATAATCTTTTGTTGCTTGTACTAAAATATTTTCATTATTAACTGAAGTTAACCTTTTTGGACGAGTTGTTCGTTGTTGTGCGTGTTCCTGTTCTAATCGAATCATTACTGATTAGCGTCGATAGAATCGATTTGTCTGTACTAATTTTCTTACTATTTCTACTTTTTTTTTGATTCTGTAATGCGGACATTTTCATTCTCTGCCTCGATTCTGCTTTGCGGACAATTTTCAAAATGCGGTCATTTTTGTCTATACCCCCTGATTCTACTTTGCGGACATATTTTTCCTCCAATTAAGAAAAATTGCCCGCAATCAAGGAGACACGGTTTTTACTTAATAAACTTGTTTTTTATGTTGTATTATTATGAAAAAGAACTTTGAATTCGTCAAGCCTATTTTATACAAGTACATTTATTTGTAGAAGTATACTTTGTTAGATCCAACTACTGTTTCATATTGATGTTTTTGGTTAGTAGAAAAATTTCATAATAAATTAATTCAAAAGAAATATTCAGAAAAACTGTAATAAGCGCATGAAAACTATTTAATTTCAAATGCAAACAAAATCTCGTAATAGTTAATTTACTCATTTTTGAAATAAACTATTAAACTAAGGATATTTCATCAAGTAAACAATGCTTTTAATGTAGATTTATCGTTGATAAAAGAAAGAATAATCAATACTATGAATAATATATCTGTCTTTGGGTAGCAGACCAAAATCGTTTATCTCAACATCCTATTTCAACTTGATTATGAAAATTAAACAACGTGATTTATCACCACCAATTTAAAACATAATTAAATAATTAGGTGAAAAAATGGTTATTAAATATATTCGTTAGAGGATTAAAAAATTTTTTCATTCAATAAATTAGCGACTCGTAAATGACTTAAACTTTGAAAATACTTCTGCCATTACTATATAGCTGTAAATGTATTGGATCAATAATTGAGAAAAATTCTATTGCCGTTTTCGCTAGTTACGCTTTCATTAATTATTCTTTTTCGAAATACTACGATTTGCAATTCAACATATCACTATGATTCTGTCCTACTGTCTTCTGTACATGTTTATTTTATGGAAATATTAAGAAATTATCATTCTAGGAATCGCTAGATTATTTTATCTATATGAACACCTATTGAACAGAGAATGGTATTACAATAAACGATAGATGAGGAATATGCAAAATCGAAAATAGCAACATATCTTTCACTGTTACAAGTCATAGAAGTAATAATAATCAAAAAATTCAGTGAAATTCAAGGAAAAAATGATTTTGATTTTTTTCGAAACCCTCTTATAGTCAATTGATTGCCCTCGTTGTCCAACATATCATTCTCCATATTTGCATGATTAATTCTCGTCAACAAACTACATGCACGGACGATCATTGATTCCTCTTCTTTTTTTTTTGCAATTGCCATCATGCATTCTTTTCCTATAGAATAATTCTCTTTTTCTTTTGTTATTAATACTAGGCCATAGTTTGAATGCTTGTCTGTTCTTATTTTCCTTTTTTATAGAAAAGACATGTCTTTTCTTTCATCTGGCTTACTTAGCAAATAGAAAGAGAAAAGAACTCAGAAGAAGAAAACAAAACCAATATGAATGGTTCATTTTTTTGTGATCGATAGAAAAGGAACGACAAAATCATCACGAAAAATAGTTAACACGATTCATTTCTTGAATATAATGAAGCTATATTCTTTGTATTTATGTCTTGTATTAATGAACATATTCTCATCAGGTAATTAAAAAAACATCATTCATTAATAAGTTTCCATTCTTTCTCAGTTTATGCTGATCAAACTGGTGAACTTTATCAATATTTAATGTCAAACTATAATAAAAATGTTCGACCAGTAAAAAATAATTCTGATATTGTTACTGTTAAAGTTGGTCTTAAACTTATTCAAATCGCTGATGTAGTATGTATTGAACGTTCAATCTTATTTTGTTTTATCTGCATGAGAAAATTTCAGATTGAAATTTCGTACTTCGATTTTTTCCCGAATACTTTGCTAAACATAAAAAAAATCCAGTAAAATTGTAATAACTTATGAAGGAGAGCGTATGGGAACGAACACTTATCTGTTTCTCATACGCGCGTTAGAATCTACTTATGAGTAAAATATCAGGTCTATTGGTGAGTTACATTTGGGGAAGTTCGCTCGTAAGCTTTTTTCTGATTGAATAAATATCTTTGAAACAATATCTCTATTGTTTTTTTTTCTAGGATGAAAAGAATCAAATAATGCAGACTCATGTCTATGTTCTTCATGTAAATATGTCTAAGAATATTTTGAACGAAAATAATTTATAATATATTTAGAAATGGCATGATTCTAGTTTTGAATGGTTACCAGGAGATTTTGGTGAAGTAGAATATATACATATACCAAATGATTTAATATGGAAGCCAGATCTTGTTCTATATAATAGTAAATTTTAATATTTACTAATAATACATTAATCATTTGTATTTATTTATTTATTTAAGATGCTGATGGAAATTATCAAATAACATCAAGTTCAAAAGCACAAATTCGATATGATGGAACTGTTCAATGGGTTAGTAAATTTTTTTTTTTTTTGGTCTAAAAAATGAAACTTTGATTTTCAATAGAATCCACCAATGATCTATAAATCATATTGTGAAATTGATATTCAATATTATCCATTTGATATTCAAAATTGTACACTTAAATTTGGTACATGGACTTATTCGGGTTCACTTGTTAATTTACAATTTTTAACTGATAATCAATCAGTCATTTTTGAACGTGGTTGGGATCTTGAAGATTATACACCTTCAATTGAATGGGAAATTTTAAGTATATAAAAAAAAATGTTTGCTACTCTTTTTTTTTTTTAAATAAAGTTTTTATTGTAGATCTTCGAGCAATTCGACATGAAATAGTCTATTCATGTTGTACTGAAGTTTATCTTGATTTAACATTTACATGTACAATTAAACGAAAACCATTATTCTATATCGTTAATTTAATTGTTCCATGTGTAAATATTTCTGTTCTAGCTGTATTAGTTTTTCTTTTACCATCTGATAGTCGAAAAAAAATTACATTATCTATATCAATTCTTGTAGCATTATTAGTATTTTATTTATTACTTATTGAACTTATTCCTCCAATATCATTAGTTATACCATTACTTGGAAAATATCTTCTATTTACACTTGTTCTTGTTCATTTATCTATTATTATTACAATTATAATACTTAATACACATTTTCGTCGTCATCCAACAACACATATGTCATCATGGTTAAGAAAAATGCTTTTAGTTTACTTACCAAAACTTCTTTTGATGAAAAGACCAAATATACCAACAAGACATGTATATAGAAAAGAAAACTCAAATTTAATTCAGCAAAATCAACCTTTAAGATATCAATGGAAAGATGAACAACGAAGACGTGTTCTAAAAATGACAGCTGATCATGTTGCTTATATTGCAAAACAAATTGAAAATGCCCAAATTGAAAAAGAAGTAAGACTTATGATAGAAATTTCTATCATTAATCGCCGCAGTTTTTGAAAAAAAAATAAAACATGAGAAAATTGTATGGTATTATCCAATTGTTTGAAAGAGAAATGGAAATGATAAAAATAACAGTCAAAGAAGTTCTACTCTCAAGTTGAAATGCATCTATTAGATTGTACTAATTTATTTTAGTCGAGATCACATACACTTTTATGCCATTGTATCATTTGGTAGAACTTCAAAAAAAACTATCGATTGATATATCAATGAAAGTGTTTCAAATTGAAAATAGGGCAGAAATACCGACTACACTGTCGATGATAACCACTTTGCCACCCATATAGCGCACTATATAACACAAAATAGTAGAAAGATGTCAAAACAATTTTTGTATAACTTTATGCACTCTTTTTTATTAGTGTATATGTGATCTTGGTTAACATAAATTAATACAATCTAATGAATCCATTTCAGACAATGAGTAAAACTTATTTTATGATGAGTTTTATCATTTCTGTTTCACTTTCAAATGTCACTAAAAAACTCGATACAGCTTATCATTCATGACTGAATCGTTTTCTTGTGGAAATTCTTAGTGAGTTAATTTATGATTTTGTGTGTCTTCGTTTTATTCTATAAGCTAGATTAAGACTTGCATTGATATCTTGACTGCTCATTTCGTTATTGATAATGAATTTTTCATTTAGATCGTCGAAGAATGGCGTTTTATTGCTTTAATACTCGATCGTTTTTTTCTAATTATTTTTGTTTCTGTTAGTCTCATTGGTACACTTGGGTCATTACTTAAAGCTCCATCTTTATATAAGTCTAATCCACCAGTTAATCCAAATTGTTATTTATACTATCCACCTATAAATAATTCTCAATGGTTAAAAACATGTGGTACAAATTATTCGTCAATAAATTCAAATGAACAACTTCAAATAAGTACTTCTATTGGTAATATTTAATAATAAGAAATTTTTTTAATAAAGAAAGACATTTGAGTTTTAAATAAACACACACAAACATACAACATTAAATTTCACCGTTATAAACGAAAAAAAAACCGGTTGATTAAAAATTACTGTTCGATGGAATGTACTAAAATTCTGTCTGTTGGTTTTCAATCGTTCCATCATAATTTTGTTGATAATTCTTAACAAAAACATAAAACAAATAAAAGTAAACATTTGAGTTAATTGTCAACAATAAAACTTACAATATCTTGTTCATTAAGATAAACTCTTGAAAAAAATGCTGGAAATTCAATATTTTTTGGTACTTCATTTCTAATATGATCTTGTATTATTGCATTTAATTTTCTTAATGATGGTAATAAGAACATTAATGTATAAAAATCTCGACTTTTACTTCCACGTTTACTATCCATATAATCACATAATGCACATGTTAATTCTGTTTGAGTTGAATCAATTAATAAAAAATCATTAAGATGAATATTACTTGTTGATATAATTAATAATGAAAGTAATAATGAAAATTCTTTTTCATCTAATTTTAATGAATAAATATATGCTTGAATTTTTTCTCCATCAGAACGTATATGTTCAATAAATGGAAATATTTGTTGGAATTGTTCATGTAATTTTTGATCAATAACATTAAAATAATTCCACATAAAAGAATTATTTAAACGTTGTAAACATAATATAATAATACTATGAATAGAAGATTTAATTAATTGAATTTGATCATTAACATTATGAAAATTCATAAAACCAGGTATACGTGTAGCAAATTTTACTGAACGATTAGCATAATTTTTAAATTGATTCATAGATGATAACCAAGGATTACCAGTATCTTGACATATTGGTAAATTCTATCAAAACAGAAAAAGTTTCTTTTTTAATTCAAATAAAAGAGGAATGTATTCTTTTATCTCATACGTCAAGTGTTTCTTTGAACGCTTTGTGAACATTTGAAATTAATTCTTTACTTTGATGATCTAATTGATCTTCGAAATCAATTATAGTTGATGTCGATTGTGTGACTAGGATAGAAGATGAATGTTGAGAAAAAATTATTAGTTCTTTTGCGTTATATTATAACTTTTTATCAGAGGTATCCCTATCGAAGATCTTCTCAGCCAATCTTAGTGACCTCGGAACATCACGATTTTTTATATATAATATGTAAAAAAAAAAAAATTCGGACCGCTGTTCTACATTACTAACTCAAAGGAAATGAAATATATCTTGTAATCGAAATTCTATCATGTCTTTAAGCTCAACTTACATTCACTTTCAGAACTACTAGATTCACTTATCGTTCTTTTCCTGTTTGATGCTTTATTTCGTGAAGAAGATGATGTTGAATGAACCATTTGGTGAAGCATTGTTGCATTTGGTATTTGACCATTTCTTTGAAGCATCATACCTATATAAAAAAAAAGAAAGCTGTTAGTGAAATCCTCTGCGGAGTTAAAATATGAAACACGATGTTGCTGTTCTTGCTAATCACATGAAGATTATTTTATTCTATTTGTTTTGGGATACATATTTTCACCACCCGTTTTACTTGATCCTCCAGAAATACAAAAAAAGCATAGTTCATGTAACAGGTGATCCGAAAGTTTCTAGACAAGATATTTGATTTTTTTTTTTGTGTATTTAAATGTATTAGTAGTGTATTAGAATGATAGTTTTGGGTGCTTTCAGAATATATGCTTAGAATTTTTCTCTAAATTTTGACTTCGGGTCATGCCACAAAATTTTATCGAATACATTGCAAGACACAAAAAATAATTTTCTAGAGAACAGTAAAGGTTTTTATAAAATCTATCGCAAGAAAAATGGTTAATTTCCCGATTGTCGCATTTTAAGTGCAAAATGATTGTCGGTCACAATTGTACCTATTCTTAGCCGATTAACCAAAACTTTCCGTTCTTGCATCGTTTTCAACGATAGAGATCACTCTCAAGTATTCTTACATACCACAGAGGTCGCAGCGGCCTATGTCTGAAAATCAGGAAAATAGGCAGGACACATTTTAGAAAAAAATCAGGAATTTCGATTAAAATCAGGACATTTTAAGTCTTATCATAGTGCTATTGTTCAGGATGAAAGCTGCACAAAAGTATGTCGATCAATGATAGTTCATTGGAATTACTATATTATATTTCGCCGAATACGTGCTTCGAGTTCTGCTTTTTTCCTTTTCGTTCGCTATCTCTGATTATGCATTGTGTTTACGTTTTCTTTTTCTCAGATACGTGGCCTACGGAAGGGGGCATCCTTCACTATTGGAGTCTTATTTGTTTCTAGTAGAAATCGCATTTTTATCAGGAAAATAGCTGTAAAAAGAAATAAGAAAAATCCGCATTTTCGCAGTGTTTAAGGTTCTATAACCATCTTTTCGGCACTCAAACCATTTCCCTGCATCACGCTTCCGTCCCCATTCTGCTATTTTTCCTCTTCTTCATATCCCTGCTCTTCGCACATATAAAACCACCATGTTATAGATAAACGAATAAAAGCGTTTACAAGAATACTTTAGTAAATCGACTAAAATGTTAAAATAAGGGAATACAAGATTTAATGCAACTACCCACGGTCGTGAACTGTATGATATAAATACCGCCGAAGTACTGGTGATAATTACTAATGATAAAATAGCTGCTTTCAAAAACCAATTAATTCGAAATAATCGATTCTTAAAGTGATTATACAAGAAAAAAATGGACAGAATAAAAATTTGAGTACCATCTTTCTTTTTATAGAAAATATTCAACAAATATTTTCATAAAATTTTTAAGAAACGTTGAGTATAACAAAATAAAACATCAAAATGACGTATATGTGGTCCTACAGAGATAAATCTTGAAAAATTAGGACAAAAGCAGGTTTTTCAGTCAAAAGCCGGAAAATCAGGACACCTTTAAAAAATCAGGAAAAAATCAGGAAAGTACACACGCTGCGAGGCCTGATACCACCAATGCGTTTGAATGCGCGAAAAATAATTAAATACTTAGTCTAGAAACTTTCGACCTAGTTCTTATTATAACAAGACATTATTGATACACAGCGAGTGATGGTTTCTAACTAGCTTCTGTAGGAAGAAGCTTTCAACTTTCACTCCTATACATCCTACACCTTCTTTGAGATCGTTTTTCACAAAATTAATTTTGGTTCTAATAATATAAAATTCTAAATATTAACTTACGCATATGATGTTTAAATAAATTACTTTGACGTCCAATTCGACTTCCTAAATCATTGTCAATATATATAACTAAACAAATAATTAAACTTACCTTCAACAGACATACCCACTTTAATACATCGTTGAAATCGACAATAACGACAAGCATTTCTTGTTGCCACATTAATTTCACATGTTCCATTATCCATGCATTTATAACGACTTGGTGCTCTTTCTTTAATACTTCTTCGAAAAAAACCCTAAGAAATATTTTTCAATGAAAATCTAATATTTTTGTTATCATGTTTGACTTACTTTACATCCTTCGCAAGTAATAGCACCTATGTATAAACATATACATTTATAAAAAAAGAAAAACAAACAGATCAACTTAATTCATACCAAAATGAATACCACTTGATGGTGCTTGACAAACATAACAAGAAATTTGAGCAAATATATCAGCTACTCTTGGTGTTTGTTGTATTTCTGCACCTTCTAAAATTAAGAAAACGAATATGAAATTTTGACATATTTAATATAATAAAACCTTTAACAGTCATGCCAATAGTTTTACATTTTTGAAATCGACAATATTGACATTGTGTTCGATTATTTCTCGTTATAATACAATCTTTATTTCTAACACATTTATATTTCTGATCTTCACCATTAATTGATCGTAAAAAAAATTTCTAAATCAAAAATTAAAATAATATACTTTCATGTATTCAATCTTACTTTGCATGCTTCACAAGTAATTGCTCCACAATGAAGACCAGATGATTGTTCACCACATACTTGACATGGTTCAAATCGAGCTTCAAGTAATATTGATAATGGATCTGTTAATTCTGATCGAGATTCATGTGTTATATCAGTATAACTACAAGAAACATCATTTTTCTATTGAACCTATATGCACAACTATGGCATTATTGAACTTAATATTGGACACAATACAATAGTTGATGTCCAATATCAAGGTCATATCTTCTTTTGTCTTTTAGTAAACCAAGAGAATTTTTTTTTTGGTTCTTTTTATATGATTCTGAAATTCTGAAAATATTCTTTGTAAGTCAAAATTTACCTGCAAATCATCTTTGACCGAATGTCATCCATTGCTGCAAACATAGTTAAGTTTTGTATATTATTGATGATATTTGATATTTTCTTCTTCGATGCAAAAAAAATGGTGTAAGAAGAAGCAATTGGGGGAGAGAGAGAGAGAGAAGAAGAAGAAAAATGTGTCTTTGATTTTTTATTTGCGATCTGTCGACATCCAATGACCAATCATATAAATTGACGTCTTTTTTTCTCTCTTCTTTGACATATAAAAGTAATTTTAACGTGAAAAAAATATTACTAACCATATGAAAGAAAAAAAAAGGAACGAAACAACATTTCCATGTCAATAAGAGAAATTAGAATTTGTCTTCTGGGTTTTTTATCAGTTCTAAATGATACAATTTGTCGCACTATTGTAATCATGTGTAAATTTGTCTGCTGTCTAGTATAGTGCTTATAGCTAGATAGAGTGAATACTATACGGTGACCGAGTTTTGATTTATTCGTCTAATTCTCTATTTTCATATGCTCTTCACAATCATATGGATATAAAGGTAATTCCATCGCATCACGCACATACTTTCTTCTCTATTTCGCTCGTCTTCTCTCCCCCTCGTCCTCCTCGTCTATTTGATACTATACACAAGTTGCTCTAGATACCAGACACAATATTTTATTGAATATGCACATACATTCTTCTTTTGGGTCTTGCGTGTTGGCGATGTTGATATAACTGTGTATGTCGAATGAAGATAGTTTATTGTATGGTAACTGAAGTTGAATGATAAGAATATGGTGATATGTCAGTCAAATCTAATGATAAATAGATTTATTTCGAATAATGAAAAATGAAAAGAAAAAAAAAGAAGACAATTGAGACAGTATTGATTGAGCAAATCAGAAAAAAAACGTCAACCTGACTTGTACATTTTGATACTTGCATTTTCTGTCATATGGAGATAATACGCAGATTTGTTAGTTTTTGTCATCCACTATCACGTCACGAGAAATACAATTCACTACCACCAATGAGATTGAATAGAATATTTTTCATTCATACAAAACAGCGGTGTGATTAATGTTTTCAAAAGACCTTAAAATATGCATAGTGAACAAACTTACATCAAAATGGGAATTATGATTCATGAAATTCTTTGTAATATAATAAGATTTGTCTCGTTTGCATATATGAGATGTATATTCGTAATTGTTGCTTCTCTAGAACTCTTAGTATGGAATATCATAGGATTGCATAAGTTGGATATTAAGAATGTTAATTTAATACAATTGATGTAGTTCTAATTTAATAATTTTACTGTTGCAAAGTTCTCTCTAATACAATGAAGTAGTATCCATTAAGCGTTTGGTTTTGTTTGCTTGTTACAACAATACGCGACTTACATTTTTTGATTAACTTCTTATTGAAGTTGACGCCTAGCTCGTTGAAGCTTTTTTCCTTGTCATCAGGTCATCATACAGATCATGTCATCTTGACTAAGAAGGACGTCATGGAATTCGTCTATGCATCGAAAAACTATTGATACATTGATTTTTTGTTAGGATCATTGCAGAACGAACTCCTAACAAAATCCACCATATATATTTAAAACAAGATATAGATGGCCTAGAAATAATTAAATAGTAGTTATTTTAAAATAAGCTCACGCTGTCATCAAATCTTTTCTTAAACATTTTTTTAAAACAATATACGGCAGCAAGATTAATACATTCGTAGAAGTATTTTTGTCTACTATAACATTTTAATGTTATTATTTTATTATTATTATTATCTCATCACTATCAATATGTACTTTGCTAGATTCTGTTATGTTATATAAAGTGCAGTTTTCTATCACCTTTGTGTAGTGTGTCAGTTCGAATACTTTACTATTGTCATAAATAAATGGATTTTATTCAAATATTCTCAACTAACAAGTTAATCCATGTAATAAAACAAATATCTAATACTGTTTATAAAGTATAAAAGACCGACATGTTTTAGAGAGAGAGAGAGAGAGAGAGAGCAGTAAATATTTTTGTTTTCGATATACTATAAAATATCATGAAAACGAGATAGAACAAATACTCGATAGATTATAATAATCTCATAAGTTACAATGATTATTATTATTCAGATAGTTTTTTTTTATGAACTATGTGATTGCTTATCACGATCTAATTGTACTGACGGAGATATTTTATTTTCGTATAGGAAGCTTAAAGAAACTTTCTGTTTATAAATAGTAATAGTAAAAACAGTGCTCTACTTTTCCGTCATATTTGATTGTTGTTCAACTACTATCGTAAAAATATAATTTCCATAAGAGTTATTTGTTATAATATGTGACGGTGATGTTATACGATATTGTCTTCGAGCTGTAGGTGTGAGGTGTGACTGTTAGGGTGCAGGTGTATGAGTGTGAATGTGGATGTAGGCGGTGTATGGATACGGATGTGAGTCTTGTCTGCACTACAGCTACACCCACATCCTAGTTAATGGTAAATAGCCGCCCCATGATTTCATTGCTTCCAGTAAGATCCCTGAGAATTTTCATTAATGTGAGTTCGATTGCAGAAAACATGGATCACTGTTGAAGTCAAATGTAACTGTTGTATCCATATACAATTTGTCTTAATCATAATGTCTTAATTTGCCAGTGTAATAGATAAATGTATTCGGCAACATTAACTGTGTTGGTGTTTTACTATTAACAACAGCTATATTGTTTAATGATCTTCAAAGATATATTAACGAATTAGGAATTCAATCAAAAGAAGACGGTGCAATATCAATATATTCAATGACATTTATTGATATGCGATTATTATTCAGAACGAATGCTGTTGAACTCAATGATGTCGGTATACAGACTTCAAAAGCTTGATATGGATGTGAATTCACTTTTGAACATTGAATTATGTCTACATAAAGAAATAATTAAAAGAGCTTATTACAAATTGAAAATCGATGTGAGAATCAAATTAAAGAAAACGATAAATCCTAAAGACAATCAGTGACTTAAGTGAACATCAGTCAAACAATACATGGTGAGGATTTTGAACGACTTTTTCAGAACTTTTAGCATCAACTTAATAACGACTTAAAACGTTAGAAATCAAATGATGATTTGTTTTTTCAAAAATGGTGAGGCGTAACATAAAAAATATCCTAATAATTTTCATAAATAGAATCTTTGAGTGAAAAAAAACGTCCTAGATTTGTGCTATGTTATTAGACAAGTCTTAGATGAATTCTTTTTTTTTCAAATCAAATATTTGCAGAAAGTGTCAGTGCAAAGACAGACTTAGAATCAAAATGAAAGGTGATTCTTTTTTTCAGAATGATCAATACAATCAGAACAATTTTTTGGCAAGCAATGCTAATGTCATGTAATCCACTGGTATCCTTGATTAATACGAACAATTTCTCTTGCATAAACGAGATTCGTATAAAAGAATATTACAGAGAACTCTCGGAAAAGACTTACAAAGGATGTCACTCTTTCTTCCATCAAAATGTGTCTTCTCTTGTTGCTCGTGATTCTATTCTTTGTCAATTATTTATTATTTCTGTGTTACTTTTCGATATCCTTTCACCATGATAGTGAAAATGCTGTTGTACTTGATATAACCTGATAGTCCAACTGTTGTGATGACAATCGATTTTGTAAATCATGTTTGCTTGTTTCAATGCTGAACGAAGATATACATAACAATGGATAACAAAATGGCAATGGTATATACAGCAATGCATAGCATACACATGAATATAGTAGAGCACAAATAAATAATCCGTTTGATAAAAGAGTAAAAATACTCGAAAATACGAAGTCATTAAATGTTAATAGATATTGTGGTACAATGATATGAAACACTATTACAATGATAATATAATCATTATTTTTAGGCATAATTATATCTGTAGCAGCCATTTCAATAACCTTCCCTTGAAATAAATTATATTTATGATAGATTTTTACTAATTATCTTGCAATGACAGATGTTGGTCGAACTTCATTACATGAACCAAAAATAAATGTTTCTTTTGTACAATAATATAGTTCATTTTTCAATAGGGAGAAAATAAATAAGTGATTAGTCATGATTCGTGTTTTTCTACTAATAATAGACAGAAATTTTTATACCAGAATCAAATAATACATACTTAGCAACAGGAAGAAGTTACTTCTAACCGTAGTCTCATTGAAAAGGAAAAGGCACACATTAAAATCAAATGTGTCGCACTTATGTGCCACACGTTATAGTGTCGCAGGTTCAATTCTAAAAATGGGTCGCACTTAGAATATGTCGTACACGACTTTGTCGCGTTCTATTTGCTGACTATTCATTCACCGCTTTATTTTGCGTACACAGCCCCATATAGACAATCCGACTGAACATACGAAACTTATATATTTTCTTATTAATTTTTTTCTAGATTATTTCTCGATTATTTATTAGTTGAGAACATGCCGATCTTGATCTGTGGTCGAGAGAGGACTACCCTGAAATGATCTGATGAAGATCGGGCTCAACTCGAGTTCGGACAGATTCCAAGATCTGACCTGCTTGAGTTTTCAGATTATAAATAATAAAATGGAAAAAATTGAAAAAAATCATAATTACCTTTTACGCAAAAAAAATGAAAACTGCGCTGCATACTACATTAGAACATCGTTTTTAGAATGTGTCGTATGTGTCGTGTCGTCTCTTGACGGAATGTCTTGCAATGAACACCTCATGTCGCAAAGTTTGACACAAGCAACACATTTGGTTTTAGTGTGCACTGTTCTATTTTGTCTTCCTTTACTAATGACTTCATGACTTTAATTTGCATCATTGTGGTTGTGTGTAAAATTATCGTATTAATTGTAAATAGATCTCATACAGATCGCATCATAGACAATCAGATTTCCTTAAAATAGTTACACTATTCTGAACAGAGATCCGGTAAACACGAACAAACAAGAAATGTGGAACATGGAATGACGAATCAAAAGTAGTCGAAAAGAAATAGCATCACAGCGATGAAGTGATAATCGAAAATCTATGAGCAAATTAAACAAATACTATGTAGATGAATAAAAGACTCTAGTTAGATCTGTTATGTGAAAGCTAGATGGCACTTATGTTAGGACGTGAAAGGTTATTGATAATGATAAGCCTTTGTGAATAACTTCAAGTACGTGATGATGTTCTCAGTGTTGAATTTTTTCTCATTTTTCGATTACAAGATTATGTAGTCCAGGTTGTGAGACCAAAAGCCTGAAACCTTTGGCAGATGTTATTTTTTTGGATCTTTTATTGGGCAGAAAGTGAGTGGCCATTAACTTGTCCTATCTATTTGAAGTTTCAAGGCCCAAGAACATTGATTGAATATTTGTCAAATCTTTCCGGAGCGTCTTTCGTTTCCGTAGAACCCTTACGGTAAATTATAGTTACACTGATCATTTCGCGAAAGAAAGTTTTGTGGTTCAGCACATCAGCTAGAATTGTCTTCTGTTGTTTTCTCCCTATGTCATGGAAATCGCTGGAAAATTAGCACTAAATTGCGATAAATCGTAGATTTTTGCCATAATTCAATTGATTTTGTTGATAAATGACGACGATCCCACTGATTCTGTTTTCAATTCATCTGAGCAATACCAGTAATTTCGCGGACATAATCGCGAATTCCATTTCTCTATTCTCAAACTATTAGTACTAATACTTGGTGGCACTTTGGTTAAAGCATTAAATCTATCTATCATCTTCCGAAAATGGAGAGCATGGCAACTTATCTGGACTGTTTTGAATGTATCTTATTCTATAAACTTGTTTGAATATATTCGGAAGACATGAAACGTGTTTTTAAGCAATTGCAATAAATGCATTTCAGCGCATTGGATGTAGTTGTAGGTGTGGGTGTGCGTGTTAGTGTGATGTGGATGTGGGAGTGGGTGTGAGTGTTAGTTAAAGAATACCATCACTCACACTTATATACATCCACACCCACACCCTTAGCTGAAGCTCCTTTATCTAATATACATGTCAGAATGAAAATTTCATCGGAAGTATATGGCAATGTTATACATCGTTTGGACAGATTCCAAAAAAATATTGGTTAGGTAATGATTTCACTTTGCATACTATTATATCAAAACATGTCCTAATTCAGCTTTCTTTCCATCGATGAAAACTACAGATCGCTAGCCATTGTTATTCTCGAGATATTCGTCTAACACCAATCCACACTAAATTCTGGCGCCGACAATAGAAGTTGCTGGGTCCAAGATTTATGGACCTGAATCCGGTTAGGGAAACATTCTCGAAACCGACTGAGTCGAAACCAATTCGTTGCCTTGTAAGCGTCACCGTCATCTACACCCATATCTATCATGGAAGTATTTCAGATGGATTTTTACGAACAAAACTAATGAGAGAATACAAGAATAAATATGTAAACTTGTTTTTGTTGATTGATCTCTTTGATGCACTCAAGACATCAGATCATTTTCTCCAAAACTTTCAATTATATTGTTCTACCTATTTGTATCATCTAAATTATCAATAGTTAGAATTAATACTTATAAGATAAAAACGCTATGACTTATTTCACTATAATAACAGAAAACAGCGAGAGCTGAAAATGTCATGGAAACATGACTCATTGAATACTTTGTTGCGTTTGTTTCCTTCCGTAAAATACTACTTCTTTTTTTATTGGTTTGCCAGTGTAATTTTTATTTGTGCCGTTCAGCATCTTCTTCCTGTTCTGTTGTTCATTTGAATATTCGCATGGCATCTGCTGCGACACGGACACAATGCACAAATGACGATGGTTGTAAACAAATTGGTATTGCTTATTGCGAAGGTTGCGCACGATCGTTTTGTGGAAAACATTATAATGACCACCGGCATCTATTAAGTGAAGAACTAGACGTTATTTTTAGTGACTGTAATGAAATCAAAGATGCATTGAATCAACAAATAATGACATGTGATTCTCATCCATTAATGAAACAAATTGATGATTGGGAAACACAATCCATTGCCAATATTCAACAACGAGCAAAAGAATTACGACAACAATTACTTCATTTTGCAACTAATCATAGAAATAAACTATTGCAAAAACTTCAACAACTATCCGAACAATCGATTGAAGCTCGAGAACACGATAGCTTCAGCGAAACAGATCTACATCAGTGGAAGAAAACTCTTGAAGATTTAAAAGCCAATCTTACTTCACAGTCTACGTTTTGTATTAATCAGCATGATTATTTTCCAGGACTGAAAAATATTTCACTTATCATGGCAATGACAAACGAGTTATTTGATCAAATATCCGACAACACAGTTCAAATTGAGCAAAACGGACAAGTAGTAACTAGTGATGCATCAAGAAATCACAGGGAGATCCGTGGTAGAATTAAATACGCCTCAGGAGTCCATAAAATTCGTCTATACATTGAACAGTCAGTAAATGAGTGGATACTTTTGGGAATAAATTCGGAATCAACACCTCTACAACGTCAATCATACAATTCTTCGTCCACTTACGGTTGGTCCAGCGACAACAGTATTTGGTCCAATGGACAAAGAAATCAAAATAACTCGTATTATGCTATCGAAATGAAAAAGAATGATATAATTAGTTTAATTCTTGATTGTGACATAAGGACCATTACGATAATCAATGAACGAACAAATAGAAAACATGAATTACCTGTCAATACTGCTCATTGTCCATTTCCTTGGCAACTTCATCTCAATCTATATGAAGCGAACTGTTGTGTGCGTATTTTGTCAACATAGTTAACAACTAATCAATAGTGTATTGACATTGATTTCAAAATATGCCACTATGCATATATAATGAGGGAAAAACTTTGAAAACAAAAGTAACATTACTATTTTTTTGTCAAAATAACTTTCCTGAAATAAATCAAAATTTTCTACCCAATCAAAAAATCTTTCACACTGAACTTATCGAACATTTTTTACATTCGTCCTCTGTGCTAAATGGTTTGTTTTGCTTCGTAAACTGTTTGTCAACAGTTTTGAACTATTTTCGATTTCCAATTCGTGTATTGAAAGTGAAAAATTTAAGTTAATTTAATTATGTTGTAGAGGTTATGTGCTGCATATATTTACATATATCTATTTTACATAACAGATCTTCAACATGAAATGCAGTAAAAAAGAAATACACTTTCATATGAATGAAGAAAATGATATGAAAACAAGACAGTATGATATTGTTGTTATAAATTTATCAGAAGTGATGATCATGTGATGATCAATCCCTATAAATATCTTATTCACACACAATAACATAATGATCTTAATAGTGTTGACAAATCGCATCTTTAGTATTATATCATTCATTACTCATGTATATAGCTGAACTTTTTTCAATGGATAGTGAATGCTCTCTCATTATTTTTGCCCATTCTTGAAATAAACTACTATCTAATGGACTTATACGCTCTGCTGCTTATATGAGAATAACTTATTTCAACTGCAGTGTATCACAAAAGTCTAGTATCACTTTTTTGTTTTTAATATTATATTTAAATTATAGAATATAAATTAATTCGACTACTTGCCTGTATAGTAGAAATCGACCACTGTATATATATACACCTATGTAATATAATAAAGTCATGGAAATGAAATATGTCTTTGAATTTTGTTATATTGTGAATTTTCGCTTTGTTCAACATTGAACAAAAAAGAATAATACTTAAATACACTTATTGAACGTTATTATATGTCTTTGATAAATTCAGATCATATTTGTTTGTTGATTCCATTTTCATTTCTTATCCGTCTTGATTTTGACGTGTGCATATATATAATCGTAGAAAATATCTATTCACCAACAGTACCACTCAGTCGATGTAATAAAACTTATAACAACAGTATCATATTATGTTTTTTCATGTAAATCTCTATAATAAATACTCAAATATAGCTGCTTCGTAATAGTTTAGATTTAAGCATTGCTTGTATTCAACAATTATAGACTTATACCAAATCAATGTTCATCATCAAAGACTTTTTCCATTCACTATACCTAAATAATATACGTTTTTTTATATCAGCCTAATAATTTTCTCATTAATTTTTTGTTTTCCATGTCACTACACATAGGACGTGTTCTTTAACACGAAAAATAGTGTGCATATAATGTTGGTTATAAAACAACCTACTGCTACCAATTGTGAGGGTTCATTTACAAACATTGTGCATGAAGCATTTTAATAATTATTGTCATCGACTCGATGAAGGAATAAATGTCATTATTAATGAACATGATTACGTTAACAATATTCTTGATAAACCCATCAACAAATTTTCTTGAAGTTCCGTAAAAAATAGTTTTGAAAATTTTTTCAAACAAGTTGTCATCAAACTAAATCATATAAGTTTTTTGAAGTAATAAAAATGTAAACATGAGCAAGATGTTTTCTGTTTTAGTTCCTCTATTTTCATAGTAATAATTTAAAACAAGAACAAAGAGAAGTTTACACATAGCTTGAAAATCTACATAAAACGAAGATGAACAGAAAGCAACGTTTCAAACCGTCAAAACATACTTGTTTCGGTATTGAACTGACGAATTCGAAAACTAAATAAAATCTCATCACAGTTGTTTAAAGATAAATTATTTGTTGATCATAGCTGGAATATTGATTTTAGAGACAGTTTTGAATATACGTAGATCAATAATTGAATTCAAATTTGGTTGTAGTGCTGTAAGCCATGTAAGCGCAGGTGATTCGCACCTTGATGATATCATCTGTTAAACTCTATTTCTAGAAATTTTTAAAAACCAATGTACATCGAAAGCTGAAAATTTAAGAAAATGAATTTAACCGTTGGCAGACTCATTATTTCTGAAATACTGTTTATTTCATTAGATCATTTTTTTATTCATTTGTTTAATTTATAAATTAAATTGTATACAATGTTCATTAAAATTTTATTCCGATAAAAAATTGACCTAAATTTTAACTGAGTAAATTTCACTAACACGAGTATACTATTTAAATTCATCTTAAACTTAATTATGCTTCAGTTTAACTACAAAATAAATTAAGACGGAAATGAACATCCTGCAAATATATATATATATATATGTTCAGTTACATCTTGTCTAATTAAATGGTCTTTTGTGGCATTTTCAATTTTATGTTATTGTTCTTAGGTAAGTCTTCAAACATGAAACACTATTTTTAAGAAATAGTATAGGCTAACAAATATGAGAAAAAGTTGACCAAAAGAACTTTTTTTCAGTTAGCGTCAGGCGTAATCGCGTCATCGATCGAGAAGACCTTAGGAGGCGTCTGCCTCTATTGTGGCTGATGTTTTGCATGACATTCGGTAGCGAAGCATGTTGCTTTTACTTCCATTATGAGAGTAAAGTTTTCGATATTGATTTTTCTCAGTCGCTCTTTAAATTATACATTTGACTTTCTTATGCGTTTTCTTTTTAAACTTTTTTCTGTAAAGTACGAGCATGGTATTAGATATCTAACTGTCAAACGCTGAATAAAAAGACAAAATTTATACACCATTGTTAACTTACCAGTTTTTTTCGTTTTATCTACGTTAAGTTTCTGTAAGTCTCTTGATACTGTTAATTGAAATAGAACTTCATTTCACATGCACTAACTTATACATTCGAAGATTTTCAGAAATAAATTTCTAGAAAAGAAATAACATCTATAGCCTTCTGACGTATTAAACTCTTAGTGTAAACATCAATAATCTCAACAATATATTACGAAATCTATCGAGATCAGAGGAAGACATGTCGATTAATTACAAAGAAAAGACTTATATAAAATGAAGCATTGTTTTTTTAATACTAGTAAATTCTCATTAAACTTCTTGAAACACTTGAATACATGAGACATCCGACATTTTGTTATTGTTCTATATCACAGACACCTTTTCTATTGACATTATGATATGGCTTTCACCGATTTATTATCATTTTTTCATTCTTTTTTTTATCATCATACAGATGACATCTCCATCAACACGAAAATTATGTTCGACAATTAGTGGATGCAAACAAACAGCTGCCACTAATTGCGAAGGTTGTTTACAAGCTTTTTGTACTAAACATTTTAGCGATCATCGTCATTTACTTAGCGAAGAGATGAATGCAATCATAAGTGAACATAATCGTCTTCAAGATACATTAAATCAATCAACAGAACCTAATTCACATCCTTTCATTAAAAAAATTGATGAATGGGAAAAAGAATCGATCGTTAAAATTCAACAAAAAGCAGAAGAACTACGACTTGAGTTATTCAAACTGGTATCAATGCGTAATGATGAAGTTTTGAGTACACTTCAACAATTATCGGAAGAATTGAACGAAAGTCAAGCAACTGATAATTTCATTGAGATTGATCTTCAAGAATGGAAGATTACTCTAAACAACCTAAAAGCAAAACTTGATTCATCATCAGCATTTTTATTTAATGTACGTGATGATTTCCCACTAGTGCAAGACATTTCTATCATGTTTACAATAGAAAATGAATTATTTGAACAAGTATTTGATAATACCGTACAGATTAAGCAATGCAGACAAGTAATAATTCATGATACATCACATAATTACACAGAGCTTCGAGGAAAAAACGAATATACAACTGGTCGTCATAGAATTCGTCTATGTATTGAACAATCCGATGATAGGTGGACATTTCTAGGAATTACATCGAAATCAACGCTTTTACAAAAACAGTCAAGCAGTTCGAAATCATCTTATGGATGGACTAATAATAACTATTTTTGGATAAATGGAGAATGCCATCCAAATCAATCCAGTGCTCGTATTGAGATGAAAACGAATGATATAATTACTTTAATATTTGATTGTAATAATCATAAAATTTCGATGATCAATGAGCGAACAAATGCAAAGTATGAATTACTTGTCAATACCGATCATTGTTCATTTCCTTGGCAATTTCATGTCAATCTATATGAAGCAAACAGTCGTATACGCATATTATCAATTTAATTAGCATTTTCTTTTATATCATCGTTATATAAAATCTAAAGACTCCTATATTTATAATCAAAAAACCTTGTGTACTATGAATTCTTGTTATAATTTATTTGATGTTGGAAGCTACGTAAATTGAAATTTTTAATGCAGTTTCAAATCAATCCCTGATACGATTGAGTTAATTTTTTAATATATACTATGTTTAACTTAACATATAAAATTGTATAAATTTTAATATCGGTGAAATTCTTTTCTAATGCATGTGAAACGTTCAAATATATTGATGCATGATGATAGGGAAGGAATTCATTGTATAGTCGATATCAATACAATTAGAAGAAATAAATATAACTTACTGAACTTTTGTCTGTTTATAGAGAATTAGACCGTGTGTCAAACAATTTGTTGACAATGTTTTGTGTATTGATATAAAAGTTTTCCGTTGTTTCGTAGGACGAAAAAGTGAATGAAATCGACGAGAACAAGGAAAGAAGAGTTATCGAATAATAGGATAACGAAAAATTCGTGAATTTGATTCTTTTGTCCGGACATAACTTTTGGGATAAGAACGATTCTTTTCTTATACAACTTGATCAAAAATTTTTGAAGTCGAGGAATCTGAATCTGTAATCGATTTCTCAATCAAGTGTCCTAAAACAATCTTTGCCATATCGATAACTCAAGTATAAAAATTAGGTAAAACGATCTTCTGTATCACTCACGTGAAGACAAAGAGTAACTGGACATGTTCTTAGGATACTATCGAAAGAAAAACGTCTGATTCCAATGACTTTATGTGATTCTAACAACAGAGAATCATTTCTTTTTCACTTGGACGAGAATGACATTATGAAATTATCGAGTTAGTCGTGACAACTGTGTAAAATATGTTTATCGCAATCAATGTGATTGTAGCAATCCGGCCAACACAACATGCTCAAATTATCATAAATAGTATAAAGAAATAAATTGGTCATATCAATATCTTTGACTATCATAATCAGAATTTGTTAGTGAAATATTAAACACTTTCTTAGTCGTGTGAGATTTTTTTTTTCTGAACCTCTTCGTGTTATCAATTTTGACTATCTTTATAGTATCAACATTACCTTTCTAATGGTTCTATACTTCACAATGATCTCAAACGTAAGAAAAAAATAAAATAAAATGAAAGCTTGTAGATGATTATACTGCTAATCAGTAGAATGAAAAAGCAGAAAAGATACTAGATTCTTCCATATATCGAACTTAGTTGTCCAAATAGTAAGGCAAGATCATATCTCGTGTGATACATGAAATTTAATGATATGATAATTTAATGAAATCTTTTTTATTCCTAACTTCAATAACCCTGTTACCTATTAAGATGCCTATGTTATGATCATCAAATAAACATACTATTTCTATCATACCAAGAATTATTCTCGTTCTTTGGTTTCTGTTTTAATGATATCTTGTAGTTTTAAAAACCATTCAAAGTATTATAATGGATGAGTCATAACTATTACATTACTTTTTCGTTCTGTACACAAGGGACTTTACTTTTTTCTTTATATTTTACTGTTGTTTTTACCTTCATCATTATTTTCCCTCATACCTTTTTATCTTTCACTATACTAAACACATGGCGTCTTCTTCAACACGAAAATATTGTGCAAACGCCA
The DNA here is from genome assembly GCA_905250075.1 of Rotaria sp. Silwood1. Classification (NCBI taxonomy): domain Eukaryota; kingdom Metazoa; phylum Rotifera; class Eurotatoria; order Philodinida; family Philodinidae; genus Rotaria; species Rotaria sp. Silwood1. Next base: position 1,247,506 of record CAJNOP010000013.1, on the reverse strand, counting down.
ATAGTTGTAAGCAAACAGCCGCTGCTCTTTGTGAAGGTTGCTCTCAAGCTTTATGTACTAAACATTTTATCGATCATCGTCGTTTGTTGAGTGAAGAAATGGATGTAATTATTAGTGAATATAACCAATTCCAAAATATATTCAACGAACAAAGAACTAATTTTGACTTGCATCCAATAATCAAAAAGATTAACGAATGGGAAAAAGAATCGATCGACAAAATTCAACAAAAAGCACAAGAATTACGACAAGAACTGCTTCAACAGACCACTATTCATTTTGAAGAGTTGTCAAAGAAACTTCAGCACCTATCTGAACAACTAAAAGAAGGTCGAGAACATGATAGCTTCGTTGAAACTGATCTCTGCGATTGGAAAAAAGTACTGGGCGATCTAACAGTAAACCTCATTTCGCCTTCAACATTTTGCATTAGTGAAGATGATGGAATTCCACTAGTACAAAATGTTTTTGTTCATTCAGTCGAAACGAACGAAGTCTTTGAACGAGTATTTGATAATAATGTTCGAGTTGAAGAAAATGGATTAGTCGCCATTCATGGTACAACCATCGCCTACACAGAAATTCGAGGAAAAAATGAATACACATCAGGTCATCATAAACTTCGTCTGTGTATTGAACGATCTTCTAATACTTGGATATTTCTGGGAATTAACTCTAAGTCAACGCCTCTACAAAACTTATCATACAGCTCTGAATCAACTTATGGATGGGCTAGTAACAATTATCTTTGGTTAGATGGGCAGCCTCATTCAAATCCATCTACTTCTCGTATTGAGATGAAAATGAATGATGTAATTATTTTAATCTTTGATTGTAGTAATCGTGAAATTTCAATGATTAATGAACGAACTAATGCAAGATTTGATATAATTGTAAATATTAATCAATGTCCATTTCCTTGGCAGCTCCATGTCATTTTGTATGAAGCAAACAGTCGTGTGCGAATTTTACCAAATTCCTCGTAAAATGTATTCTGATGCATGATTTATATTTGCCAACTTTTTCAAACCTTGCAATGATTATATAACCATTTTTATTTGTCACTTAAATATGAGAAACGAGTTAGTCTCAGAAAATAGTTTAGAATAAAATGTTAAAAATACAAGTTATTCTGCTTTATCTATTCCTCTCAATTAAATGACTGTAAGATATGACATTTGCCACCCGTCACCTGTCGTGCTCTGTACTACAGAAATCTTCTCCTATATTCTTATGCAAAATGTTTTTTTTTTTAATTAAAGGTAGTTTTGATGTGATTAATATTGATAAAGAGAAAATAAAAATGAATAAGATATTATAACATTTCTCGATGTGAATTCTATTCAAAGCAGTTATACATGTATTTAAGACACAATGAGATCTGGTTTAAGGATTTTTGCTCGAAAAGCACTGCTCGATGTGGGTACCTTTCTATCGAAGTCAGTGATTACTTTGATTCGACTTCTATTGCATAGATTAGCCGGGTGTGATAGTATTTTCCAACTTTGAGCGTAACTCACAGCAATTTTCGGCGTTAGATTGGTTCGTGTACTAGTTTGTTGTGTGTAAGTTTGTTGATTCTAAAAAATATTTTATTCCTAGTCGGTATCAATCATTCGATTCGCTCGTGCTACTATTTCATACCACCAGAATGCTCTGCACATGTTGACAGGAATATTTTTATCACAGGGTAACAGATTCTAACGTTAGTAATCCACAGCTTGCCCCTGTTCTGTCCTATCATGGTAGATTATCCATGCCCTGCAGGGCACTAAATGTAAACAATATCTGCCAAGATACTAGCAGAATCTTTATGTTTTCCAATAAAGAACCGGTAAAACGTAATTTAGACAATAGGAATTTCGCCATCGGAGTTTTGAGAATGTCTAAATTCCACTAGAATTTCGAAACATGTCCAAGTTCCACTGGAAGTCAATCAATATTGTAGATTTTTCACAATTGTCAAAACTCTTTAGGAATTATGACAATATCCATTATTGCTGGATATTTTACCGTCTAAATTCTATCAAAATTCAGACAATATGTGGAATACTTAGAACTATTGTGTTTGGTTGAAGCAAAGATTTCCTAATTGACAGATTTATACAAAGCTAAGAATTGGTATGCCAGTATACTAAATGTCACAGGACTATCTTTTTTTTTGACTAGTAATACCCAAAAATCAAAAAAATCACATATATTCGGTGTAGCAATAAGGCTACTAAGAAAAATTGAATGAAGAAAAAGGTGTGGATATGGGTCGTGTCACTCATTACAACCAAATCTTCACCCACACCTTCAAATGCACTAATCAATCATATATTTATTCAAATCAGTACACGAATGAATCATTCGAATGAACATAGCATCATGAATAATACTGACATAGCAAAATATAGTATGCCAATGTTGTACAGTAATCTACAATCTCGTATGCCTAAGGATTTTTAGATGAGTGTAAAAATATAGCTCGACCAGTTTAATCAGCACTTCAAGAACGTTTAGGTGTGTACCATCAAATCTGACATGTGGCTCAAGCTGAAGCTTTATAGCTAATCACCAGAACTGATGCTTGAAAGAATTTATTAAAATATATTCTTTTAATGAAAACAACATTTTATGTTATTCAAATTCGATAGCACTTGTTTATTCACAGAGCAAAACCTAGTAACGAAGAATATCACCAAATTTCTAGATTCTTAAACAACTATTATAGAGTATAATTAATGCTTGAAATAAATATATGTCATAATAATTGGTATAGATATCAGAAGATGATTGAAGCATTATGACATTGACATACTCTTGATTCTTTGTGAATTCTATTGCTCTATCTTCTATATAACATTTAGCTTCTATTTCACCCTTATCAATCGTTATTTGATTCTCGCTAACGAGGACTAATTGCATAGATTTACACGTTACTTTAACACATTTATCCGATGCTATACTACACGCATTATTCTTCGAATATATCAGCTTTATTGGACGACTGACCTCATGAATAAATTCAAAATTAATTGATGAGCTGTCTCACTTTAAAAAAATTGTATATGCACGTTTTCAGGTCAAAAAGTTTCTTTACACGTCATCCCACTTTTTTTCTTTCGAGAACATCCATGAATCACACTAAATATTCCAAAGAACATCACCTGACTGTCTTCTTAGTGAGAATTTGCAAAAAAAAAAGAAGATTACGAGCAGAAATCGAACGATTATGATCAACATGAATGAACTTTTATTTAGCTACATATGGTAATCCATGAATAAGATATAGTATTTTACTTATATCATTTCTATCAAACAATAAATACCGAGCAGAAGAAATTTTACGGAACATCACATAAATATATGTTGATTTAATATTACCCATAATAGGACTAAATGTGGAAAAGTTCTCCGAATTTATATTCTAAAATGATACATCGATATAATGGAAAATCATTTTTAAAACATCTCACGTCTGTCACAGCTATTTGGTTGATACAATAGTGTTAAAATGACAAAGAAAAAACAAAGGTTACGTGCGATGAATTTTTTTCTTATTTTTTCGATTTATCATCAACTAAAGAAAATCGAATATTAAAATTCAAATGGCATATAAGAACAGATGACTTAATTATATATTTGAGCAAGTCTTAACAGATAGAATAAAGTCAAATTAATAATCGCAAACTAATAATTTTGAATATTCGAAACATTACTCAACAATTCTTTAAAAGATAAGAAAAATTTATATAAAGATTATGTCATAATTCAATATAATCAAGCGACATCTACTACCAGACGTTATTTTTAATTATATCACAAAGAAAAAAAAATTTAGTGATCTCTATTTGAAATTTTATAATAATAGAACTATTTTAACTATAAGTCAGGATCGAACCATTCGAAAAGCCTCATAAAATTATTTTAATTGGTCAAGAAGCAAATTAAAGATGAAAAAGTGAAGTGAAGTGCACACACTCATACTGACATGCAGAATTGGTGTCCTTTAAACTGTTGAGTCATGTTTCTTTTTTCTATAAGTTTTTTTTCTCGGTGACTACTATTCGTCGATTACGATAAATTATTTGATTATATTGAACAAAAAAAAAAGCTGAAGCATATTATATCATCATTAAAATAATATTGTGTTTTTTTTTTGATTGTTCTAGATGTCTTGGCACAAACGCCATGACTCTACACTGGACACGACATCGTAGCGCTGAAAACGTCGACGACGAAATTAGCGTTGAACTAGCGGTTAGTGTCTTTTCTTTTACTACATTGATTTACATGATGTCCTTGACTTTTTCTTTCAAAATATAAAAAAAAAAAGTTTATCGGAACTGTTAACTACATATATGACAAAAACAGAACTGTTATTCAATAAAGGAAAGAAAAAAAAAACGATGAAAACTGTCTTAGTTCTTTTCTTTCTTACCATCGAAGGATATACATCAGGCTTATTATCATATTTTCTTTTGTCGTCATCAGTATTGATCGACATATGTGGATCACAGAAAGAATTTTGACGATGATAAAATAATTTTCTATTGATTCAATCATATTATCATTACTAACTTGATCTGAAATCATGAGAGTTGTTGACGAGGTTGAAAATATTTCTTTATATATATATATATATACTAACATTGGATTAATTTCTTATACTTTTCCAAATAGGTTCTTCGACAACATTGGAAACAAATTTTACAAATATTTCAAAAACCATTAATCGATCAAGACGATATTAGTTGTGTTTTATCTCATTTTCAACATGCAGTCACATTACTTACCGATGAAGTTGCTAGTCAGGATCGACCCGGTCCTATACTTTTATATTTTCTTAGTGAAGCTATTCTTGATACATTCTTTGTCTGGTCATTAAGTTGTCCTGAATATGCATCCGATTTAAAATATCAACAATTGCGTTGTTTCGAATTTCTTCTTAGTCGAACCCAACAAGAACTTCTTTTTCATAAACAAATTGTAAAATAAAAGAAAATAATTTTATTTTTTTTTTCAAAATTTAATTTAATAATTTATTCTAGTTTAAACCATTACTTAATCTTCTTCGTTCATGTGAATGTTCATCATCATTAGACCTTATTGAAAAACATATGATTGTTGTGCTTAATCAAGTAGGTTCTTTTTTTTTTTGAAACAAGAAACAAATATCTTGATAAAATTGAGTTGTCGTCGATGATAGCAAAAAATTGTTAATCTAATTGATCAATATTTGAAATTTCTTTTTTTTTTCAATAGATATGTGTCAGTATAACCAAAAGTCCAGAATTATTAGAATTTTGTTTCGATATCAGTGCTGAACATGGTCCATCTCGATTTGTCATATTTTCACTTTTAATTCCATTTGTCCATCGTGATGGACTTGCCGGTAAGAGATTTCATCAAAATTTAATTCCTTTATTTTTCAAAAACGAATGAGATTAATAAATAAAAATGAGAAATTTGTAATTTTAAAAAGACATATATACATTTAGACATACCATCAGTACAGGGTATAACAACAGGTGGGCCATTCTGATACCACAATATAACGATTTTTTTAGAAATGAGTACAGCATGTTTGGTTTATTTTTTTCTTGATGAGCAATGTTTTGTGATTGAATTGTGTTTGCATTCTTCTTATACTATTTCTCGATTTCATTTTCTAATATCTTTGTTTATCATAATTAGGTCAACAAGCTCGTGATGCTTTATTACTTATCATGCAATTATCCAATCGAAATGAACATATAGCACGGCATATAGTTGAAAATACAAATTTTTGCCCGGTAAAAATAAAAAACGAATTTTTTTATTGAAAGTTGAAATGTGATTAGCCCAATTCGGTCAACCAGAGTTTTGCCATATGAACTTCGACAATGAAAAGATTGTCGAAAATCTGGTCAGAAAATTGGATAACTCGTCGAAATTATAGAATTTCACTGATAATGTTGCTTCATTCGAATGGAACTCATCAGTGAAGTGGAATTTCGACAATCTTTTTCTATTGTAAAAATTCCGGCGGAAATTGAAGAAAAGTACTGAAATTTAGGTGGCAAAATTCTATACCACTGCGCAATTCTTGTGGGATCAAAGAATGAAACATGATGTATCTATTGTTGCTAATCAAAGAGAGATTATTTTATTCTATCTATTTTGGAATACATTGTCTCCTATATAATCCTTCAAAAGTGCAATCAGGAAATAGCTCGTATATTATTAACGAAATGTTATTGATATACAGTCTATGGGGGGGTCCATATTTTTATTCCTTTATTTCAATACTCCTTTTAGATTGTACTTCATAAAATAATGACTTTGTTTTTTCTTTTCTTAGATTCTAGCAACTGGTTTAAGTGCCCTTTATTCTGATTTACCACATCGTTTATCAACAAATAATGATGAATGTTTTATATTAACAAAAAAAGAATGGTCAGAAAGTCCTGAATTAGTACAATTCATGAATTCTCTTCAATTTTCTAATGATGTTATACAAGTAGGTTTTTTTTTCTTTATGAGTTTAAAAAAAAATAACGATTACAATAATGATCGACATTTTCTTAGATTGCCCATCCAACAATTGGTTATCATTTATTACAATATATTTATCATGGATTTCTTGTACCAGTTCTTGGTCCAAGTATTCATCAAGTATGTTGAAAAGAAAAAACATTCTAATGACAGCATGTATATTGCTTAAATAATTTCACAATGATAAAGTTAACACATAAATGTGTGTGTGCGTGTGAGCAAATTTCTTCTTTCATAGGATCTTCACGAAATACCATTGAAATTTTCTGATTTACAACATTTTTCGGTAAACAATGGGAAATTTAGAAAAAAAAAAAGATTTATATATATATATATTATATGATTTATTTTATTTGCTGCTTCACATTTTATTTTATTTTTTTTTTGCACATTTGCTATTGCATGATTTTTTTTTCAGACTAAGCATGATTTATTTATTTAATTATTTTTTCGATTTGATTGTATCATTGGAAATATAAATGTATGTATATATTTTGTATAGAATACAATGGATGAAGTTATTGCAGCAACAGCTTATTTGGATTTATTTTTACGTACAATTCATGAACCGGCTTTATTAAAAGTGTTTTTAAAATTTATACTATGTGCAAGAATTGATGAAATAAGTTTATTAGATACATTAATACAACGAATTAATTTTAATACGAAAGTATGAAAATTCTGTAACAAAAAACTTGTTTTTTTATTTAATTAATTTTATTTCTTTTTTTCTAGCTGGGATTAATTTCATTGGGCTTATTTTATACATTAATTAATCTTAATTGTGAAGATATTATGTATCGTCTCATATTTATGTATGAAAAATATTACTAAAGTTTTTTTTTTTGTTAGATCCTTATTTTTTTTTTTCTTGTAATGTTAATTTTAGGTATTTGATTCCATGTCGACATGTTATGTGTAGTCAACGACGACATATAACTGATGTAGAAATTTATGGAAAGAATGCTGAAAGATTTCTTTCATTGAGACCTTCATTTTCAAATAAAAATACCAATAAAGATAGGTAATATGAACAATTTATTTATACAGAGTAAACTGATGCAAGAATATATTTCACTGTCAGATGTCATTTGACTTCACTTTAAGGCTACATAGGCCTCCATGAGAATAGAAAAAAAGCTTGAAAACATACACATTCATCGTCTACTATTGAAGCATTATGGCCATTTTAATGAAAATTTTATTAAGGATAAGGGATTTTCGATAAATTCAAAATAACAAGTTTCAAGCTGAAATTATTTCTATAGGGTACGTTCGATACTTACTAGATTGTCCTAACATTTTCAACGAGAATGAATATGTTCTTCAATGGTAATCTGTTGTGTTTTTAGACATTGAATTCATTTTCGTTGAAACTTTCAGAAAAATTTAATGACTATCAAGTGTACTGATAAGATGTAATTTTAACTCAAAACTCTTTATTTTAGATTTTTCGAAAATGTCTTAACTTTAATAAAAGTTATATGAAAACGGTCAAAACTCTTCAATAATAGGTCATCAGCATGAACTTTTGTAAAGTTTTTGTAGTCTTGGCAACATTTACTTGTAGCTATAATGTGAAGTCGAACAGTGTTCAGCAGTTGAATATGTTACCTTGTGAGTAAAATGACATATATCTATAGTATAAATATAATTTGATGTCATTTATTATTAGTTAAAGAAATCATTTTTTTTAAGAACTTGTGAAAGGTTATAATTTCTTGTTAAAATCAGTTCTAAATACTTCAAAACGATTTTTAACAACACTTATCAGTATACATTATGAGCAATACTTTATCAGTAGTAAACATAGTAGTCCATATGAGCGAAGATATTCAATTTTTTGAAAGTTTAGTTACTTTCTGAACATTCTACATATGTATGCTTGTTGAAATGAATGACTTGTTTCATAACGAAGATAATTCGATGATATTTTTTTCATACCATAGGGATTCCACTAATCATTTTTTATAATTAAGTTTACTTGTATCATAACAAAAAAACGAAGTGAGTAAATATTGTTTCAGTTACTTTAAGTATAAAAAAAAACTTATTTAAACATAGTTTCAGCTCAAACAACATTAGTAGATCATTATTTCTTATGAGATATCATCATAAACATGATTAAGTGTAATCGAGGATAGAACAGCAGATGCTGCAATATTGAAGTATGCTGTTTCTCCCTCGAACGTTATTAAGAGTGGGTTAGGCCAGGCTCTGTTCTACCACTACAAGGAAAAAACGCAATAATTTTCGTCATTGACATTATATTCCATTAATGTCCTCCAAAATCATAGAGCATTGTTTTATCATACACAATCTTCTCGTTACGCCATTAATATCTGGAAAATCATTTGTTTGTAATAATCATAATTGCCATGATTTTTTACGTCATGTCTATGAAAATTTACCATTGTTGCTTAAAAACTGTCTTCCAGATTTTAAGCTTCTCTATATTCTAAAAAACTTATCGATATTTATGATCATAAAAACAACTCTACTATGACTTTTCTTTTTATAGCAATCAAAATTCACAATCGAAACAAGTCCATGTTAGCTTTAATCAAAATGGTGACTCTTCTAATAATGTTGATCGATATGAATATACACTTGGTGCTTATCTTGAAGTACGATTGCCGTCAAGACAAAGAAATTTTCTTTATTATTTTTCTATTTTCAGGATGCCCATTTTAGTATAGTTCGTTGTCGTGCTGCTTGTCGTTGTTGGACAGTACCATATGATGGTGAAACACCATCACCAGATACAATTATTGGAGATTCTGATATTCTATCATTATCAAGTAGTCTTTCATCAATACAAATAGATAATAATAATTTAAAAAAATCGGCTTTAAATTCAAATAATTGTTCAAATCAAATACAATCAAATAAAAATGTAACTGCATCAAATGATTCGGGTATTCATGAAGATGGTCTTGATACAAATTCTCAAACAGAAATTTTACCAATGATAACAAAATCAACAACAGTTGAGTTTCAATTACCATCATGGCTTGCTAATGGTGAACCTATACCTGATGAACTTCTTGCTAAACGTTCATTAAATATTCATTCAACATATGCACATATAGACAATGATGATGGTGATGATGATATTGATCCTTATCAACCATCATCATTTTATAGTTTTTCATTTATTGAATTATCTGGTAGTAGTGAAGATTCATGGTCAATACATTCATCGAATAATGCGTCAATAGTAAGTACAAATATTCGTGATGAAATAAAAACATGTGTTGAAACATTAAATATATGTTTAAAACAATTTCGTGGAATGAATGAACAATTAGATAATAATGATTTACAAGTACAAATTGATGAGAATGTTAAAATTTTATTAAATGAAATGATTGATAAAATTGAAAATTTATCGAACAAAGAAGATATTCAAAGTTTAAAAGATTTATCAACTATAAATTCAATTTCATTAGATTATAATTTATTAAATGAATTATTTACAAAAAAATTAACATTTAATGAATATTTAATCTTACTTGATCATCTTATTGATAATAATATATTAAAATTTTCGTCAAAAACAGGTGAAGAATTATCAAGTGAAATTCTTCATCTTGCTGATGAAATTGAACATTATAAAACAATGATTAAAATAGATAATAATAATGATATTGATCAAAATTTATTAAATGTTAATTTAGATAATCAATATCATCAACAATTGTTAACAAATACACAATCAAATTATTCTGTTATATCATTTTTACAACAATCAACATCAATGGATATATCTGTATTAGGTACAAGTGATATGACAAATCAAATACAATCAACTTTAATTACATCAACTGTTCAACAACAAACAACAACACCTGCTGGAAAAATGGCTGATGTTGGTATGTCTATTATTGATCAATAAAATTTTTTATTTTTTTTTTGATTTCAAACATAGCCTAGAATAAGGAGAAGTCTCGTCAGGGGTTTCCTTCAATCAACACGTTTTTTACATTTACAAGAAGAACTTATTATCCTTTCGGTAAAAAAAAACAATATGAAAGAAGTGTTGAAGTATCGAAATAAAAATTTGCATTCCCTATAAACCAGATATCAATAATGTTTCACTATCATTTATGAATAACTGTCCTATTACCTTGTCGGAGGATCGAGTCAAAGGATGATGAAGAAATGTATCCCATGATTAAGGGTTGTTGGCTCTGAAATTTCCCGATTCGAACTTGATTGATCAAACTTTTTCAGATTGAAATTTGATAGAAACGTAGTTTAATACTCTCCATGAAATTATCTCATCGGAATTGAACAGTCGTCTCAAAGATACGAGATGCTATTTTCCAGGTTTCTTTTTCGTATTGGATGACTAGTACACCCTATACATTTCTCAGGCGATCAGAGTTTATCAGTTCGACTTTTTCAGATGCAGAATCGTTTTTGGGATCAACCCGAGATAGATAGAATTGAATTTTTTTACAATGAATAACAAAGATGTTCGACAATTCTTTACTTGATTTTATTGGTATTTTTGGGGGGCAAAAATCTATTTTAGTCGTAACATGACATGTTTCAAATTATATCCTTTCATCTATGAAAGAAAATAAGGATTACGATCTCTTCTCTATTTGAAAAATAATTCCTAGCTATTGAATATTTTATTAGACTATTAAAAGATTTATAGGAACTCGGCTTTAATTTGTAATGAATTTTAGGTCCATTTTTACGAACTATATTTTCCAAATTAGAAAATATGTTACAAAATTCTTTACATGTCAATTTATTATTAACGGGTATTATAGCCCGATTAGCAAACTATTCTCAACCATTATTACGTTCATTGTTACTTAATCATAGCCTTGTACTTGAAACAAATATTAAATCACTTTTTCAGGTAAAGAATTTTTATTCATGATTATTATTTTTTTTCGTTAGCTAATATTTTTTTTTTCTGATTAAAGATTCTTTCAAACCTCAAATCAAAACTTGAATCGATTTCTCAAACATTCAATGATTTTAACTATCTCATTGAATTAGCGCATAATACATTATATCAACGAGAAAATACGGCAAAAGTATGGACTTTGAATTAGTTACTTTTTTCTTTTAAAAGATTTTTTTTCAAAAGGAATTTGATGAAATGCAAAGACGAGCACGTTCTCCTTCACGAACACGATCAAAATCCATTGATACAGACAAAGGTAAATCAATATATCTATTATGTATTTTTTAATTCGTTTTGATCTGAATTTTTCACAGATGAAGGACGAGTTTTTTTCGAAACTCGACAATCACCTATAAAAGGTTCTTTGTGCATGCAATTGTTTATTTTTATTTTTTTATCAATGAACTTTGTGTGTTTTTACTCATTCTGCATGATAAAATATAGATAATAGTTCTTGTGTTTTGCATGTTGATAAAAGTTTTTTTTTCTGTTTTATTAATTTAGAGCGTTCATCAAAACGAAGTCGTATATTAGATTTCTTTCGTGGCCGTGTACGACCATCTGATCAAACAGATAAAAATTCAAATGTTCATAATCAATCTCATATTTCATTTATTGATAAAACATCTATGAAGTAAATTTTCTTTTTTAATACAAATAAAATGATAAAAATAAATCTTTATTTTAAGATTTATAAATATTCGTGATCATAATTCAACAAATTCAATAAATGAATGGGATGATCCAAAAACTCGCAATATAGCATATTGTGCTGTTATATTTAATGAATTTCTTAAAGAACTTGCTGCAATAACATTAGAACATAGTGTACAACAATTTGATGATGATCAAATATTTGATGATATGTTACCAATATCATTAAAGCTTTAATGAAGATTTATTCATGCATTTTATTTTCTATTGCTCATTCGAGTTTTATTTTATTTTTCTATCATTGGCAATAATATATTTGTATTCGTTTGTGATGTGTCTATTGTTTGCAATACTATAATAACCACTGGTCAATATTGATTTTTTTGTTTTCTAAGTCTTATAAATGCTTTTTCATTCACTATGTGCATTCTTTTGGATAGAAACCATTCGTTGTTTTTCTTTTTTTTTGCCTATTACGGATGATTATACGAGATACACGCACTGTCCTTTCGTTTCTTTTTTTTATTGTTGTATTCTTATTATTTTTTTTTGCTTGTACGAATTTACAAAAAGAACAAAGAATAAAAAAATGCACACTGTGTGCTTGATTTCCACAAATGAAATGAAATATTGATTTTTTTCATCTTAGTATACGTTTAAAAATAATAAGAAATATAAAAAACATACTATAACGTAGTTTGAAATACTTAAATGCACTTCTTTGTACTTTTGTGTCTTTGACAGGTAAAGCTGTCAGTTAAATTTTGAGATCGACAAGATAGATTCTAATTTCCATCTAAGAATCTGTTTAAAACGCTCTCTGATTGAAACAACACTCTTCAAATAGATCAGTTCGATAAACTGGTCGAACCAAGGTTGATGAGTTTTCTAACCGTAACTACCCACTGCTATTTAAGAAAGGACCCATAACTTTTTCGTGGCTATCTAGAAATGATTCATAAAACTATGTCGAGCCAATCTAGATGTGTGTCTCTATGACTTTCTTAGCGCTACCTGTAGATGGTTCCTGTAACTTTTTTCAGGTAGTCAGAGGAGAGAAGTTACTGTTAAGTTGCTGAGTAAATGCTAACGAATCCATTGCTAGCTTTTGATGAAACTTTACAGTAGATTGTAATTTTCTTCTAACACTCATCCCTTGACAAAAAAATCAAATAGACGAATTTTCCATTTTCGGTGACTTAGTCACGTAACGGTAACTTCTCTCCTTACTTTAAGATATATTAAAGACTTAAGCTATTTTAAGAGGCTTCAAATACAAAAGTATCATGTTTCTCCTTCGCTGTTTCTTAATAATATTGGACAAAGTCGAATCAAGTTAAAGCTCGCACTGCAAAATTAATAAATTTAAAATGTAGGTTACCCTTAGTGTGTTTGTTGTCGTAATACGAAAAAAGATCAGATTTAATTTATCAAGATTTGTAAACCACTGTTATTTACAATTTTCTTTTAACTGAATTCAAAAGGTCTTACATGACACTTAGTTAATATTTCAATACATTCAACACAAATGCGAATGTGAGTGTAGTGCGGGTGGTTGAAGTGTGCAGTTACAAGGCAGCTAAACAAGATTCTCTTCCTCCACATCCTCACTTATTCATCCTCACTTCAGGAATCCATGGTGGAGCGATTCTTAATCTATCTGTATTTAGATGTCCTTCAATTTGAAGTACATATTTAATTCCAATGTTAGCTTAAGTGAAATATTCATATATATCTAAGTCAATACCACTAGTTAGAACAAGTGTATTGAAAATAAAAGGGTATAAGATAAAAGAACTAAGCAATCACTTAAAATTACAGAGAATATCAAAAAAAAGGTGAATGAATGTGAGAAAGTTACTGTGAGTCCGGGTGTGAAATGTTGTGCATGGAAAGAAGATTCTCATACCCGCACAATACACCTTACATATCAAAACCTCGTTTGATAAGAACGATAAACATGATTATGCGAAGCGTAATGTTTTAGTTTCTTTCGAATCACCTTGAAGGATAGTATGGTATAAGCACTAATTATGTGCTACTGCTTTCCCTGCTTGCTTAGATATCGACTTTATGGTTAGAGAGATACCTGCTATTGCATCTATAATTAATTTTTCTGTTATATAAAAAGATGGATAACTAATGTCCGTTTCAAAATATAATGCGTCCCACTGTTTTTTGAATAACTCAAGAACGCAATCAGCTAGAGACCTGCGGTTTTCACCAATCGAAAGAAGAGACAGGGGGGGGGGGCGTCTTTTTCTCCAATATCGTATCAGACGGAATCATTTTGAAACCAGTCATTTCTGCATAGCATCGAAAAAATGGTCTTTCATTCAGATGAAATTTTGGCAAAAACTGAAAAAAATTTGCTTCAACATTAAAAGAAATTCATAGTTTTCTTGCGAGTAAACAGACGATTTTATTTGCTAAACGTTAGGATGCGGTAAGATAACCGTTCGAATTATATCCTGAAGTATAGATCCGAAGTTCCTCTATCTAGATCACATGTCAAAAGGAAAATTTATTCAGAATGCCGCGTCGTTTTCATTCATTTTTTGCTATTTTTTGCAGGCGAAAACCGCAGATCTCTAGCTGATTACATTCTTGAGTTATTCAAAAAACAGTGGGGCGCATTATATTTTGAAACGAACATTAGTAGAAGAGGAGAAATAGTGAAAACTGCAGTCTTTAGGACTATGCTGCAATAAAGAGTACTGCATGATGACCGAATGATTGGTTTAGTGTTTCGTTATAACTAGTGGTAGCTGTTACTCTGTACAAGAAACCGATTTTACGAAGAGTTTCTGAGTTCAAATGCTGGGGCTTCCGAGACACATTCATAGACGATATTCAAACCAAGAGAAAGATATATCTTACAATTTACTCAGTATGTCTACGCTATTGTTTATTCGAAAAAAATAGCTGTCAGTGACTCGTTCAAGTAGCGGCGTAATCAGGATTTCAGGCTGGAATCGACTTAGACCCGGACGTTTTGAAAAAGTCCACAAAGATAGCGCTAATTATTTTCAATTTTTTTTATCAAAAAAGGAAACTAAGGCTCTGGATTATCTAAACTAGGCGAGGCTGTTTGAGGTCGGTATTTCAACACTTTAAAATTTCTAAGAAGGTGTCCTTTAAGTTTCAATTATTTATCATAAAAGTGACGCTTTTTATATTCCATAGCCATAGTGAATACAATTCGATTTCATGATTCGAATCCTAGTGAATGTCAAAGATAGTTTTCAACACACTGTCGAAACTGAAAACTAAGTATTCAAAATCAGTTCAATGCTATGTGAGAAGTACGGTGATTCCAAATAAAACAGTTTGAAGCGTGACTTGTTGTATCCGAAGTATTTCGAAAATGGAAATACATGGAATTAGAAAAGTGTCAAAATTTGTGATAGCATTAAGGATATGATAGTCGGTATGAAATACATTTGTGGTTTGTCCATCAAGATCTCAAGGCTCACTAGAATCTGCTTCTTCGTTCGTTACGACAGTATCAAAGAGTTTTACAACCCATCACGTAGGATCTGTCAGAATATGGTCTGCAAGCTTTTTCCGTGCAAAAAATACTTGCTGTCAAGAGAAACATTTTCTAAAGATCTTTGCTCGATTTTACTGATATGAAGGAAATTTTAAATGAGATGATCAATTTGGTGATTTGTTTCGCAATCGGCTATAGCTCGGATAAAAATGAAAACACAGAGAGTCAACGCGAATGGAAGTAAAACTTCACTGTAACAAAATCTTGATTATTTCTGTCACGAATCAGTTTAAAGGGAAAGTCTTTCTTTTTTATATTAAATTCTTTTCGGTAAGCGAACTCGCATGAAAAATCGATTCTATGCGCCTTACATTTTTCAGCAAATAACTTTTCAGAAGGAAAATTTGACATAGCCTTTTTAGCACCAGATATATCACAATGAAGCATTAGTTTTCAGTAGTCTGTATGAAATAATTTACAAGAACCTTTTGGATGAACACATTACTAAAAAGCTATATTCAGTTCAATATCGTCCTACATACAATTGTTACGTAGGCGACCATGCTTTGGCTTGTCTGTAGACGCTGTAGGGAGAAATTTCGAATAACATTTACTGAACATAGACTAGTTCACAATAAGATCAATAATTTAAATCCAACCAAAGAATTTTCATATCTTGCTTATGAAAGTGTATAAAGACTACTATAGCTAGATCGAAAACTTCCCACAATCAGAAGTGAGTAAATAATTTTTTTCGTCAGAAAAGTTCATCAACTCCTCTGTTGATTTAAAATATTAATCCCATTTTCGCCTTTGATCGAAGAAAAATATCGAATATTGAATAGACCGAACTGACGCCTCGTGCTCATTGTGCACATAATAGCTTCGAAAGTGAGAAACAATTCTATTTTTCATGAGAACAAAAATATTTTCGTGGGGGCTCAGCCCACCTCGTGGTTACACCATTAAACGACAGATTCCTATGTAGTGTAGTCACGTTTGTTTATTTTTATTTTTCACTATTACATTGGCACATCAGTTCTGTACGTTTTTTTTGTGTTTTAGCAAATTTGAGGCTTTATATCTTATGATTAGAAAATGATAGAAACCTGACATTTGTAGTATAGATAGGTCTGTATGACTTCTATCTACTTTAAAAATTTCAGACCTCTATCGCTTTCTAATCACGAGATATAAAGCCTCAAATTTGCCTAAAACACAAAAAAAAACGTGCAGAACTTATATACCAATACAATATTTACTTCGTGGCATGACCAGCAGTCTACCGATTTTAAGAAAAATGCGCTTTGATATACACACCACTCTCAGTGAATATAATTCTTTCCGAAAATCCTCTTATTTTTTTTCTACTTGTTAATCTGAAGTTCATTTTCGGTTTTATTTAATCTTTTCTGCGAAAAACACGAAATCTAGAGAAATCTCTGATATCGTCTAAAAGCCTATCTTTAACTTCTCTGAGAAAAGTTCAAGTTAAATCCAAAACAAACGTCAGTTCAATAAGTAAACAAAATAAGAGTTCCTAAGAAAAATTATCCAGTGAAGATTGTGCATATTTTAAATTGTATGTATTTTTCCGAAATCATGAGACTATAGATCAATCATGTACACCCATACAAATAGAAGATACCATAATAATAATGAGTCTTGAAGATTGCACTTGGCATTTTTATGTGCGAAATGACATTTTTTTTCTTTTCATAAAAATTCAATATAAAAATTTTGAACTTCTACCTTATTGCTCTGGTGATTCTCGTTATTCAATTAATCTTGATGTTTCAAGGTCATGCTTTAGCGTATTGAATTGGATTTATTATTATAGTAAAAGGGATCTGATTTATTATCTTAATGTTTGCTTATCGTAAATCAAATTCGATCTAACCTCATAAACGTATTTACGGAACCAAAGTGGAGCTCTTTTATAACTTACGAGGGAACCGCCCGAAGTGATTCACCGCTTTTGAGCTCATACTTTGGGCATAAGTAGGGAACCTCGACACTAGAATAACCCTAAGAGGATTTGGGCCCATGCACCTGTAGGGCTGAGTTATAAGAGTTTTACTGGTTTTTTGCCTTAGGGTACTGGTTTGCCTGCAAAATTAAATCAATGAATTTCGATCTGAAATTTTCTCCATGAAGAGGCCTAAGTGCCACTAGAATACCCTGAAAGTTTCAGACAAAAAGGATGCATCCTTCTTAAGATATTAAATTTTCAAAAAAACGACTATTTCTCGAACAGAATTAGCAGAACCGAAATTTATTGTGAAGTCAATATCTTAAGAAGGATGCATCCTTTTTGTCTGAAATTTTCAGGGTATTCTAGTGGCACTTAGGCCTCTTCATGGAGAAAATTTCAGATCGAAATTCATTGATTTAATTTTGCAGGTAAACCAGTGCCCTAAGGCAAAAAGCCAGTAAAACTCTTATAACTCAGCCCTACAGGTGCATCGGCCCAAATCCTCTTAGGGTTGTTCTAGTGTCGGAGTCCCCTACTTATGCCTAAAGTATGAGCTCAAAAGCGGTGAATCATTTCGGGCGGTTCCCTCGTTAGTAAATACTAAATTTATTTTAGCTTTCATTAACTTGAGGTATTACATCAATCATATATGTGCTGGCAGTTACATTAACTAATTAAAACCAATTCAAAAATAAGATCTAATATGGCACGTGCTCGATGAATTATTTTAAAACTAATATTGGAATTGTCTTTTCAGTGATTGATGTTGGTGGAAGGCTTATATTGTTTTTTCTCCTATTTGTCTTCCTGAAACAGGTATTAAGATAGACGCAATTGATTGTGTGTAATCATAAGCAGTATGAGTTGTGGCTATCTTTCGTCATGTCGTACACACAAAATACGACGTGTACGCGATCGAAGTAACTGGCTGTACATGGTTGTATCTGAAGAGGGAGGACCTTCTTGTCTTCATATACATATGTTATTCGTGTTTGAATGTGTGCCATCTTACACGAAGATCGTTTTTTAACGTATTTCATAGTATAAGATCACTTACGATGGTGCTTTTTCGACCGAGGTTCTTAATTAAAGCTCTGTTCATATGATTATATGCATTTAGTGATATTGAAGAAACTATTGAATATGTATCAATTTTATAACTTTTATCTGCTAAAATAAAAAGATTTATTTCGATTTAAAACAATTTAAGAAGATAATGAGTAATCAAAGCTTTTCTCTCATATCAATTGATTTTTATGCGCCTTGTAATCGAATAGAAAAAGATTACTTTATTCAATAAAATAAAATATATGTTTGAATTTAATAATTTTCTGAAATAAACTTGATTTTCCAATATCCTAGCTCTATCACATCTTCTTATTTTAGCCTCAATGCTAAGAATTTGACTCTCCAAGCGCTGAACTGCATCAGTCACATTTAGAAAAATTCTTCAAATATAGTACTGAAATATTGAGTTAATTATCTATGAAATGGCCGTGAATAATTCTCATATTTTGATATTCCTATGCTGAAACTAAATAATTACATTAAAATTCGAATATTTCTCTGTTGACACATTAATAATAGTCTATGTATAAAATTTTAGTATTTTCGCAATAAGAGTTTGAATTTAACCCGAATATATCTAATCTTATTAACAAACAACACAAATGAAGTCAAGACAGAAAAATTAAAGAGAACTGTAGATCTATTTTATTAATCGTTACACATATTGAGTTCTCAAATTACAAGACGTCATTCTGTGCTGTTAAGAATATTTGTTTCAGAAAAAGAAAATTTGGTCAATTTCCAAAATATCATTATTACAATATCTTTTATTGTGCAATTAGTACAACTCTCACATACACTTATTCGATTAGATATCAATGGTTATCAAACTTAGATTGACAACTCTCAAAATACAAAAATTAATATTTTAAATGATATTACAATCAATTTTTTAACTCATAAATCACTTTCATTATTTAAAATGATGTATGTATTTTTGGTCATGATAATGTTGTACCTGTCAATGATGACATTTCTACTTTCAGATAGTAATTTCTCATATAATCTGTTTTCCATTAGATTTTTGATCATCTAAACAATAAATATGAGAAACTAGATGCAAACGAACAGTTCATTATAACTCATTTGGAACAAAAAAATTAGTACTCGTTTTCAAATACTGATGCTATGGGGAATCGATTCAACCGTTAAACAATTCATCAAATGATGTATAATATCAACTGCTTTTTAAAATAGTTATTGAGATAAAATCAAGGTTTCATTTCTTGATTATTTATCATTTTTCACAGACATTGTTTAATACTGAAGAAAGATTTTGCATTAACCATTATAAGTGAATAAAAAAAAACTCATTATTGCTATCATCGCTCAGTTTTTGCCTACTTGAACAGGAATATATTTGTTTAATATATAACATCCTAAACGATCATACGACATCTGTAAATAATCAAATATATATTTTTAAGAATAGATTCTAAATCTAATTATTGGTAAGCTAAATTACAATAACATTCTGTTCTTTCTGCGAATAGATCATCAATAGTGTCCCAGTATATATATGAATGGCATTAGAACATTATTGTATTTTTTCTATCATTTAATTGATGTCATTTTCTATTTCAGAGCGTAAACCTATTCACAAAAAAAGATATAAACCAAAATGAGTTGGGGATCGATTTTTAGATAGAATGTGATGAATGCTAATTAGAGTACAAATTTATATGGTTTCACAAGTTCTATTTAACGCTTTCCAAATTATTTTAATATAAATAACATAAATTGATTTCATGAATTATTTTTTATAATAATCAGTTCAATAATGAACGTATGTTTTTCGGACTGATAGACCTCATATTTACTCTCTGAAAAAAAAATCATTGAATTAATAGTCTGTACTCGTTCCGAACGAATAGAATACTTTCAAGTACTCTTACACTCATGTTTTTTCCATATATATATCATATCTTTTTCTTATTACATTTATTCTCAGATATTTACTTTGATGCTTTAAGTTTGCTTTATGTCGTATTGATAGATAGTTAAATTAATTTATGAACTGTCGTCCCACCAAAACCTAAACAAATTGACGAGAAAAAAAGGGCTTCATCATACTCTTGAAACGCCGTTATACCAAAATAGAAATGTCTGCGAATCTAAATATCTTTTCATCGAAACGATCAAACACTTGATTTATAAATTAGACTTATTCCATAAGGATCATCCAACAAAAGTATATTTCTATGATTAATGAGATCTTTTTTTGTTTTGAGTATTCTGTCTATTTTTGTCAAAAGAGTGCATGAACGAACACATTGACAATCATATAGTATGTGATTACAGTCTATGTCTCTTATGACTATCATAGTTAGTTCTGGAATAATATATATTGTGATGTGTATTAAAAGCATACGAAGAAAAACAAGAAATTATTGATAGAAATATAAGAATGAATAAAAGCATACGGATGACACACATGCAGACAAAAAGAATAAAGTTAGTTCAATGTTTTATTGTTTATGAGGTTTTATTTCTTGTAAGCTCGTTGGAACTCTAAAGAAAATCTAGTTTTAAGTTTGAAAAAAAAAACCAGGATTTCATTACCTTCAAATGTGACCAGCCCATCTTTATCCGTATCAAGTTCAGCAAATGTTTTCTCAATCGTTGATTCGTCAGCAGCTTTTTGTACATGATACGCACGAAATTCCTGTATTGTTATAAAACCATCTTTATCCTACACAAAAATTATTTATAAATGTATAATTTTTATCATTCTTACGCAATCCAAACGATCAAATTCTGATCGAAGATCATTAGATGAACTTTTAGCCGTCGACATTGTTCTTCTCTTAATAGAATAATTTTAAAACAGACTCTACAAAATAAAACCTAGTCTGTATTTTCTTTCATGTTATAAATGATGTTGATAAAATAGAAAAAAAAACATTTGCTATGCTAAAACTTAGCCATTTGTGCGTGCTGCTTATTTGCTTAAAAAACAAGAAGTCAGCCACGTATTACAATTTTACATCTTCCCTTTTTATATATCTTCTCTCTCTCTCTCTATCTCGGTTAATGTTTTAGAGAGGAAAAAAAAAGGAAAAAACCCGGAAAAGAATATTGTCTCTCCCTTTTATCGTGTGATGTTGGCTAAAACGCTTGCACGATAAACTCGAGTTTCCTCCATTCAATTGACATTGATATTATACAAGAAAAAAGTAACTAAATTGCTTTTAAAATAAATTTTCGATTAAAATGATTATTTGCTATTAAGTTAAAGTAATATCAAAAAACGCCTAATGCATGTTTTCGTAGATAAAAAATAATGAATGATGAAAGATGTAAAGAAAAGAATTAATAAGCAGAAGATACTTGATGATTGGACCAATGGCACTGTTCATAATGTTAATGATGACAGAAAAAATGAGCATTCTCAATTTTATGATTGATGGTTGTTAGTCATATAATAGCCTTGAAGATGTTGATTCTACTTGAATAAAAACTAGAGGATGTCATTAACATTAATGAAATAAACATGACATGTTCAAGCTTGAGAAGATCAATCTAATGTCACGAAATTTGAAAAGCTAATATTCAGTAATATGCAATAAACACAAAACAAAGTAAGAGAATCATAATTAAATTATCACGAACAGCAAAACCTTTGCATATGTCATTTCTATTATCAGAAAAATAGAAAAATATTGAATTGAATACATGATTCAAAGGATACAAATAGCTAAAAATATGATCATTTTTTTCCTATTGTGTATTTACATGACATTACGTTTATTATAAATTCGATGACAATCATGGTGAACGATCTGACGCTATCGTATTTGACTTAACTCTTAAAACTCAGTCACGCACTGAATGTATTTGATCAGTGGAAAATGAATGTTACTGGTTATGCTCTCTCAATCTACATGATTATCTCAGGATCAAACATAAAAAAGTGAAGTATTACTGAAAATATTTAACTTTGATGTTTTTATTAATATTATTATTTTCTGTCGGGTAAATCATATCTAAAAAAAAGATTAAACTTCCCACGTTTTAACAGGACTTTTTTTAATCAGTTAACGATTGAACTTTAGCATGTATTCTTAATTATTTGAATTCAAATGAATATATGTTGAAATGTTTGAATTTTTTCGACATTAAGCTAAAGGACGACAACAAAATGCAATCTTTCATAGTTTATTGGAATTCATTTTTTTTTGTAGTAACGAGAATTGATCAATTGATACTTTTGTATGAATTCAACAATGATGCGTTTATTTATTATCTGATCCAAGTATATCAAAATAAGAAAGAAAATTTTTTATTTCTAAAGCTTCGTATCCTCATTTCATGTTAATTATTTTCTATATAGGAAAACTCAAGATACAGAACTACTAACTTTGTCTGAGTTGGTTCACCTTAGTAAGGACATTCATAGTTCAACCTAAATAATGATGAATCTTCTGACTATGAGATGTATTTTATGCATGGTAGTCGATGATGCTTGACACGAATTCATTGAATAAGATGAAAACATTTCTTAAATCAAGCCTTTTCGAATGGTTTTCTTGTTATGACTGATTTTTGTGGTTTCATATAATGCAAACATTTGCTCTTCTAACTGCAAACACTTAGCCTATTCTGTTATATTTTTCAAGCATAGTTTGCTTTCGATGAACATAAAATACTTTCATTCCAGCAGATAAGCGTAATGTAGCTTTTCTCCTCTTTGTATCCCTTATGAATAGCCTGTAAATATGTTTAGGTCATTCTAGACATCGTCACTCAGTTAACCAAATACAGAAATAGAGCAAACGAAATTAGCATTGAATCTTCAATACAAAATCATAATATAAATCATTTTGCTTTGACAAAATTATAAATTGTGTCATTCCAATTTTCTTTTCATCGTCAAAGATCAATGTGCTCTATTCATTTTATTTGTATATGACAACCACATTGAATAAACATACAATACAGTAAATAGGAAATTTTTATAGCAACTCATCAAGATGCTAACCATCATCTATTTATGGATGTCTAACAATAGAATTTTGTTCTCACCGTTGTAAAAAAAAAACGAGTATCTTTTTTTATTGCATATTTTCTTGTGTCTTCTTTCAGTAGAAAAGACAAGGTATACAAAAGGATATGAAAGTACAATGAAATAGCGTAGAAAATCAAAGTATAGTTGAACTTCAGCAGCTCTAATTTCTGATAAACTACAAACATGAGAGAAAATTAAAATATATAATAGAACATTTAGAACAAGATATAGAACACATTTAGAAAGTAATTCAGTTGTCATTTTACGTTGTTAACGCCATCAAATAGTTAGACGGATGCGGTCTTTTTTTCTAAAACGAATGCGAATAAGATGAATGATAGTATAAGTACTAATGGCAAATGTTGGTAGAATACTATTCATAACAGAATCCTATATATCAAGAAAAAGATTATCCAAACAACAGAAAATCATCAAAAGCAACTTATATATAATCGAATGTATTTATACATGGCAGAAAAATTATTGATATTATCTAGAAAACTCATATATAGAAAAGCTAAATGATAAGAAATAAATAATGTAAAACAAAAACGTTGATTTCAGTTGAAAAACCTGTCAATCATAAAATATTAACAAATTAAAGTAAATAGAGCGTCACACCGTAATTATTGTATAAATTCATTATGTAGGTCTAAATCTAGAAATCACCAAATGAGACATATGAATAGAATTAATGGTTGATGAATGCAGAAATGTAAAATACCACGACGAAATGAAGTATTCATTAATTCAATGATGAGGACAAAAACCAATAATAACATGCCTTTTTTAATTGACATATTTGAGTTTTATTAATGAAAAGATAAAAAAAAGTAGATAACAACTGCAAACTATTGAGGAAATATCTAATAGTAATAGAAGCTAAAATCAAATAGAATGAAGTATAGGCATCTCAAGTGAATATTTATATTGGAATATTAATAGCAATTTTCTACTATGTATCATGATCATTATGACAACTGAGATATCATTAACTTTTAGATTTCAATTGTGAATTATGAGTTTTTTTTTCTCAATAATTACTTATGAATGTCGTAAATTTATTTTCAAAAAAATAATAAAGATGATCATACAAATTGTAATATGTTCCAATATGTATATTGAGGAAATGAGGTTCCGCCTATCAAAAGTATGTCGTTGTAAATGAAATCAAAAAAACTCGAAGCATGGATGCACATAGAACGATAAATTAGTCATAATTACGTTTAAAAAAAATGCACAACTGACATCATGTTTCAATGCTTTCGATAATTTATGAAACAGCTAAAAGCTTTAATACGCGTCATTAATGATTACTACATTGTACTATGGCGAAACATGAGTAATAAGACATAAGCCAACGTTGTTCAAGAGTTAGAATGAGAAAGTGCAGCTGGTATACTGCAACTAGAATACACTTGATCTTATTGAAATTTCTTTAGTTTCAATAAGATTGAAGATTCTATTTTTACACTAAATAGTATTCCATACAAGATTTTCATTTTACTCATCTCTTCATGTTTAAGACGAAATATTAAAAACTTATTTAACATGTTTTGCATCAGAATCAATCTTTTTCTAAGCCTGTATGCATCACAATATTCATGCTATTCATCAACAATAAAAACTGTTTCTAATATTATCACTCAAGAAAATTAGTTAATTAATATTGAAAAGCAATCCATCATTTTCTCAAGAAAAACATTTTTCAAGTACTATTCCAATTGCTTGTATTCTAATGAATATAATATATGAACACAATTTTTCTAATTTTGCAATGATTGTTCAGCATCGATTGATTCTGTCACAAGCTAACTAATACTTTTTTTTTATTTAGTTTTTTAGAAAAACTATTTAAGATTAATTAGGAGAATTTCAACACCTGAAAGATGGTATCACTTGAAGTGTATGTATGATCTATTGATGATTGCATTATATTATCTATAGTAAAATATGTTGTAGATTAGCATGACAATCTCTTTGTTTCCCTTAGTTGGTCGATCTTTTGCATCTCAACAACAATTAAGAAACGCTGTTTTGTAGTTTACAGTCCGTCAGAATAAATAGGTATTAAGTTGAAACAATACTTAATATCAAAGAGCACAATACTGCATGTTTGCTTTCTTTTTTAGCAATGACTATTAATTATCTTGTCTATTCCGTAAGGATTGTCACAGTAAAGGAAACAAGAATGACCACTTAAGTAATATTTTTGCTGAAAGTTTCTTATGTTGCATTTAATTAATGTGCATGCTACGTATTATGTCTTATGCTTCAGATATGAATTAATTTTATTAGTTCCTGTTGCATGTCTCAGCTATTGTTCTAATGAATAAGTTCAAGAATAAAAAAAGAAACATATAACAATGCTATGTCAAAACCTCGACATACCCTCAACCAAATACTGATTAAATCTGTTAAAATATTCATTGTGCTGCAAAAGAAGCTGAAGTTGTTGTATTCGCTGCTATTGAAATATTCATAAATCATGAACGAAGAGTTTTCATATCTTACAGTAATTATCGTTATTAAACAGCACTTGTGCAAGGTACATCTTTATTCTTTATATGTGTATGTATGTATAATCATATGGGTTCATGAATGTCTTTGTTTTCTGATGGATTATCTATTTAATCATCTTGTATAAATCTAAGTTTCTTTTCTTTGCCGGTAAGAATCATTGAAATTCTTACATTCATTTGTCTTTCCTAATTCTTTACTTATTGCGAAGTTACAAAATAAGATGCATGAGATCATCGTCTTTGTTTGACATGAACCTAATTTTAACTACGAGAGAAGTGCCGAAGCTACTCCTCTTCTTCATTGTTTTCTCTTCAGCTCTCTCTTCTTCGTTTTTCCGATTGCATGAGCCTACATGTTTCAGTGGTGTACAACAGAAATTCTTCTTTTACAATAGACTAACTAGATTGGTTAGAAACAGATCTTCATTAGCCTGACTATATTATTATAGACAACGATCTTTGTGTATAATACTAGATACTTTTCAGATGTTTTTGATTTGATGACTCTTCACATATCAATGACCATCTTCGATGATATTACAATACTACAGCTTTTAATAAAATACACTTTCCTTGAATCTTAAAAACTTGGTTTTTTGAATCTTTTTCACGCATAAATGTATATTCTAATTATTGTATGTTCCACGATGTTTATAACAGAGTCTATAGTTGATATCAGAGCTGCCACATTTTATGACTTTTACTCTCTCAACATAATTTCGTACGAAATGAACGCATTAAAGATCCAAGTACTTTTCAATCACTCTGAAAGACTAAAAAGTAAAAAAGTTAACAGTTCTGTCGCATATATTCTAGTAAAGATAAATCGAATTGTCTTGACATTATTTTCTATGATAAATGAAATTGCGTCAATCTCTTGCAATCAATTTTGAAGTTTAAAAGAAAGATGCATGATAAATTGTTATTAGTCAGCTTAACAGCGGAGAAAAAATGATTCAAAAAAACGCAAGTCTATTATTTAAATTTCGTTCATGATAGAAAAACGTTGTAGTAACTGCAGTCATACAATTAGAGTGACCTTACTGCATATCAATGCATGCTTTCCATGTCGTCTAGTATTCGTCCATACAAACTAGTGGTTTAGATCTCAATGAGTATGTCAATCTGATATTTTTTTGATAATTTGAACATTACTTATAAACTTCTTTTGTAATCTGCATGAGATATAGCATTTGATTGGGTTGTTTATTGCGAAAAATAGTTATTGCTATTGTTAATTTTCTGTTTATGCATAATCCTAAATTATCAACAAAATGTTTTTTATTCAATAAAATATATGAAAACAATTACAGTCATTAATGATGCAATACTTTGTCTATTGAAGTCATCATCGTATTATACTAAGTTTTGTCGAAACAATTTTTTTTCATTGTTCGGCAATCATGATAGTTCATAACTTTAGACTAAATACTGCAAACAGAAAATTGGAACGGGATTCTTTTTCTTGAAAAAACGATCATTATTATTAATTTATTTTAAAAAATATCATACAAATATAGGCTTATAAAATCAAAAGTATAGATAAATGTTGATGAAATTTGCATAATCATGAATTAAAAAAATAGCTTTTCTAACTTCTTTTGTTTTGACTATGGAACATGGCTATAAAATGACTTTCTTTACACAACACGACATACATGTTTTAGATATCTATATTCTGTGTTCAAAAATAAATGATATTTAATAGTGGAGTTCTATAAGGTTAATCGAACAAGATAGAGTTAATATAGTGAATGGTTTCGAGAATGATTTTTTTCAAGCGAAAAACTTTTTGGTCCGACCGCTTCATCAAGGATAAAAGTGTGGAACCCATAAGCTCTGTCTGTTGTAAATTTATGGTATATTGTGAGAGGGATTCCAACTAATTTATTTTAAAAAATATGATTCATTTAACATCGTTATACTGAAAAAAACTGATTTATATTGTCAGCTACGCCGACGATGAATAACTTTTTGTTCATAATAATAATATATACGATACATTTCATAAGAAGCGACAAGTATCATTTTATTCTGCAGTTCGTCGATACAGTGGCCATATTAACCTACTCTATACATAGACTTATCATTCAGTAAGCTTACGAGTACCATTCTTTCTCTCGACAATGGTAACATATATTGCTAACTTTTTCTTAAACTTAAAATTTAATTAGTTCATATTTTTCTATGTTTGTCCTATGCTGGCCGTCATCTACAATAAGATTCTTTCTTTGCATTAAGTACGAAAACCCATAGTATTTAGACTAGTTAAAACCAACAATAGAAATCTTTGATTCATAGAATGCTTTGAAAGATTCTAGAAAGTTCGAAAATAATCTAAGCACTGTTATTACTAACACGCCTTTTCTCATTGCTAGAAAAACATATCCAATAATTGTTGGTCTTCCCCTTCCAGTTCACTAGAATTTAAAGTCTGTTATTGTATCGTTTTTCAAAAGAAATTTGGCTCTGAAGCATTTGAATTCTAAAATGTCCTGTATCATAACCTAACGTCAACCATGTTCTCATAAAATACGAATCTTTGATGAATAGACGCTAGATTAGTCAATAAAACTTAGTACATACTATAAATTTCATGTTTAATTAGCTTTTCCTTCCTTTTTTATTCTTCATAACTTTAATTTTATTAGTTTGCAAGCGTCCTCACTGTTCCTATATTTCTTACACATCGATGAAACTGACAATTTATATGATTGAGTTTTGGATAGTTCCAAGCAATTAAAGAATTTTTAAATATGTAAATAAATTCATGATG
The DNA here is from genome assembly GCA_905250075.1 of Rotaria sp. Silwood1. NCBI lineage: Eukaryota > Metazoa > Rotifera > Eurotatoria > Philodinida > Philodinidae > Rotaria > Rotaria sp. Silwood1. The sequence goes on along the minus strand of CAJNOP010000013.1, from coordinate 1,218,558 downwards.
TCGTCTCTGTTTTACTCAAGATCTTCGGAAAAAATAAGAATAACTGGTATCTTTGCCATGGTCTTGACAAGTGAGAATCTTTAAACAGATCTTGCAAAGATCTTATGTACAGATATATCCGACACGATCAAGATATACGCAACTGAATTATCGTTCAAAGATCTTGATAAGACCTTGCTCATTCTTCTCAAAATTACAAGATCTCAATTACAAGATATTCGACTATGGATGTCTTTTCAGGCAAAAATCAAATTTAAACTGATCGATGAATCTATTGACATTCTCTGTCGCTTGATTTATTGTTGATGAGGTATATACACCCCTCGCAAAAAATTCTGAAACACTCAAGAATGCCTTCCCAAATTTTTATATCTCATTCGAATTAAACTTTATATATATGGTAAGTGTACTTATTAGTTAAGCTTTCATATTATATCATGCAGGCGCAAAACTTCTGGTTTTAATATAAAAAAAAACAAAAAGAACAAAAATTGTCCAGTAGCCAAAAGTTCTGGAACAGTGTAGACTTCATAAGGAATATTTCTTAAATTAGGGAGGGTGTGGGTGTGTGTCAGTATCTGTGTCAGTGTTCTCTTCTTATTACTGACTTCCACACCCCCACTTCCTTCAAGAACTATTCCTAATGAAGTCTACACTGTCGCAGAACTTTTGGCTGCTGGACAATTTTTGTTCTTTTTGTTTTTTCTTTATATTAAAACCAGAAGTTTTGCGTCTGCATGGTATAATATGAAAGCTTAACTAATAAGTACGCTTACCATATATATAAAGTTTAATTCGAATGAGATATAAAAACTTGAGGAGCCATTCTTAACTGTCCCAGAATTTTTTGTGAGGGGTGTATTTTCATTTTTTTTTCAATCATAATAAGCTCTTCTGTTACTTTCAGCAATGTTCACTATTCATTTTACTTTTACTATCATCACTCTCAAATACTATAGTGGCTCTATATATATCAATACTATCTTTTTTCTTTAGTGCAAATTGTAAACGTTCACTAACATCAGTAATAAACCAAGCTGGCTTCATATTATTGATATTGTAAACCTTTCTATTTCTTGAGCAAATCTTTTTCTTGGGAAAACTTCTTCATAAACTTTGTCGATCCATGTATGTTCTATTGCAGCTTTCTTAGAGCTCGGATTTTATTTGTACGCCAGATGCAGGATATGAACTGCTTTGATGATCTCTTTGTTTATGTGTACTTCAATTTAAGGCATCCTATATTGATTGTAAACTATTAATAGATGAACCAGATAATATCGACCGGTTTGGTGTAACCAGATTCTCGTTTATCGTAAAGCTACGCTCATTATCAGTATAAAACACGAAGAATAACAAGAATATTCTTAGTCAGTTTGGTACAATTAGGATATTTTGAAAGTCCATTAGAGGTTGTGATTGCTAAAATATGCTTCCAATAATAATCGATACGGTGATAAATAATATATATTCTTTGCGGAAACAATCTTCATTTTCTTCTCTTTATTGAACTATTTCTCATAAATATTGTGAAGTTAAGAATTGAACAGTGCATCATGTGCATAATCGGTTTGAGAATTAGTTAATAAACAAGAAATAGCTGTATCCATATGCATGAATGAAACATGTAAAAATTTGTACAATATGTGGAAATGAATTTTTCAATGGTTGATTTGTTTTGAAATAATTTGCTGTTGCATGATAAATGTTTCTCATGTATTCAAAAGATGTTTCTATTTCTTTTTGTACAAGATGAGTTAGTAATGTACAAAATTCTTTTCCTAAAAACAAAAATACACGACCCTAAATATAATTATTCTAATATTCTTTTTGATACAACGTATATGTAGCTGTTTATTGTTCAGTTATATTTTTCATTCAATTTAAAACCTAAAACCAACAATAAACCAGCAATTTTATTCCTAACGTATGCAATTACTAAGAATTGCAACGATTCGCAAACTTTCAGACATTATTATTATATTAATAGAACTTTCATAAGTACTGTAATATAAAACAGATGTAAGAAAAAATAATTATTTTTATGACATCTCATCGTCATGTGAATTTTTTCTTTTTAGCATACTGAAAATTTCATTCCATGCATAATTTTTGCTTGCTGATACTTGAATCAAGAATCATTGAAATCAGTACAAACAAAACAATATACTTATATGCACTTTCAATAAAACGTTTCGTTCAGAGAGGGTAAAAAAACAAAAAAGCAAACGGATGAATAAAGAAATGAGAGTGAAAAAAAACATCAACAATTTTACATACACTTAACTCAGTTAGTAAGACAACACGAAGAAAAAAGACATGTTTTTGCCAAATTTAAAAAAGAAAAAGAACTATCATTCCATATCCAATGATATCCTGATTGATCTAAGTTATCCATTGTAACTATCGATTTTCAAAACATTCTCTTAACCGTTTAAGTATATCTTTACAACCTTATAAGAAAGATACGTCGATGAATATTTCGTTCATACAATAGAAAATATGATTACAAATAAATTACGTGAATTCAAATATTTAAGAAAACTGTTTGAATCTATTTTAATATTTAATGTTATCATCATCTTTGTTTATTACTAGAATAAATGAATATTTTTACAATCGCAAACAACAATATACAATTATAGACAACGGAAAAAAAAACATTTTTCATATACTCCTAAAAAGAAGATAAAAGAAAAACAATTCTTGTAACACTAAAGAAGATTATCAGTTTAAGCTTGCAAAATTACATAGATTAAATTTAAACTTTTTCTGCATTCGTTATAATATTTCTTATTTTAGTTCCATTATTCATTTGTTTATTATGACTAACGGTATGAAGAGTTAAATATCCAGCATGTAAAATAACTAATATATCTGTTGTTAAAAACCCAACACTCCATGCTAAAAACAAAAACAAAAATTTTCATAGACAAGAAAAAATTTACGTAATTCAATGTCTTACGCCATGGTCGATATTGTACTGATTTCTTTTCTCCTTCAGGTCCGATCGCCCAAACTTTCTTATTTCCTCCATCTGTCACAATAATACCATGACTGATTGGATCAATAATTAATCGATTCATATTATCAACATTTAATTCATATAAATCAATACGACGAACAAGTTGACCTATTAAAATTAAAAAAAGCTCTGTCAGACTTTATAACTAGAAATAAAAAACAATGTTTTCACCATTTTTTTGATGTTTCTCCACGAAATATCTTCCTGATTCACGTTCACGTCTTTTTCCTAATATATAACAATATTGAATATCAACAGTTAAACTTCGTATTTCAACACCAGCCTCAAATGTTATTTGTAGTTGTAAATCATTATCAAATACTGATATTTTTGATTTATTACAACCTTTTTCTGAACCATAAAAAATTAATTTTTCATCAGATGTTACACGTTGAAAATTAAGACCACGTTCAACAACACGTTCACGTTCAAGCTGTTTACGTGTTAAATTACATAGATATAATTTACATTCAAGTGGTTTCGACGATGCTTGTTTATGTTCACCTATGATGATAATACTATCATCATGGTAAATACATACATCTTTTATTTCGCCATCTGACCATTGAATTCTCTAAAGAAATTAAATAATTATATATATGAAAATTGAAATGAATATTTCTTTTTGTGTCTTTACCTCATTCTCATGTCCATTAGCATCAAATATTACTAATGAATTTTTATCTTTACTATAAAGTAAGATTAAGTCTGTATTTGTTATAGCTAATATTCCCCAATCATAACTTTGCGATAATGGAATCTTTTTGTAAGATTCATTATTACAATAATCTAATTTGGATTGAAATGTTGATGCACGAATGGTTGTTGAAGAAAGTTTTGAATTATTCATCGATAAAGAAAGATCAGCAACAGAATTAGAAATTACTTTTGATAATGAATGATTCGAAACAGGTGGACGAGAACGGTGATTACCCGTAATGCGTGGCGATGAAGATTGTTGTTGTTGATGTTCAAGTGAAATACTATGATGAGTACTACCATTAGATGTGTTTGTTGAATGATGTTGGTGAGTAAGTGTATTTAGGGATTTATAATGGTTTCCAATACCATTTGAATTTTTTTTCAATCCTCGACTAGGATTTGGTGTTGAAGGTTTAACTGGTTCGTTGTTTGATGAAGATGAAGCTGAACTAGTTGAATCTATATTGAACAAATAAAAAGAAATAATTTAGAATATCAATAAAATTATTCACAAAGAACTCATAGATGTGCCAATACGGTTATAATTTGTACTGGCAAGTTCCGCTATGTATATTCATTCACCACTATATCATGTACCGCTATAACAAAACATAGACCTTGGAAAAATCTAGAATTATAGACTTCATAAGTTGATATGTGTTTGTCTGTTGTTCATGACAGCACATGCACTAGTCAATACAAATTGATAGATATCAATACATGAGTTCTGGAATGCTAGGTTTTTCAGGTGTATATACATATGTTGCTATGTTAGTACATGTACTATTTAGTACATACTTATAAAACAACATATATACCCTTAAGAAATCTAAAATTCAAGTACTGATATGTAATGACATGTATCGACGTGTACATATCAGTACATGAATTCTTAAATTTCGAGTTTTGCAGGTGTATCTATGTTGGTATGGCGGTATAGATGCGTACTCATATATGATGATACATGAGCTATACAAATGCTTCTTTGCACGGTAGAGTGCCATTCATTTCTCGAGTACAATTTGCATTCATACTCGCGCATCCACCACAGAACTTTTTTTTCATAAGTTGAATATCTATTCTATACAAGATATATTATTATTTCTCTTCATTGAGTTAAACAAATATGCACATAATTGATATGTACTTGTAATAATATACAAGAGTATATGGTTTTCTACCTCTGTTATTCAATACATATTTCTAAAATCTTATTCCAAGAGAATAGATTACAATGAAAGTATGGAAACGATAACAATCTAATAACTCAAATTTTCTTTGGATTCCTTGAATGATTGACTGCTCATATTCATCCTGAGAATGTGAAATCGAATAAGATCAGACTTATTCTTTTTCTTCAGTTCAATCTGAGAAAATAAAAACTAGTCGAGAAATTCATAATAAAAGAAAAAAAGCTTTTTTTAATAAAAGCTTCAACTCAAACGAATAAACTAGACTAATATAAAAAAAGACGGACGATGCCATTAACAAACTGTGAATCAACAGAAAGGAGTATATGTTTTTCTGATACGTACATCATATGAACTAGAATTTTTTTTTCAAAATTAATATTATTAAATTCACAGATTGGATGTGGATATGAGTGTGTGGAGATGCAGTAAAATCCATACTAACATGCTTACTTTTACAAATATGCTACTACAAAAATAAGATGAACTATAGATAATTTATAATCTGCTATTCTTTTATGTTTCGCATCGACCATTTTTTATAGAACCGTTCAATATTTTCTTTTCTTTTATTCTTATTCTTCCAAACAATATGACTTAAACTGACTAGACATCTTTTATGACTGAATTTAATTATACATATTACTTACCATCAAGATGTTGAATACGTATTGAACCTGATAAAATGGATAAATGATTTTTTCCATTACCTAAAATTAATTCATCAGTTTGAGATGGTGAATCAATTTGATTAATTTTCTTCGTCTTTTTCTGAATATCATCATGATCAACTTCAAATACTTTCATATTGGGTAAATGCTCATGAAAAATTTCATTCGCTTCTCGAATATCTTCTTGTAAATGATTTAATTTTATTTGTAATTGTTTAAATTGTTCAATTGTTGACCAATCTGTTATTGTTGTACGTAATTCTTGTATGGTTTTAGAAATTTGTTCACAACGTGGTTTATATTCATCAATAATTAATTCTAATTCATTATTCCATGTTATTGATTGTCTTTCAACAAATTCTTCATTTGTTATTTGTGCATGACGTAATTCTTCAATTAAACGTGTATAATGATTTCGTATAGTGTCAAGAGATTTTTGTCGTGTTTCAATTAATTTTTCTCTGGCATGATTAATATAATCATTCATATTTAAATATTCTTGTTCTAATGTATTTATATTATTTGTTAATGTTGTTAATGTTTCGCGTCTATGTTGATTAGCACATTCAAAACAAACAAATAAACAACAATGTGAACATTTAACAAACGATGGAGATTGATTACAAACTTGACATTTTCCATTTGCTTCAACATTAAAATTACACGATTTTATAAGATCAAGAACGGTTTGATTTAATGGTAAGTCAGTTAAATAATTTATTGTTGAACATATTTCTTTTCGACAAGTTTTTACAGGACAAAAACGTTTATATTTTTCTTTCCATTCATTTTCAAGACAGATTGAACCTTGACAAAAGAAAAAAAAAACAAGATCTTTTTTTCTATAGAAAAAAAGAAAACAATTACAGATAGTATGACCACATGTTGGAAGAACCCGTGGTTCAGTATAACGTTGTAAACATGATGGACAATTAACTAATGTTTCAAGAAGATGACGAGGTATTGCAGCTGCCATGAATACTGAAGAAAAAAGAGAATGAAACTACACTTATGCTCACATTTTATGTACATTATAGGTTGGGAGGTTAAATGTTTGCCATCCTTCTCATCGATGAGAAAAAAGGAATAATGCTCATAGGTATAAAATAACCATTTCTCTTCTATCTTACTGGTTCATCTCTCTCACTCTCTCTCTCCTGCTCTCTTCTAGCATATGCAATATAATTTTCCTCGGTGTGAATATTTGTTCAAAGAGAAATATATATATATATTCATACATCTATATATATAACGGTGAGAAAGGAAGAAAGAAAGGAATATATATATGTTATTATTATTGATGACAGGATATCCTTCTCTTTCTTCTCTTCGTCTCATGTAAACGTCGTAATCACTTGTTCGAACATGGGTCACGCTTGAATTGACCATTGAGAATAAATAGTGATAGGAAATTATATGCAATTGAAACTGATAAACATTAATATAGATTTATATTCTGGGTGTACATATACTCAAATGAGTTTATACGTGTGTATAAAATGCTAATCTTTCTCATCTTCAAATGTCTAATAAGTAAATTCATGATGTGTCATTCGACAATATATATTGACATCAAAACAGAAGTCGTACTAACGACCGAAGATAAAATAAAATAGTCTCGTTCTTTGATTTTATTGACATTAGTTTGTCGGTATTGCCGAATTACAAAGTAAAAATGACAATAATATGAATATCTTTAGGCAAAATAAATATAATGCTTGGCTAGTCATATAGGTCGAGCAATGATGTGTGAGTATATAGAGACAAGCAAATAATCGACTCTGATCACTCGACCTTTCATTTAACATAAAGGCACAGAAAAAAAACATTAAAGAACTCGAGACATGTTAGATATGAAAGTGTAGACAAACATACATAAGAGGACTTCGTTCATAATAAAAGTATTCTTGACAATTGAAAAGAGTGAATGTGAAATCGTAACAATAGACATTTGAAATTGCTTTTTATATTTTGTTTACAGAATATATGCATGATTAAGTATTAGTACATGCTGAATTTATTCATTGAAAACGGTTGTTTATATTAGAAAGTGAAAAGAACTTCATCTTCACACTCGTCACTGTTTCTAGACAATGGGCTTGTCTCTAGTGCATTAATCTAGTTCTGAAAGTAAATAAATCTGATTCTATCCTTTGAGAGAAATACGAATTAGAAGACTTTTTTTAACATTAGAAGAGATTTAAAAGAATTTTTTTGCTTTATAGAAAATTATGAACTACAAGACAAAATGTGTCTAACGATATCAATAATTTTGTCTTGTATCAGCTATTGATAGAGCTTGAGATTTGAATCTAAGCGAAATATGATCAGGAACATCGTTCACAGTGAGAAATCCAGCAGATATAATTGAAAGTTCTCTTTTTCAAAGTGCAAATATGGGAATGGATAGATGTATATTTAGTCTATCTCACAATATAATAAGATTTTAAGACGTTAATTCAAATCTTGGAAAAGTACGCCCCTTAAAACATTGTTCATATGTCGATCATCATACAAAAATCATTTCTAAGATGAATTTGTCATACTATTTTGAAATAGAAAACGACTGAAAATGAATGATTGGTTTATAAGCTTCGTTCTATATCAAAACCAGTTCAATTAAACAGTGAATGTGATAGAAAAATAGTGAATAGCGAGCCGAAATTTTGACCGCACATTAAACATTTCGTATTTTGCGAATGGTACCTAGGATTCTAATCTTATGACGCTGAAACTTTAAGCAATTATTTTTCCATATGCTATCTATCATTGACTACAGTGCTTTATCGCATCAGTAAAACAGAAGTTGAACTAAAAGGTTTCTCAAACAATCAGGCTTCTATCCTAAAATGGTTGGTTTTGCTAATGTATAGATATTTCGATACGATATCAATATGTTTTTCGATATAAGATCTTCAAAATTTAGTCATCGGTGTAAGGCAAGAAATACTTTTCAAAGAAAAAGTCGATTCCTTAGCGCTATGAGGTCTTGAAAAACATCTATTCTGTAGCTCATCCCTTGCGTTATTTGATGCTTATGACTACTGACAGCCCCGTAATTTTTCTACGATCTGAAGATTTTCTCCAAAAAAATTCTCATTTTGGCAAAGAATGCATTATTTTGGTACAAAATTAAGAGAATTGTCAAGATTCACGAGTGAAACTAGGGTAGAATGGTGCGTGGCACGATGCATTGTTTATCGATAAGATTTTTTTGACGCATTCAATGATACAAAACTACTTTTAAGCAATAGGAACAACCTGTGGAACGTGAAAGTTATACGTTTTCTGGTCATGAGAATATTAGTCATTGTTAAAGCTATGGTGAGAAGCATTCATTTGACATATGATCTCTTATCATATACTTAGCTTAGAATTTTTGCACTACAGTGAGAAAATAAGAGTGAGAAAAGAACTATTCATTTGTCATTGAGTTCTCTATTATCGAATTCACTTGCAGTCTTTGCTTCTATTTGATAAAAGATGAACAAAGTTACTTTTGAAAATACCCTTTTGCTATGCAATTTTCGATCAACTGGCACACAAAACTGAATAGATCTATATTGAGTAACATTTATTTGACAGGTAATATTTTGTAAGTAAACTTCTTCACATTCATTGTTTTACAGTGAGCAATGTCGGTCAATAGAACTTTGATAAGAAAAATTCATTTAGTGTTTAATTTTTGATGAACTAAACCAATCACAAGTAGAGAAGGCGACTATGATTGTTTCAGACTTCGGTGATGACTGAAAATTTTCAATACTTGTTTTTACTAATTTTCTTAGCTACATGAAGTTAGATAACGTATGACCACAACTAGACAAAAAAATCTCTAAAAATTGATCCTGAATGTTGAAAGCTTTCATAAATATAATATATATTTTTATGTGGTGGCAGTGAGGGCAGCTCAACCAATGGTCTGACGTTTCTAGCCATCGGCATGTTATCTCATTGAACCAGACAAGTTATCTAAATTAGGAATTCATATCTCTTTGAAAATAATATCTGAAAGAAACCATTACGATTCTAGACTTGATTTTCTTTTCGTTGAATATCGTGATTTGTACTATGAAATAAAAATCTCACTTGACATAAATGACTAATATGAGAGTCATAAGAAAGTAACAACAAGTGATTATTGATCTCTTATTTTCATGAACAAGCGTGTTTAGTTTAAGATTCTTGAAACTGCAGTGCGAAGATCACAACTAGAATAAATGAACGATACCAGTCACCGGTATAAATCTAGTGGAGATTATTTCGCCATCTCGTGGCTATTGTTTATAATGTTAAAAAAAAATAAAATATTCAAGTAGGTGTATATAAAAGATATCAACAGTCGAATTTCATACTAGATCTAAATATTCAGATTGCACTCAGTTTTAATATATAATGTTGATAGAACTCTTTTATAGCTCTGAATTTAAGTCACTCTTAAGGATATGGGTTGGTCGATTTTGTTACATGGGTAGAAACAATCAACATCAGAAAATTTTCCACATAGCTGTAGCTTTGTGAGATGCTTTTCTTGTTGTAGTATTTATAAAAATACCTGACACTGCTTGTTCTATAGCATTGTACTTATCTTGAGAGTTCATGAATATCTAGCTAACAGTTATCAAGTTACCATATTTCATTGCGTAATTTCAATTACGAATTTAATTTAAAGTCAAACTGATGTTGTCAAAATTTGAAATATTAACTGAAAGTAGATCTTCATATATCTTTTCATGTATAAAAATAAATTTAGTTACAGCTCTAATGTTTACAAATTGTGTGATAGAATAATTTGAAAGATTCTGTTGTTTCTAAAACATATATTGAGCAACAGCAGATTTGAAGTTTTGATGCAAAGCATTCTCGAGAAACCATTTGTACTTTATATAAAGTGGTTTGCAGATTGTTTTATTATAATCAAATTTTTGACCCACTAACAATGATATACTGGATAATCTACACAAAGTTTATCGTTTACATATTTACTGAGAGCTTATTGAATATGAATATCAGTATGAATGCTTCTGACGTCTCCAGTCGTCACTTTTCAGTTGACGATGGCGACAGTTTGCATTATTCACTGAATTTCATTGTTGTTGAGGGATCCATCATGTCGAGAGAAATTTGTTGGACATTGACGTTATTAAAGACTGCATAGGGACATTTTCTTTATAGGATGTATTAATTGAAAGATAATAATGACAGTTAATATATTCTGAGTGTATGAATTTCTATGTGCCTATGGAGTTGCATAGAGTTATACTAGTTGAATATTCTGATCTGATCTGATATTATGATTTTGAAATATCATATCAATTAACAATCCAAAACTTTGTTAATGAGCTTTACGTTAATGGCATGAGAATTTTTTAAATCTATGCTATTACAAAAGTACTAAGTTTAAAAATCCAGAATAAATTATTTTAAAAACAATGATGCCTAGAGTATCAATAACATCACTAAATTTTCCATCCAACTTTGGATATTTATCGAGAAGTCTAACATAATTTCCACCTGAAACTTTATACATATATAGGTCTGACGACTCTGAAAATATTCTGCAATTTTCAACCAAAAAGAATGTTTCTTTATCGAGATATCCAATTTCCAAAAAAATGGTCGTTTGCAACAAAAATCAAGTTCACTTGGAAATTCAATATAAATTTCATTATTTGGTTTTCCAGTAAATACTTAAAGCTGAATCGAAAATTCAGTAAAATGGTCATAACTCGGTTTTACAAGCCTATGGACATGAACTCTTTTAGAATTTTTCTTATCTGACCGAGACTTCCTTGTAAACTTAATTTAAACTCAAGCAACGGGCAGCAGTTTGGAAATTTTCTTCGTCTGAGAGTCAGATATTCCGAATTCGATCATCAAACATAGCAACCACATTTCTTGTGAATTCTTCTATATCAGCATGTTCTGAACATATATGTTTAGATTGGTGGTTATTATCTACTACTGAGCTGGCGCGACGCTGTCCTCTAGCATCATATTCAAAGTGGTTTTCCAATGAGACTGATACATGCTTGTCTGGTTGCAAAATATTTGACCTCTTTTTTAATGTGCAAGTTTCCTTGTCAATGTGTCATTGTTTATCGATTTCAATCTACAAGATAAATCAATGATTTTATACTATATTTGAACTATTATCTCTTATTAATCAAATCAATCAGAATTGTTCATTTCTCAATGTACATATATAAGAAGTAATAAATCTACATTTGATACTATATTTATCTTCTTTGATGAGCACATGGTTGATGTAAGTAATACTTTTATCTGAAAATTTATTTTGAGCAAATGATCTATTATATAAGCTGATAATCAGCTAGTCTAAGCTTTGTTTTTTCTTTGCAATATTCATTTATAATGTCTTTTTTATGTCTAATTTTGCTACATATATCTATAAATGGTATGAGGAAACACTAATACAAGCCAAGTGTATGATATCACATTATCTTATTAGATTAAGTTTCAAGATTACGAGACAAGAATAACCAATAATGTACACGTTCATTTGGTTGTTTCTCCAAGTGACTAAACATATTTTTCTTCACCTTGTCACGTTATTGTAATGAAACGTTTATAAAGAAAAATGTGCAATTAGTCTGTCAAAAAGCTAAAACAGAAATAATTCACATTTCCGCATGTAAGGATGAAAATTATTGCGTGCAGAATTCATTCGAACAACTAAGTGAAATTGCAAAATAAGTATAAGAATAGCATAGAAAATAAGTAACATTTTTTCTTGAATAAACGAACTAGGTTTTTATAAGAATTTTGATATTTAAAAAAATGATTACGACTTTTTCATATCTATCTATCACGAATACATGTATTCGACCACTTTTCATTGTTCTAAATCGACTATTGAAAACTGATTACAAAGAAAAATCATTTTTCGAAGAACAAATATTTTATATCTATAGTGAAGTATTCAAGTTATTCTTCACTTTTACTCTCAAGAGTTTTTTTTTTCGAATTAGTGCCTAAAGCATAAAACATATTCTTTCATTTCCTGATGACACTATTTCTCTTTTCCATTAGACAATATTGCCAGTTCTTCCTTTCATTGTCACTTTCTTGCACTATCCTTATAAGTAATGTTGTCTTCACTTCCTTGTTCCTTATGTACTGCTTTTAGTGCGATAATTGCTATAACTGTTGTCGTTGATTTGTCTCTTAATGAAAAAAATTCTAATAATTTCTTTTGACTTTCTTTTCATATTATTAATATTGAGCATGTCGTAGTGTAATTTGAATAGAATTCCAACGAATTCATTTCTCAGAAGACATAAGAACCGATGTCATATATTACATTAATTAGAGAAGAGAGTTGATGGGATATTAATAGTACACAAGACAATAGAAAATGAAAATATAAATATATGTATAGATAGTTAACTGAAATACACAGTTTTGTACAAAAAGATTAAAGTTATAATTTGAAAAGAAAATAATTCGGGTTAGATTAACATCATGAAAAGTTACAGTTGCTTTTTTGATGATGCCTAACCATTTTACATCTTAGGTTTATTGGAAAAATAGGATATGCTTGTAACGTCTGAAGCGAAGTATTGTTTTCTAGCGGTTTTTATACGGTTCGATAAAGTTCGACAAGCTCTACGAAGAGAAGAATATCATAGAAATTCTGATCTTGTTTTCAATATAAAACTTCGAGACAAGCAGAAAGATTTTTAAAAAATTTTATGCATACAGTATACGAGAGAGTAAGCTGAAATTTAAATAGTTTTAGTTAATCTACTGTTACATCTGTTCATGTAGCTCAGAACAGTTATTTTCAGCTTCAATATATTACACTATACTTTAAAACATCAATTATCACTCAACCAACTAATGTTATTGAATGCTTAGCGTAATTTTTCGTGTAACATATGTGAAATTTTTACTAGTTTGCTTGGTTTTCTCCATATTTTCTTGTGTTAGAAATGGAATTCGAAGATATTTTTTGATATTCATATTCTTGTAAAGCATCTCGAACTGTGTTGAATCATGTAAAAATATCTAAAACTTAATATTTCACTCAATTTTAATTACTCAAATATTACAAGAATATTTTTGCTTTTGCTGCAAAATTCAAGATGTCAAATGTTTAGTCATGCCTAATAAAAAAATCATTACTTTTCATGAACTCGATGGGATTCAAACTATTTTCTTTTTACAAACAAAACTGTGTATTTCAGTTAATTATCTTTATATGTATATGTATAAATAATATCAATTTACAGAGAAGAACGATACGTTTGAACTGCTCTATAAGTTTTTCCGGTTACGATGATAACAATTACTTATTTCATCCCAATGACGTTCTCTTACGACTTCTCTCAAGACAATAAATTTCTGAATTCTTAGCTGTTTTTGAAATGAAAGGATTCCCAAAGACAGATTTAGCTCGAATTCGTAGGTTTTTTTCAATGTGAAGAAATTTCGAACAATTTAAATTCATAATAATTTCGACATATAGATTTCAAAATTAGTAACAATTTATGAATTGCTACTTCTTCATTGCTCTTCTATTTTGTATAAACTTTATATTCAAATTAATCATTGAAATCTACAAACAACTTAAGTTCATACAAGATAACTTTTAATCGCAATTTAAGTATAATTTGACCATCTGTATTCATTATATTACCAATCTATGGCCGATGAATTTCCGCTATTTTTGATAAATTTCTTTTTTTTTAGAGTTCCTTGACTTTTTTATTTAACAGAAGTCTCATTAGACTACAAGCGACAGCGAGCAAAAAACAGTTTAACTAATCAATACAATAATAATAACAAAGACACAACAAATACACATCTATATTTATATGCTGTACAAATTAACCAAGACCAATATTGATTTATAATCGGGAGTTATCATCTAAAACAAAGACAAATTATAGTTGATAGAAACAAAAATTTCAATTCAGTTTTTTTACCATCTTGCGGTGCTGCACGTTTACGACCACGAGTAGCTGTTGAAGCACGTGTTTTTGGACCATGTCCACCACCTGGTTCATCATTAAGAATACGACGATAATTAATTAATGGTTGCCATGCATCACCTTCAATTGTTGCATTATGAACAAGCTTATCAACATGATCATAACTAAATACAAACAATAACATTAAAAATATATGTATTCATTTCCTAGAAATACTTACATGGCTTTTTTATCCGGTTTAAGAAGTTTCGAAGCAAATTCTGGTAAAACTTCAAGAAATAAAATATTCGGACCAGGTTGACTTGGATCATCATGTCTGAATAATGGTGTTAATGCAAAACGAATACATTCACTAGAGAAATCAAAAATGAAATGAAATATATGAAATGAAATTTAATAAAAATCATACCGATGAAGTGCAGCAAGTGCTTCTCGTTGTTTAGCCATATCAAGACCAAATGAAAGATTAAATCGACGAGCTAATTCCTAATTCAAAAAAAGAAAAATTTCAAATAATTATTCCAAAATTATTATTCTTACTCGTAATGGTGATAAATCAATATTAATCGTTTCATCATTACCAGCTGCTTCTTGTGCAGCATCACGAGCTGCAACACAATCCTTATAAACCTATTAAACAAAAAATAAATAAACACTTATTAATTATATCAATAAAATCTATTTTACGTACAGCCATAAGACTATAAGCCATTGTTTTTGCTGTATGAATTTTAGAAATATCTCGAGCACGTGTAAATGTATTTTTAATAATATCGCCAAAATCATTGCTAAACTAAAAAAACATAAAAAAAATATAATAGATAATTTTTGTTTGGATAATAAAAATTTACTTTAACATAATATTTAAGAATGTTAGTTGCAGCTTGAATTGGTAATACATTATGTACGATTAATTTACAATAAGCAGCTAATAAATTACGTTTTTTATGAAGTGTTTCAATTTTAGCTTGTTCATCTTGATCTAAAAATAATTTATTTTAAAATTTATATTAATGAAATCAATGTTGTTGCTTTTTTTGTTTTTACTTTTTGGTTCTTCAGCAAAAAATACGTATGTATTTAAAAATGTTAATAATGCTTGAATAAGATTTTCATTGATTTCAATAGCAAGTACTTGATAATCAGGATTTTTATCAACTAAATGTGGACTCATACTTATTAATAAGTCACATAATGTTGAATATGCATAATGACATATTTGAGTATTAGCATGTAACATTAATTTTTGACATAATGCACATAATTTACGACTTCGTTTAACAAGTTTTTTTAATAAATCCTAAAATTTATATTTTTAATATAATCTCCTTCATAGTGCTTATCATGCTTCAGTGATTATTTGTGACTCGAGGTAGTACAAAGTTTCCTGTTTTGACAAAATAATTATAAACTTATCCATTAAAGAAAAATCTCTCTGAACCAAACGGAAACAAGATGCTCGTTATATTTTGTTCACAATGAGACTAATAGAGCGTGCTTATTATTTTAATACGATAAATATTACAAGTAATGTGTTACATGAGACAATGTTCGTTCATTTTTCAGCCTCTTAGAGTAGCCCGCAGAAATTTGAAAGCAAAAGATGAAAATAAGATTTTATTTTGCTATCTGAAAATGACTTAAAAATTTTTATAGGACTTCTGGTCGAAGAGTTATGAGCGTGCACAAATACAGCCAAAGAAATATCAAACATTTCTCTATACAACGGTATAATATTGATTATTTTACTGCAAATTGTTTGTAGAGAACCATGTTACCTTTAATTATATGCGGAAAAAAAAACGTCAAGTTTCTTGGTTCAAACTTATTTTTCACTAGTCTAAAAGATCAATCCATAATTCCTGAATCAGAAGTTCTAGCAAAATGTCGGACTTAATTCCGAACCCAATAAAAAATTTTGTTTGCAACTCACTATTTTCACATTTCTACAGTGACTGAAAAATGAACATATATTTTGTTAAAAGTACTTTTCTATTGTTTGTTATCTCCTCTGTTGTTAAATATTGAGTTCAATACACGAAACATTACACTTTGTTTTTTATTTCTTTTGCGTTAGCTTAAAGACAGAGCGAACGCTCTAATTGTCAAATCCTAGTGACTTCTATTATGAATCACGGAAATCATCCCACTAGCTTCAATAATATTCTCAGTCTGTAAAACTAGTGTATGAAGACTTAAAGGAATGTCTTGCGGTTATAGTTAGAATAATCATGATCAATAATTCAGTAGTGTTCTAGTGAGAACGTAATGAATCAATTGAAAAAAGTTTTCCCATTAAATAAAGTACAATGATTTTTTTCTATATGACATTACCTTATCAAATTGCATATCCAATTGATACAAACCCCAAAGTAAACTACGATTAGCAATACCAAAACATTTATCAACAATCTATATATATATATATAAATAATTATTTCAAAAGAATAACAAATAATTTGAATGTAAATAAACCTCTGGTGACATGTCTTCATTATCAATAGCTGCTTTAAATAATAAATGTATTTTATCCCATAAATCCGTATTACCCAAATCATGACATCTACAAATGAACAACAAAAGAATAATTTATCATTTAATTATATTAATATTCATACTGATGAAATGCATCTAATTTTCTTAAATTAAGTAACAATGGATATAAATCATCTTCATCAGCTTCATCCTAATCAAAAACAAAAAAGAAAACATCATAAATAAATAACTTTCAAAAACAAAAAAGAAAATTCAATCATCATACCATTTCTTCAAAAATACCCATTGCAGCATTAAAATTTGCCAAAATTTTATCAATAATATTTCCACGATGTGCAATTGCTCGATTTGATAATGTAAAACTAACATCACAAACACATTCAAAACATTTTGAAACAGCATCAAAAATCTAATTTGAAAAAAAAGATAACTAAAAATTAAAGCAAACAAAAAAAAAAAATATTTCAACAAACTTCAGCTGTTGTATGTCGTTGTACAATATCACTCAATGCATTTAAATAAGCATCAAGATCACGTTCACGTCGTGTTGTTGTATAAACTTCATAATTAAAATGAAGTGGAATTTGTAATAAATTAAGTAATTTATCAGCATCAGCAATATACTAAAAAATTTCAAATAGTATGAAAAAAAAACAAAAGATTAATACAAAAACAAAAGCTATACTTTATTAAGTAATGGTGGTAAAGTACCAATAAAATGATCAGTTAAAACTTTTTTATCATCTTCTTTTTGTTTTTGTTCTTTCATTGTTAACTAGAAAAGAGAAAATGATTTGATTATAAGATTAGCTTTTGTTTTTTTTTAAATTTACTTTTCGATTAGGTTGACCACGACCAATTGGATATTCACCAGTAGCTGCTTCACGTACACAACAAACCATTATTTCAATTAAACAATTTTCATGTTGATCATCAAGTGCTAAACATCAATTAAATTATTTTTCGTTGCCTTTTTTTGTTTAATATTCTCTATAAAAAACTTACGATCTTCTTCTTGATCTGGTGCTTCAAGTAATATATCAGTCATACATTCCCAATCTTTCATCATTGGATGTTGATCCCACATAGAATCAACTAAGTATGTAGCATGTTCATGAAGCTAGAAATGAAATAGAAAAGTTTAAATTGATTTTATCATAAATCCGAATATTTATTATTTTATATTAAATAAAAATAAAAGTTCATTATTCAACTATTTGTATTTGTCATATCTAATCAAGCCTTTCGATTGGGAAACTTAAAATTTTCTACACAATACATTAGAATAAAACATTCATATAATGAAGTGAATGTGTCAGAAACAATAACAATATTTTGATAAGTTACTCTATGAAGTTCGCTTGATTTTGATGTCATATGATATACCATATTATGATAACTTTATTTTAATTGAATATCGACCACTTCAATTTTTGTTGTTACAACGAATCCTTTTTTTTCTGTAAACAACAGAGTTATCGAACATATCAACATGCAGAATAGACTAAGTATTAGTGAATTGAAAAAAGTAATCAATCTTCAAGAGAAAGGATATCAGAGATCATGGAAAATGTCTCGAACTTATTGATACTGTTAGAAAATCATGTCATATTTTTTGCTATTACATGTATTATACAGTGCAAAACCAGAACCGAGAATTTTTTTCTAACCGGACCCAAGATCAAAAACATGATTGATCACGTTTATTACTAGTTTGAACTTAGAAATGCATCAATAAAAATAAGGATGAATTTGGTTTGTTCTATATTCATTTAAATTCATTGATTAATTCAAACTAGACTTCTAATGTCCAATTGTAATGACTCTAATTGAGAATTTTAATTAAATATTTATGAATATCTACCTCGCTTTCAATAAAAAATTGAACAAGTAAATGTATAAAAGCTGTATTTTGACTACGTTTTTTCGATGAATTTAATGGTTGTTCAGCTTTATGAAATAATTTTTGATTAAGAAATTCACCAGCTGCTTGTGCAACTTGTCGATGTGAATGATAAACAAGTTCATAAATATTTTCACAATCTTTATCTTCAAGTATACGTTCATTAAATCTAATAAAACAATTAACAATTTGAAAAATAATCATAAATCTTTTATCTATTTACTTTAATATAGCAGTTAAAAGTTTAATAGCTTGTACAGCTACTTCATATTCACAATCAACGGTCATTTGTACAATACGATCCTATTATAAGAAAACATGAAATTTAATTTTTATATATTCTTTGTTTAATGAAGCTTTTTACTTTAAATCGATTTGTAAATAATTCAAGTTTACCAACAAGATCAGTTGTTTGAAATAATGGTATCAATGCAAGTAAACAACGTAAACGACAATCACCAACCTAAAATTCGGTAGTTTTTAGAGAAAATAAAAGAATTGAATTTTATTATTTACTTTATCATATAATGTCCATCCAATATATTTAAGATAAATATCATCAAGAAAAACCATCGGATAACTTTTCATCCATTCACCAAGTTCACTCATACATAAACATCGAATATCAGGTACAATATCTCTAGAATAATATAAAGATATATAGGTATAGATAGATAGATGAAAACTGAATCATATGCAATTCATACCGATATCGATGAATAAAAACGCCTTTAAATATAAAATTCATGAAACTTTTTATTTCATTTTCATTTCCTTCAAGCTAAAATCAAACAATAATCGAATTATTGAAATTTGATTAATTATTAGTTCAAACCTCTTTTCTTTTAGCTGTTAATGTATCAAGTCGATCAGCAGCACGTCGTGCACTTGATTTTTGTCTTTCAGCTTCATATTGTCGTTGACATTGGTCTTTTTGTATACTTATTGTTAATGCAATATCAACAAGAGCCGTCATAACTTTTAAAACTACAAAAATAAAAAAAAATTTTATTATTTAAATTAAAAAAAAAATTTCTTCTTACCAGCTAATGTACCAGTATGACGAAAAGCACGAACAGGTGAATCAGATAAAGCAGTTAATAATGTAACAAGATTATCAATCATATATTGATCATAAATAATTGAATAGGATGCTTGTTTAATTAATAATACAACAAATTCACTGAATGACGAACGAAATTTTTTATATTGTAAACCGGACATTATGATTGGATATTCTGATGTATCCTAAAAAGAGAGATTTTTTTATCTATTATGTATGAAAAAGCAATATTAAGTCTGTTATAGAATATCAAATGAACTGCTCATGAAAACAAATCATACAAACACTCGACCCTTGTGTATAGTAATTAGATATTTTTCTCAATAAGGAAGTGTGTTACAGAACTGAAGATTAGAGTCCTTTGTATTGGTTCCAGAACCGATTAGATTTAAAAATCTTTCATTCATTGCGTTCGGGTCTGCAAATTTTGAACTCGACGTGCTTTAGTTATTTGAGAAATATATAGGATGCACTAATCACCCAATACAGAAAATCGCAAGAAAGTATTTCGTATCTTCAGAACAACTATTCACTAGCAATTAGAATTATTTCATTGAGAATGTCAAAGTATGACTCAGGAGACTATAATGTAGCGTCTACAATGATATCGAAAACAATTATACATTTTTGATTAATCTAGCTATTCATATCATCAAATCGATTGATCAATATACTTTCAACTAGTAAATTCAAATATATTTCAAAATTTATTATATTTTCTTATACTGTAATTGTAATGAATGAAAAATACTTTACCTCATCAAAATGTTCGGTCATAGCCCGTAACATATCGACATGTTCCATTTTTAAATACATTGTTTGTGTTAATTTTCCTTTACAACCACTACTATCCAAAAAGAATTGCATTAATTCAATTAATGCTTCATCACGATTAGCTTGATATGAATCAATCCATTGATCAACTAATACTTGTATATTTGTTTTTCCAGCTAATAAATGATGAAAATATCCTTTTTCTTCTGATTGTTGACCACCAGCATATGTTGTATTATTTCCTGTTGACATTGTTACCGAACTAGTTTCCATTGAATCTTCATCAGCTTGATTAACCGTTGGACTTGTTTTTCGTCCTGTACGTGATGGTCGTCCACGTCCACGTGCTGGTGTTGTCGTTGTTGTGGTTGTTGTTGTTGTTGGACGTCCTCGTGATCCAGCTTTAGGTTGAAATTCTTCTCCTTCATCATCATCATCATCATTTGGCATTGCCGACATAACTGAAGCTGGTGGTTCAACAAAATCATCACCAAGTGAACGTTGAACATGTTGTCGCATTGAACGTGTATTTCCATTAACTGTCATTTTTCTTTTTATATCTGAAATTAAAATATGGGGATGAAATTTGTTTATTTGTACTAAACATGCACAAAACAGTGGTGAATAGTAAAAATGAAATAGGTTCTCTAGAAAATACAAATACAATAAGCAGGTATAAATAAAAAGAGAGAAATATCACACGAAAATCAAACGGAAGGAAAAAATCTGGGTACATAAAAAGAAAAAAAGTAAAGAATGTCTAACGAAAGGAGGAAAAAAAAAGAATGTGATATTTTGCATAGAGGCCTAAGTTAATATAGACATTGCGGAAAAGAAACTTATTATATAATTTATTCAAAGATAATTGCATGATTTTTTTTTTCTCTTTTCTTTTTGCATATAATTGTATACAAGGCATTTTGATATTTTCAATCACTCTGATCGGAATGTGAATTATTTTCTGTTTCACTTTGAGACATTGATTGTTCTTTCATATCAATTTCAACAGGTGCAAATTCTTTTGCTTCTTCTTCTTTAAATGCATATTCGATATCAAGTGTATAAGTAAAATGACTTTTTGGACGTATCCATTTTTCTGGTGTTTCTTCAGCTTCTGGTACAGCAACAGAACGAATCTAGAAAAATCACACCAAACATACGATCAAAAAAAAAAGAACATTCATAAAAATGATTTTTCTTTTAATTTACTTGACAATGTGAAATAAATGCTTGTGCCTTGGTATATTCAACCTCAGCTGTCGGTTCAAATTTTTCTGGCATTGGATCATATGATGGTACTGATAATTTACATTCAAATATATGTGTTTTATAAGCACCTTGATCTCGTTTTGGTAATTGATCAATACGCCAAACAATTGAACGAAATGCTTGTTCATATTTTGCTACACCAACTGAAGCTGCCATTAATGCCACAAGTGGATCACCACGATGAAGCATAAAACGATCAAGACCCTACGGAAATTATATTCATTTTAAAAGAAAATAATAATAGAAAAAAACGGATGTTTTATTTTCGCTCTTATCGAAGAAAAGGAAACAAGTCATTAACCTTGAACACATGATTATATTTCAAATAAACATCTATATTATAATACAGAGATGGACAAAGTCGCACCGCGCCTCCCCGCGCCGTTGCTCACGCCTACGCTACACTAGTCTGAGCTTCGATGAGCGCATGCTTAGAGCATCCCGGTATTCGATGGAGCTTGTGAAACTGATTGGTAGAGCAAAGAGAAAGAGAGATGTGCGTAGCGCCTAGGCGCGAGCAGTGGCGCGGTGCGATTTTGCCCATCTCTGTTATAATAGACAAACTTTCTTCAGGAACTTTCATATGATTGGTCACAAAACGAAACAAAGTATACATACATATATATACATATATATATATATATGTAACGTCGTATACGTCCATACAATATGCATATACGTTGTATATGTATATGTCCATTCAATGTATATATACGTCGGATGTGTCTATCGATTATGCATATATAAATGTCAGTGGAATTTTATTTCCTTTCATTTTCGCGCACACGCAGCAGCAACACAGTTTCATAACTGCTTTTTGTATTAAATTTTCTGAGTAAAATTAATTTTCTACAAGTGAACTTAATAGATAATCGTAGAGAAAGCTGAATATTGGAAGAACTCTTTTATCATTAATTGATTTAAAAGAGATTAGTTAAGTTAGCGATTTAACAATCAATTAAAGATTAATTATTTATATAATTATATATTTATAAAAAAAAAGGATCTATATTATATTTTACAAGTGTTTTTCAGTTCTTCAGGAACTTTTTCTGATTGGTCACAGAACGAAAAACAAAGTTCATATATATATACGTCGTATCTGCCCATTCATTATGTATATATATACGTCTGTTATCTATATTATATTTTACATTCAGGAACTTTTTCTTATTACATTAAATCAATTTTTCTCATATTATATTAAATCTTTCCTATGATATTAAATTTTTTCCTATAATGTTACAGTCCAACCGAGGAGGAAAAGGCGAGACTCCGATACTCCCGAAGTACAGCAGAGTACAGTAAGAATACAGGGGAGTACAGTGGAACTACAGTAAGAGTATAGGGAAGGTACAGAAGAGTACAGTGAGAGTACGCACTCCAAGAGTCCCGCTTTTTCTCGCTTGAATGCAACCTTTCACAGGGGCCTCTAGTTTCGCAAATTAAATTTTAGAAGCTGTCAAAAACAAACTTATGACAAAAATACCAGTACATCGAACAGCTAGTTTTGTTTATTATCTACTAAAAAAAAGGAACTCGATCAATCCACATCTTTCCCTAAGGATACTATATATCAATTAGGGAAAACCCTAAGGAGAAAAAAGCGAGTCTTCAATACGTCGAAGTGCAAGTGAAGTACAGCGGAGTACGAATGAAGTAGGATACTTCACAGTATTGAAGTCTTGCTGTCTCTCCTCGCCTTGAAAAAATTGTACTGATCATCAGTCTACTTTTTTAATCGGTCGTTTTATTTCTGTCACCATATTGATGATTTCAATAGTGTTTGACAATAGTGAGAACTAATCTTTACTTTAGAATGAAAGATACATAGGTGTACCTTCGAATATCAGTGACCTGCGGTTTCAACAATCGAAAGAAAACTCTGGACATTCTTTTTTTTATATACTATATCAGACAGAGTTATTTGAAAATTCATCATCTTTGCAAAACATTGAAAAAAGTATTCCATGTCGATAGATTTCTGATGTTTAATCTGTGCTTAGATAGAGTAACGTTGAATCTATAGTTCTAAGTGTAATTTAGGCAATTATTTTCTCATATCACAATACTCAGCAAACAAAATCAGGTATCAATTCGGTCAAACTACATAGAATTTTGTTGATTCTTAGCTAATTTTCCACACAAAAAAACTTGTTTTCATCCTCTTTTTTCGAAATATTTTGCGAAGATGTTCATAATTTTCCTCTTAGAATTCCTGACAACCATAAGTCACTAGCTATTTCGACGTGAACATTAATGAAGATAATATTGAAGTGTCTTAATTTTAATTCAAATCCCGTTATTTATAATTTCATCCTTGATTCAAAAATCAAGTTTTGTCATTTCATCGAAAAAAAAACCTTCAGCGATTGATAAACAAATTCATACATTTCGATCTCTTATAAAACATTATTGTCGCATAACCATGAACTGTTTGACCCCTTACATGATTAGAAAATATTCATATGCATTACGATTTATTTTCAGTTGGAAAGAAAATAGAGATTAAGAAATTCATCAATCTCTGCATCTGCTCACATATCATGACGTACTGAAATAGTACACATTGACAGTATGTCTTAATGTCATTTTATAGAAACGCCAGCATTCTTCCGTTAGAAAATCTTTCTTATAAGACTTAATCTCCCACTGATGTTTTCGGTTGTTAAAATTATAATATATAGCTTAGAACTGTTCTCTTTGAAATACCTACCTTATATTAGAGTTGTTATTTAGTGCTTTTGTTAAATCCATATCTCGAAATGCCTAGCAGAAAAACTCTCGCTTCGCTTATTATTCGTATGTGAAATTCTTCTAGTGGTGATAATTGTTGCTCATTCTAAAGGTGCTTAGACCATAGAACTCTAACACTAGCAGATTCTAATTACTTAATTAGAGGAGAAAAGTTCTGATACAAAGGAAAGTTTGTTTTTCATTTTTCTTCAAATAAATTTTTAAAGACATACCGTTCGATATGACTACTGTTTCTAAACCATGTATTTTTCGAGGTGCGCTCAGTGTGTTGATTTTATTATTTAGCTGTATGGAACTTATTCTGACTGAGAAGACAGTATTAATGTTTGCTTGGGAAATCCAGATATATGCTAGAAGGATGCAGTCTGATAAATTGTGCTCTAACCATTGAGATCTATCTATTGTAAAAATTTGAAATATTTCTAATTAACTTTCCGTCAGAAATTCAGAAAAAGAAGGAATGTCTTGAAATTTCGTAATTTCCGCCGAGATTGATACATTTTAGAAAGCTAAACATGCTCATTCTTTTTCCTAGACATTCAATCTAACAAGATATCAAATTCATTTCTATCTTTCCTAAAAAAACAAGCATATTTGATTTATTTCCTTTCTATAATGTTTTGCATATTTATTAGTTATTATTGATCAAATTTCATAGTTACTTAAATAAGGAAATATTTTATTCCCTAGTGAATCACATGTGTATAATTCTATTTTCTTTCTTCTATGTCAATAAATTCAACCTGTTTTTAAACACGCAATGTAAATCTATATATTGATTACCTTTATTTTTCCTGCTTTACGACGAACACTATGTATAGCTCCATAACGAAAACGTTTTTCAACTCGAAACATATAAACCCATGGATCAGGTACTGGAAAACGTATTTGAATGTTTTCACATGGACATTGATCATCACTATTATCATCTCGTATATTAGCTGTTTTATCATTTGTTGCCATAGCTGATGCTTTTGATAATAAACTTATATTAAATGCATTTGATACAATAACTTCAATTCGAATATTTACTTGACGTTCAATAACCGACATAAAACAATAAACCTAAATAAAATAAAATAAAATCAATTTTCATTTTCTCTATTGAAACCAAAACCCAAAAAAAAAATAAAATAAAATAGTTTTTTTTTCCTTTACCTGTAGTGGTAATTCAATATTTTGTTTAGGTCTTGTACGAAAACGCATAATTTCTATTTTTTGACTATCTGGCGGTACTAATTTAAGTAGATGTGTATTTTCATATTCATTAGCATCAATAATTGATGCTAATTCAACTTGTTCTGGTTTAATCCAATATTCTTGTAATGTTTTATTAATAATTATTTCATTACGTTTATTAACTTCTTTACCATGACGAAACCAATCATTCATACCTATTTCAACTGTTGGTGTATAACCATTTAAAAAAGCTAAGATAAATAAACGTGTACGAGATTTATGTTTACATATATGACGATATTTATCAATATGTGCATAGTATTCATCTAAGATTTTAACAGTTACTTCTTCTTTTAGATGTTTTTGTAAACGACTACGTGTAACAGGCATTGACCAAAATAAATCATCTAATATAATAGAAAATTGTTTTAAGTATGTATAATTTAATTGACCAAATTTAACAATTTCTTGTTGAACACAATTTGCATGATCAAGTAAAACTTGTTGTGCTTTATTTGGTCGAGTAAATTTTCTTAATAATTTTTCTGGTAAAGTTACAAGACGATCAATACGAACTTGAGGAATTTCTCTATAATTAGCTTCAAATATTTTAAATGTATGAATTTTTGTATATTGATCATATTGTTGAAGATTAAATTTTGTACATTGATACCATGTTTGTAATTCAATTTCAGCAAATGATTGTTCAATTGTTTGAGGTAAGTAAAAACGTAATTTTTTTTCATCAAAAAATATTCTTACATAACATTCTTGCCAATTACCTGAAATAAATATGCTCTTCATTATAAAACGCCATATATAAAATTTCTTACGTGTTTCACTAAATCTTTGAAAAGTACTCTTATATAAATCTTTTTGTCTTAATGGTACACGAATTTGTAATAACCATCCATTAAGTTGTTGTAATTGTAATTCATTAATATCATTATGATATGCTTCTAATGGTGCACTATCATCAAAATCTGGTTCATGTAAATAATAATCTACTGGTATTGAGTGTGCTTTCTCTTGCTAAAATAAGAAAAATTAAATAGAAAAGAGAAAACTAATATTTATTAAATAACACCAACCTTGAATACTATTGTAACACAGACAAGACAACAACATATATACATATAGAAACATCAAGCATACCCTAACTTCTTCTTGATTAATTTTTGTATCATTTTCTTGATTAATTTTTGTATTGTCTCCTGCTTCTTCTTCTTCCCAATCAGTAATAAGATTTTTACCAGGTTGTTCATTTGTTTTCTTTTTAAGAGATTTTGAACGAAATACAGCTAATGGATCATGTTCATCTTCATTGTCTGTTGTTGATGATGATGAACTAGCATCATCACTAGCTTCTTTATATTTTTTTAATGTTGATGGTGATGGTGGTGGTGGTAATAATGGCACAGGAGTATTTGAATCATGAATAGATGTTGTATGTTTTTTTTCTCCAATTTTAAAAACCATTTTTGAATTATCAGAATCATCAGAATCATTATCATTTTCTTTTTGCTTATCAAAATATCCTTGTGGAACAACATTGCTATCATTATGATCACATGTTGGTTCATGAACACATATTGATGGAACTTCTTCATTTGATGGACGTCGTATCATTTGTTTAGGACTAACAATAGGTGGAGATCCAAATGATTCTTGTGATGCTTCCTGAAGTGTTGTTAATGTTGGTATTGATTGTTTATAAATACTTCCTAAAAGATCTTCAGTACTTTTTAACATATTAATATCCATTTTTTTTGATGATCCACTTAATTTTGGATCAACACTACACATTAAATCATCAGATTGTGTTAACCAATCAAGAAATTGATCATCATATGGCGTTGTTGATGTTGTACCTGTCATTATTGTTAATGCTGTTGCTTGAGCACGTAATGTACTTGGCGATGTTGGTGGAACATTTATTGGTAATGAATGATATGATGATGCTGTTGGAATATTTGTTTTAGCCATTAATGATGATGGTGAAGAGTTTTTAGTTTGACTTATTTTCGGTAAATCAGTTAAACTATCACTTTTTAAAATTTTAACTGATGGTGATGGCTTTGTTTTTTGATTAAGACCAAGAAGATCATATGATGATTGAACTTGATCAGAATGTGCTAATGAATCATTTGAATTTATCGTTGGTAATGTACTTGGATCAACATTAATATCAAATAAAAGATCAATTTGTGTTGCTTGAATAGGTACTGTTGATTCTTCATTAGAAATAGTTGGAATTAAAAATGGATTCATAAGATTAATACTTTTTGAGTGTGTGATATTATGATTAATAGATAAATTTGTTGTTTTATCTTGTAGATCTTCTAATGGATCAAATTTTGTTGATTGATCTAAATTTGGTTTATTGGTAGAATTTTGATAGGCATTCCAATTAGATGACGATAATGCATCTTTTCCACTATGAGATAGATTCATTTGTTCATTTGTGGTTTCGATTGTAAATGGACTATCATCAAATTTTTGTGAAGATGCAGATAATTTCATATCACTTGATATACCAAATGGATCGACTGTTGATGATAATGATGAACCGAATGGATTTTTTGTACCATTCAATATTTTCGTATCATTATCATCTGAACCAAATACATCAGCAAATGTACTGAACATTTTAAAAGTTTCGTTGTTTTTTATTAATTAACAATTCATCATGACTAATTCTAAAAAAAAATGTCAAACGTGTCATTATAATAAAACGGAAAAGAAGTAGTTTAAGTTTCTGATTGGAACGAGAGAAATAACGTCAAATGATGATGCGAACGACGTCAACGCCTCCACATAATTTTCTTTCTTTCTGACTGACTTCTGTGTCTTCTTTTTTTTTCTCTATTCTTCGTCTTTTCATTCGGTTCTTTCAGACTACATCGCTTAAGTAGACAATAATAACAGAAAGAAAGAAATACGAACACAAAGCTAAAAACATGTTTTTGCATTCGTTTAGCAAACAGAGAAAAGAAGACAAACAAAGACGTTTTATATGATTGGTTAAAAACAGAATATTTTATTAAAATAAAAAACATAATTAAAAAGAATTTATTTTTATTTTAAAGTTTAATTTAAACTAACTGAATAACAGTTTTTGGATAGAAAACTTCGATGACGGATAGAGGTCGCTTGTTCATGACTGCAAGTTTTGTTCAGAAGCGTTATAAATACAATAGAAGTAATTTCGCGTAGAAGTTTTTGCAAGTTGAGCTTCTGAATATAACAACCTTGAACTGGCAATGGAGGGTGACTAATATCATAAGTGAGGGAGACCACTTCAACACGGCAGACTGTCTGTCCTGTGTATTTTTACTTTTATATCAAATTTTCATCCAACATATCGAATATATTGATAGAAAAATCAATGCAGTTGAATTATTAATCAAGGATGGGACTCGAATATGATGAATAAGATACATATTTCTTAATAAAATAGAGGATAATTATAAAAAATAAAATCTATCACCTTTCTGAAAAGACCATCCACACGAATTTCAACGTTTATAATTACTTGCCTGTTGTCTTTTCTGAATCTCAGGTAATTTCACCATTGTTAAATAATCTTTTTTCTGATGTCAACGTAGTAGTTATAGAGCGTCGTTTTTGTTCTACTCTTGATTGTAATATTACAAGTGACATTTTTATCTATCAGATTCATTCAGAATGTTCTTGAACATCAACCAGCTTTTTTTTCTCAATGTTATTGTCTTTTCATTCTCTTATTTTTTTATATATTACTACTTCACAATTCATAGATGTCTAGTCTACAGGGAAATCTTCCATTGTAAACGTCTCCATAAAATGAACATCTTGTTGTAGTAAACACTCTAAATTCCCATCGATCGCCTCTTAGTGAATACCACTTAACAGTGACTTGTGAACGTTTCTTTTGATTTGCACCAACTAGGAGAACCTTTCTAAAGTGAACATTTTTTTTTTTCTTTTAGTCTTATTTTTACATGTCATCATGAACACATAAGAAAGAAACATCTTTGTATAGTGAATACTTAAATGGTGTCATGAATATTTATATTAGAGACTTTTTATTGTAATCATCGAATTTGATTCCAGCGACTTGTTGGACCTTCTATAAAGATTAATAGTTTATTCTAATCTATTCCTATCATCATATTGGCATTTTAAAAAAGGCAGGTCTGTGAAAATTCGGCGAGATTAGATCTTTTCTAGGTATAATAAGTCCTAAATGCAAAGGTAG
This sequence comes from Rotaria sp. Silwood1, assembly GCA_905250075.1. NCBI lineage: Eukaryota > Metazoa > Rotifera > Eurotatoria > Philodinida > Philodinidae > Rotaria > Rotaria sp. Silwood1. The sequence continues at coordinate 1,188,332 of CAJNOP010000013.1, read as the reverse complement.
CATTCAAAGATTCTTAAGAAATAAAAGTCAATGACAATCAGAAGAAAGAGCTTTGTGATAAATGATGTCATTGTATGACATTTTAAAATGAATGATTAGTAAGAACAAATCATTTATAGTAGAATTGCAAGCATGTCTATCTGTCATGATCTATTTCTTTCTTTACACACTTAAATTACATTGATATTGGGACGGAATCAGAATAATGTCATTATAAGAAGTCATGGAAATCGTACATACCGAAACGACATGACAAAACGAAATATTTATTGATTATACACAGTATGTATCTATTGAGAATAAACAAAAAGAAAAATAAAACATTCATGTTCAGCAAAAGTTTATCTTATTGAATAAGAAAGTTTTAAATGGATTAGATGTAGCTACTATTCGAAAAGAATATATATCAAGTTTTGTGACATCATGACAATATAAATTTGGATTAGGGAACAATGAGTATTTGGTCAACAATTCATATAAGATAGTGATAATAATCAAATTGAAAATTTAGGTGAACAGATAGATAAACTAAATAAATAAATGGATAATGGATATTTCTGTGACAATTCTATTATTAGTTGTGATGGTATTCGGTGAAAATGATGAAAAAATCAATTATTATCTTCCAGCAACAAAGAAACTGCACTATATATTTGCATGCGTATATATTCTACTGAAAAATGAAGTGTTTTATTGAAATTTCGGAAAAAAATATGGCGAATAAACGTTTTGCTTGATCTCTTTGAATCGTCGGTTACTACAGTTACGTTCACTCTAGAATCTTCAAATCATGTTGCAATAGGTATTTGAATATTTCATACTATCTTCCTACAAAAAAAGTCATTTAGTGAATTAGAGACTGATACTAATGTAACGAGAACTGTTTATTGGCATAACACAGTTCTCTCTATTTTCTAGATTTTTGGCTCTTGTTCACATAATGAGAATATTATTATTGTAGAAATTTAAAATGCATACAAAGAAAACTTTATGTAGACTAACTAGTCACTGTCATAAATAAAAAAATTCATAATCTATCTGAAAACAACTAGATTTTGGATTGATGAGCTATATACATTTGTAGCCATGAATTGATTAAATGTAAATATTGGTTTTTATTGAATGAATGTATAAAGATATTTGGAACAATGGTAACAATACAAAATAGTCGTCCCCGAGTTGCAATGGTGTACAAATATGTATAGATGCAATTCTTCATTCATCTTCAAACCATATTCGATTACGATTGAATAATGTTCTCTAAATATAAAATAAATTCTTTTACGATACTTATCAAGAGAATATAAACCTGTAATTTTTGTAATTTTTCTTCCAGTAATTTCATTCGTATATCTTTACGTTCATTTTGCTCTTGTAATTCTGCAATTTTTTGTCGATAAGATTGTTCAATTGAAAGCTAAAACAAAAATAAAAATATCAGAAAACACTGGATTATTAATATCTTCAAACCATTTTATCATGAATCAATGATTCAATATCACTCATCAACTCATTTGAATATGTATATAATGATTGAGCTAAAATATTTTTTGATAATGAATTTCCATGAATTAGAGGTTTATCTTGGTTATCACAGACAAAATTTTGTGAATTAGGAATTGAAAGTTTTGATTTTAATCTAAATTAAAATTATTATTACAAATTTCAAGTCAATTTGTTTTTACCCTGCATGATCTACTGATAATATTCTTCGATGATTACAGCATAATGTTATTTGTTCAGTTTGATCTTCATTTTCTAGATTATTATTAACTGAACCTTTTTCATTTATTTCTTGTATAGGTGACATATTTTGAGGTGCTGGTACGACTGTTATTGAATTATTTGTTAAACATGATGCAATTGATGTTAAAGTATCTAATGCACCTTTCATTTTTTCTGATGCTTCATTTTTAGCTTTTTCAAAACCAAGACGATTTTGAGCATATTCATATAATGTACGTTCAGCTTCGGGATAATCTCGGCAACCTTCCAAAACATCTTCTTTTGATAGAGAAAATAATTCTGAATAACCAACGCTTCGTACATCAGCTGTACGTCGGTTAGCACCATCAATATTTAAAATTCCAATTTCGCCAAAAAAATCACCTGCACCCAAACGTGTTAGAACATCATTTTTTTCACTTTAAATAATTTTTGATTTGAAAAAGATTTGTTAATCTTATATTAGACACTTACTTAACTACTTCAAGAACACCATCTGCTATAATGAACATTTCACGTGCTACTTCACCTTTACGACATATAATATCACCTGGGGTGAATATATATGCACGCATTTTTAAAACAAGATCATGTAAAAATTCAGGTTGACATTCTTGAAATATAGTCACCTTTTGAAAATAAAAAGAAACAATATTAGTTAAGATCCTAAGATATTCGACAATAATTCTTCAAAATTTTCTGTTTACGTTGACTCGAAATATAAGTATATATTTGCATAAGCGGCGAAAATTTTTGAATCTAAGAGAATCTATTGTAAGCATGTTTTTTTGTTTTGAAGTTTATAGGAGGTAGAAGTTTTTTTTTCTGAAAAATGTTACTGATAAAAAGAAAGATGTTAAAAATCTACTGTGACATAGAAGAAATCATCTCTTTTATTATTTTGTTCATCTTGAAGAGTAGAATCAAGTCGAAAAAGCAACAAAGTTTTCGAAATTTGAGATTTCTATGTTGTTCTAACTTATGGTGCATGATTGAATGTATTAAAGAGTTTGAAAATGTGTATATTTTTTATCGGATTTATTCTTCTCTTCAACATAAACAAAATAAAAGAGATGATTTCTTACGTAGCATAGTAGCTTTTAACAGCTTCGTTTTGATCAATAGCATTTTCTCAGCGAAAAATCTCTACCTTCTATAATCTTCCAAATAAAAAAAATATGTACAGGAGTGTCTGAAAAACTTTTTCTGAGAACAGTATGTTTTATTCAGCATTGATGATGTATGCTGACATCTATTCTTCATTATTAGTAATGTACTAGAAGTACTGAACTTAGAGTCACAATGTGTAAACACAATTTCCAACGAAATATCTGATAAAGCACTCTTTTATATATATGTCACAGAAATTTTACCTTGTTATTCATCAGAAATGAACTGCACATCCGATATCTCAAACTTAATTAAGTTATTGAGACAAAAGTGATCTATTGATAGAAAAAAACACTTAAAAATCATTTAGAGGAACACGAAATACTTGGAGCTTTCTATACGTGTAATATACTTTTACTCACAAATATTAGATGATTACACGCGAGATAAACAACTTTATGATAAATATCTATCTATAGGAAACATTTGATCGTATTTATTCGCTTCAATCTTTCATATTTTCCTATATTATACGAATACTCCATATGAGTAATCAGACTGATGTTAATAAAAGTGTCATTTTTCGAAGAATTCTATCGAAAAAAAATCAATTGTTTATTGTTTTAAGATTCTATAGAGAAATTAAATTATTGAATTTAAAATATAGAACGAATATTTGTGCATTTCAAATTTATTATTCATTCGATATCAGCTTGAACTATTTGTTGAATTTTCGTTAGATACTGAGTGCTATCCAAATTCAATCTTTTTCAAGTAAGAGAACGCTTTATCACAAAAGAAAAAAACAGTTTATATTTCGCAAATGAACCTGTCAATATGCATCCATTGATATGAACGAACTCAAAAAACTTTCTTAGAATAATTTAATTTCAAACTCAATAGTGCATTATAATGCTGAATTAGGCAAAATACCTTTTTCAAGGTTCCCAAATTGACATGAAGAGCTAATTCTGTTTTAAGCTTATCTGGTAAAAGTTTTATTGAATGAACATCGCCAGCGCCAGACATTCGACCACGTGACCAGGAATAATCATACCAACGTTGAACACGTCGTTGCATTTCAGTTGGTACATTATGTGAACGCATGTATTGTTTTGCACTATCCTATGTAATAAATAAATTGTATTTTAGAAATTTTTTTCATTCATTAAATTCTAACCAATAAACGTTCAAATTCTAAACGACTAGCATTTCGATTTGTAATAACATTGCCAACTTGTCCTAATAGAATAGAAATAAATATTAGAATTATTTTACTCGAAAGATTACCTATAATCGATGAAAAAACAAATATTCCAATCATATAACTGATGATAGCAAAAACAGCCCTCAAAAATAAATGAACAATATGGTATGTATCTGAATATTTTCTCCATAAATGACCAACTCGTACTTACTGATCGCAAAGATTTCTCAAGAAAATTTTATTTTTTTTTGTTTTGAAACTTATTTCTTGCTTACCCACAATAATAGCTATGACGAAAACGGCGAACAAGTGAACGCTTATCAGAAAAACGTAGCTAAAATAACCAAAATAAAATTATTGAAAATATTGATTTCAGACATATAACACCAAACAATGATGAGAATACAATAAGCATTTATATTTACCGTTTATTCGAAAAATTTTTGAGCCATCTAACTTACAAGAAGAAAAAAAACGAAAGAAACCGAAGAAGAAAAACAAAATAAATTTCAAGTATAAATTTTAATCCTTCATTTTCTATCAAATCAGAAACTTCAAAATAGAAAATTTACTCACTGCCAATTTGTTTCTGGTGGTGGTAAATCTCCAATTGTTGTTAATGTCAATGTTGACCAATACAAACAACGAAGATACATTTTTGCTAATTGTGAAAAATTTCCAACAGGTTTTGGATATGACCAATAACCAATAAAACCTTCAGCTTTTGATACCATAAAATAAAACGATGCCAACCAATGTCCCAATAGAAGGAGTATATGAAAAAGATTTAGAACACGATATGTATTTGGATAAATAGTTCGTGATTCTTGTAAATAATAAAGTTGAAATGTTCGGTAAACTTTTAAAAAACGTGGGAAACGAAGAATTGGTATTGAACCAAATTTTATTTGAAATAAATCTAATGGTGTTAAAGATACTATGTCGAATATGAAACGAGATGAATGAATATAATTCATTGCAAGTTTATAATGATTATACACGAGTAAACCTAGAATATTGTAAAAGCATGTTGAAAAAGAAAATTTTCAACTTGATAGATACACAAAAAATAGTTTTGGTTGGATCTATTAGTTTTTATGTTTATGGAAAAACTAATGGGTACTCTTTCTTTGCTGGACTACTGCTGGATTTCTGCTAGAGTAAAAACTGTCGGACTTCATTTTTTTTTTTACTATTCAAAGATCAATGATCCTCGTATACATTAGACGATTATAGTTCTTAAAAGTAATCAAGAATTTTAGAAATCAAAAGAACAATCTCACAGAGACATACAAGTGAAGTATGGATAAATAACAGTTTTATGCCTTTTATCGATAAGGATCATAGGTCTCCGAATCGCCAATGTGTAATTCAATTAGACTATTCAATTTGAATGGAATTTGATCAGTTACAAAATAAGAATAAACTACAGTATTCGAGTACTCTATTATATTGTGTGTCAGAAAACTAGAAAGAATTCTTTCATTAGTAAAAATAAACAACTTTGTAGAGAATTAAAAACTGAATGTTTTGTTTACAGTTCTTTTTCGAAATGATAAGAGCAGGTTGAAATTTAAAAAAAATACTGAGAAAGTCTTTTATACTACTTCATCGGTTAAGTCTTCTGCATCTCTAGCTGAAAGCTATAATTTAAAAACTGATCTTGAATAAACTTTTATCTAAATTGACACTTCCATGTTGTCATACTAACGTAAGTGATACATGAAACTATGAGCTTTTAATAAAAATTTTTATCTCGGAATCGAGAAAAACAACGATTGAAGAACTTCTTATCCTTTGGCATTATACACAGAAATGCAAGTAAGAATTTATTAAATATAAAATGTTTTAGTCCGAATATCAATTAACTTGTAGGTATAGTCTCACTGATTTTTTTTCTTGAAATAAATGTAATTTGAAACTTCAAATTGTCTCAACTAGTTTTACTTCACCTTGTTCTAGATAACCGGTTCGAAATTGAATAAAAATATCAAGAAAATAAATTGTATCAGCTGTATAATCCATAATTTCCCATATTTTTGCATAGTCTTGTTGTAATGGATCAAATGCTTGACGTGCAATAGAAAACCAAAGATTATATAATACAAATATATTTAATAAAATTAACCAATAAAATAAAAATGATTCATCTGTTGATATAACAAAATAATTACATGTACGAAGAATTCGTCTGATAAATCTATAATGTGATTTAATTGGTTCTTCTTTTTCAACATTTAATCGAAGATTTCGTTTTGTTGAATCTTATAAACAATTAGGAAAAATTTTAATTTTTATATATATTTAAAAGATAAGCTTACCCATCTTCCCTAATCCTCGATACCTGTAGCGATTGGAAAACCTTCGTAAAAATGAATCTTCACGTGTTAATGCTTTGCTCAGTCTGAATGCAGTGACTGAATGATGACGGGGACTCTAGAAAAAATAGAAAAATTTATACATATGAATTAGAAAATCTAAGATATAATTTAAAATAAGTTTTAAAGAGATCATCACCATGTATTTGATAATTTTGCATGCGACGAAATCTTCTGAAAATGGTCTGGATCATGCTTATTGACTGGATATTACAAATTCGTTGTGTTATTCTCAATGTGAACATGTCTCATTAATAGTTTTTCTTCTTATTATATATTTCAAGTGTAAAAAAAAATTGCAAACTAACATTGATAATTTGTTTCGGAATTCTCTATCATATTCAATCACATGAAGAGCAACGGACGTGTTGTCAAGATGATGAAGAAGATATTGAAGAAGAAGAAGAAGAAGAAGAAGAAACAATAGAACTTTCCTTTCTATCTATTTTATATCTTTTGGTTTAATTATCGACATAATATGCACTTATTTATTCATGAATAAATGATTTCATCATTCGCTCTAGTTTGAAGAATAAATGTGATTAATAAAAACACTCACATCATCAATAGATGTTGATGATAATTGATTGGAAACAGTAGATGGCTTACGCAGGTAATCTCCAGCATTTTGCATATCAGTAGAATTAGATAATTGTTGTTGAGATGGATGTTGTGGAAATGATGATGAACTGCCACCTTCTTTTTTAAGTAAATCATTTAATACAGGTGTTAAAGCTGCTAAAGGCATTTTCTTTTTAACAGAAGATCATTGTTAGAATAATCAATAGCATGTAATAGATAGAAATGAATGCTTGTTTATATTTAGGAACTACTAATACTATGTTCAACGTCTAGTTTTTTTTCGTCTTCTTATTCTCAAAATAAGATTATACGATTGACAGAAAAATTCAATTATATATTGTTTCACTCAATTATCCATATTATCATTGAACGAAGAGACGGAAAAGAGCTCATCCTCTCTGTCTCTTCAACTTACATAAACATAAATATTGAGATCCTAACAAGGACGTACAAATAAGTTCAAGCATTTTGCAAATATAATAAATCTATGGAAATGAATCACATTTCTATCTTTGTCAGTTTTGATAAGAGAAAGGAAAAAAGTAAATGTTCTTAAATTATATCTATATTAGTTTTTTGTCATCTTTTATTTTTTGTATTTTCCTTTTTGATTGATAAATGTTGACTTATTTTTTATCACGACCAAAAAAAATATAAAAAGATGGAAACGAATAATATAAAACTTATTCTATCTTAATAAAAATGATATAGTTATATAAATCTATTGATATTGTCTGATATATGTTCAGATATTTCTTTTTGATATTAACTACTAAGTTTACGCTGAACGTTTCTTGTTTTCATTGTCTCTCTCTCTCTCCTTTTCTTTCATCACTAGTGATTTTTTTGTAATTCAAGAGAAAATACAGGATAAAAGATTGTCATATGAGACATGCTCTTTGTCAACACCGAAATAAACAGTGTGTCGACTAACAAGAAAGAATAAGCATGTAGAAGATACAGGAATCTCTTCAGTTGTACTATTAGCTTCTTTCCTTGTATATATTTTTGTCTTCAGGCAAGTTTTCATCTGATGACAATTATAGTTCATCGATTTCTATTTAATTTCGTAATCAGATCGACTTAATATATTAGACGAAAAAAATATGAAACAGAACGGGAAAACGAACTAAACGGAAATTGACCAGTTAGTTAGATTCCATAGTATATATGCATGAACTATCATGAGCAACAAGGAAAATTGAAATTAGAATATGCATATAAATCAATCGAACCGAAGCAATGTGATTTTACATCGTGATTCGCTAAAATAAGTAAGAAATAGTACGCAAAAAAGCGGTACTTATTCTTCTCTCATGAATAGTGAGCAAATCAACAACAATGATAAATATGAAAACATTCGTCTCTTCTATTCATATCTCAATAGTATAGAATACATAAAAAAAACTTGATTAAACTACAAATAATCAATATAAAATGATTCATAGTATCTATAAAAGACAAACTAATTTCGAATACTATGAAAGAGTCGTAATAAAAAAATGCAAACAACAATGTATAACATCAAAAAAACTATCGTATTTAACAGAACGTATTATTGTTTCTTTTCCATTACAAATAAGAATTAAAATAAATAAATATTACGTATCACCAGTATGCGTACGTAATAATATTTGTGAGACACAAATACGATGACGTCCTTGAGGAGTTTCATAAATCTTCAAACGAATTGGACTTGATTCATGACCAATATCGTTACTTGTCGAAGAATGCTAAAATCAACATATTAGAAAATAGAAAACTTATCCATAATTGTATCTCTTCTTACTGAATTACTTGTTGCTACCAAAGGTTTAATAACTAAATTGAGATAATCAGTATCTAATGAAGATGAATTTCCTTTCGTATTCTCGAGTTGACTTAAAGAATGTTGTCGTGGAAGTGATGTTTCAAGTATTTGATCATTGGTACAGCTGCTTATATCACATGGTTTTAAACCGAATAAAAGCACTTTACACACAGTCATTATATTCTAAAAATAAAAGTAACATTTATTTGACACAACCGTTTAATGCACCAATAGCTATTCAACTGATCAAACAAAACTCATAATAAAAAGTTTTAAAAAAAAGCAATCTCTATGTATTTTTCTGTTCGCTATATGTAATGAATGACAAAAGAAAAAAAAAATTATATACTGAGAAAGCAACAGCTTGTTTTAACCATGATGATGATCATCACCGACAAAAAAAAATAGAAAGAAAAAGGTCCATAGGCGCACGACTCTCTATTTATTCTAAAACTGATGGAAAAGATGAAAGAATGAAAAGAAGAAAATTGTGGTTTGTTCAATTTACTTGAAAAAGAAATAAATCTTCTAATCAATTTTGATGCAATGACAAGAGAACAGCTGTGCAAAGCAAAGGCTGACCTTATTTCGATAAACAATTAACTTTGATAATATTAGGATGGCAACATATGGTTTGAAGTATGATTGAACTGCAGCATGTTTTCCAATGACTGGATTGTAATTTTTTGGCACGATTCAGATTTTAACTATATTTGCCTAATAACTTCTCAGTTCTTTCTACTGATTCGAACATTTGTTAAAAATATTTTATTTCTCTTCGAACACATCACTGTCACATAAAACTTCAGCGCTTTCAACTCATACTATCGCTGAATTATGAGAGATACATTACAAAAAGCGTTGTTTTTTGCTGACATATTAAGGAAAAGATGTAACTAGTCTATTTTGTAAAATGTTCACACTTGCATATTTTCGGTGTAGAGTGACACAGCATTAATTCTAGCTCTGTGTGCGGTAGATGTAGCGATGCATAGATTATATGAAAACAAAGAAAACTCTTTCAGTAAGAAACTAATGAGAAACTGTTATCTCTTACCTGTTTTGTTAGAGAAAAAAGATAACAGGATTCTCTGAGAAAAAGCTATTATACTTAATGTGTAGATACACGATTTTCCAATAGATATTTTTAGTCAAACTCTTTCGAGTGCATAGTGGCTTATTTCTAACTTTCTGCAACCTATATAGAGCTGATGAACTACTCAAACCTTTCCAATGAGTAAAGCCAACTTAATTAATGAATTAAGCAGAAACTAAACTGTACAATGTATATTTATCTTAATGTTCAATGAAGCATTGAGAAACTTCTGTCTACGTACCAAAAAGTTACAATTCACAAAGAATACTACGTACATAAGTTTGTGATATAGAGTTTACTATGTTTGCGTGCGTGTTGTAAAGAGAGAATAAGTGATAGTTAAAAACCATGGGAAGTATTATTCTGTTCTTATTTGAATTTATACTTCACCTGTTTGTCGCAGTTATTGACACTATACAGTTCAATGTTAACAAGTATTTATGTGGGTAGTTTTGATAGTTTATATCGTCTTAATGAAGATAAAAGAAAAGAAGAGAAGAGAAGAGCAGAGAAAAGAATAAGAATATCACCTTTACTTGGTTATCTATATGTTAGTAATTTTTGTTTGCTGAATTCATTTGACATCCAAACAAGTTTGATCATTCTATAGACATCTGTATGTTTTCTTGCATCAATAAAAATGAATATAATTGAAGCATCATAAATACCAAATATAGTTGTCTAATTCGAAATGAACTTTTTAGTTGCAAGACATTTGAGTGAATGTGATAAAAAAGAATCAATAAGTACCATTTCAATCAAGAGGAGAAAGAGATCGACTAGGAAGGTTAGACGACACCCTACCTTCGTAAAATTTCTCATCCAGCGAGGACAACTTGCCAGTGTTCGAGCAGTTTTGTATGTATCTATACTTTTCATATTATTCTAACAACTACTTATTCAAGTTAATGGAGTACCCATCCTCGTTTTTCACCGAATACTTAGCAAAACACTTATACGCTGTAATGTACAAAAATAGATCAACTGTAATAACATATTTAATCTTTTCTGTATTCTTTTCCTGATGAATCATTCTGAGTAATTCAATGTTTGCTAACTTCAGAAAAAGGAAAACAATTTTTCTTTTTCAATTTTTCACTTCACGAGTAAGATTAAATATTTGCCATAACGCATAAATGATAATTCGTTCAATTTCATGTCTAAAACATAGACAAAAATATTCTTCTACATTAAAATACGCCGTTTTTGTGTACTCAAAAAAGTGAGTACACTCTAGAATCGGCCAGTGTGTCCGGCCGTCCGTTTACACGATAACTTTTGAAAGGAGAGTCCGATTGCGATGAAATTTTCTACATAGTTCAGTCTTAATAATATCTCGGTCGAATTCGAAGATGAGCATGATTGGTCGAGCCGTTCCTGAGTTATTACAAAAATAGTCATTTTTCCCTATGGTTTTCTATAGGAAAATCGACCTATTCCCACTTTTGTAAAAATATTTCACTATTGTAATCAAATAAAACTCCAACTGGTATATACCATCCGATAGAGAATTTCACGAGCTACAAAATGGTATATGAAACATAAAGAAACAAGAAGGCTAACTCGTCTATTGCAAAGATAATTAAACAGGCATTAGTTCTGTTTTTGTCTACGCTCTAACTGGTCCACAATTAGAGCTCTGTCTTTCGATCACAGAGATGATACTTCTAGATTTTCTGGGGTGGAGAACTCGAATCTGAGCTACATTTGCCTCGAAATCCTATTGGTCGAACAGTAACCAATAGAAATCAAGTTATAGGAAAAACGACTTTCTTAGGGTAAATGAAGGTGAAGAGTTCAAATCTGAGCTGTATTCCTCTGTAAATCTTATTTATTATTTCTTTCTTTTAATAAGTTATTTAAAACTCTTCTCTTTGATTTTAGTTGAGAAAATATCCAATGACCCCTGTCATCGATAGCGGCTAAATAGTGGCGTGATATCGCCGCTATTGCGATCGCATAGTGACCCCCTTTCGCGCCCGCTATGTCCGCAATAGCGCGATATAACGGCGATATAGACTAATTTTACGCGTTATAGCGACAATATAAACTAGTTTTACGCGTTACAGCGTTACACTTTCGCATATTCCGGTACTTCACTGCACCTGTATTCTCGGTAGACCATAGCTATATTTAATAGTTTACTCGTGAATAAGTTCAACAGATACTTATACTTTCGGACTTTTATTTGATCACAGAGGATATCACAATCTTACATAACCACTGACATAAATTGCATGTAGTATTCAAAACAAAAACATAATCAATACAAAAAACAAACAAAATTTTACAAAAAAAAAGAAATTTCTTATACAAAAAAACTGTTTAACGTAAGAATACATAAAAAAGCTATTGGCAGACTACACAAAGATTTTATTTTTCTACTATCATTCATCTGTTGCTGGGATTTCCCATAAATCAGTGCATAGATTGACGTCTGATGATGTGAAAATCTAAATACATGGGACAAAAATAATTAAAAAAATGAATTCTGCACTTACTAGAATTGATAAAAGATTTGTACCATCGGCATCAGTATCAGTAACGCCTATAAGTATTTTAATGACAATGACACCTAAAACAAAGGAGAATGAAAAAGTAGAACAATAAAAATTATGAATTACTGTAATATACTTGATTTTACTTACAGAATCTGAGAAAATATCTATCATCGAAAATTTTCAGAAACTATTTATCTTTCATTTGGATTAGTCAAGCAAAATTTCTTTTTCATTTATGAGCGCAGCTGTATAAGCGTCGTCCGCAATGTTGTCATGATGATAAATGACCGTTACACTACATCTCTTGCAGGCCGTCTTCTTTGACAATCGTTGACCTCTGACGTCTAAATTTCTCTATATTTACTTCTATTCTTATGCGATTATCTGTTTTGTTGCAAAAAGCTGAGCAATTATACAACTGCAGACAAAGATTAGAATTGAAGATGATTATTGGTTAAAGAAACATAATTGTCATAAAAGTAGACGATGCTACTGATCATTATATAATAGTAAATGTTGATAGAATAGTTAGAAAAATAAATTTAGCACGCTAATAATATTGTATCAATGCATTGTACGATTTTTGTTTGGACGTCTCGAAAAATATGGTGCTTAAAAATTCATAAAACTCGATTTCATAATATTTTAATTGATAACTATTGTTTATTTTTTTCGAATTTCGTCGTAACATTTTGTCAACCACAACAATACTCATTGAGTAAGTGCCGTTTTTGCGATATTTAGTTTTCAATTAATAGTAGCATCA
>CAJNOP010000013.1:1067097-1175057 GCA_905250075.1 Rotaria sp. Silwood1 | reverse complement strand
GTAGAGCTTGACGAGCTCTATCGTATCATGTAAAAATATCAAAGAAATGACTTCCTGAATTACTCGCACCTTGCATTTGTTGATGTGTTCCTAAAAAATGATCTCAATCTCCATACTTTTAACGTTGAAAGACATTTTAATTGGTATCTCAGACCGTTTTCGACGACGTTCCGTCTAACTAGACTACAAAAATAAAATAAAAAATTTTTTTCCACAAAAGTGGTAGAAACTCCACGGATTTACCCATAAATCACTTTCAGACTCGATTCCATCATTAAGATCAAATCAACAACCAGCATTATCATTACCTGTCAAAAAACGTTCACATGAACCTCCACCATTACCAGTACTAATGATTCCAAAACGTGTTCAACGTACACAATCCTCAAAATCATTTCAAGTGAAAAAAAATTATCAACATCATCATTATCATAATCCAGCACAATTAAGAGCTCAACAAAAACGAACAGTAAATAAAGATAGATCATCATCATCATCATCAGAAAACCAAGGAGAAGAAGTCGAACACCAATTATTACTAATATTACTAATGCAGATTTAGTTGTATGTACATGGAGCAAAGAAAAAATGCAAAGAATGTTTTATAAATTTCAATTTCCTTTTACGATTTTCACTCTTATTATATATTAATAGTATATTCTAAATATTGTTTTTATTTCAGATAGTAGTTCTGAATACCGTTATTGTTATACCGATAATGGGAAATAAACTAGACAAAATAGAACCTGGTACTGGCCGCAAGATTTGTCCAGAAGAATTTGGTGTTGAAAACAAAATTGGTTTAGCATATTGTGTTCTACATCATGCTCCAAGTGATATTACATCAGACGAGGTGGAAAAATACTCACATCATGGATTGGCAATAGATATAAATGGTAGTCAAAAGAATTTATAAATGTCTCTATCTCATCCTATCTTTGATCATCATAGGTTTATCGAATGACGAGATGTTTCGTGCTGCTCATTTCGATTTATACGTGCGTGGACCAACAGATTACTCAACGTATGTTGAATATAACTATAAAGAACGAAAGTGGACCGACTATGCTCTTGTACAACCAATCGGGCGAATACCTTCATCGGTAATTCAACAGTATGGTATGCCGCATTATTACGCCGAATACGTTGAGTGGATTTTAACTTATCAAGTTCATCGTCCAATGGCAATGATCCGGAATAGTACAACATGGTCGAGTGATTTGAACTGTCAAAACTTCAACAAAGCTGCTATTACTCATTTAGGACTGAATTATCCACCAGATGTTACAGTTTTTACTGATTGCTTTCCAACTTTTTTTTAATACCCATGTTTCTGCTAGCCTAACAAATGCACATACCACAGAAACAACAACATAGGGAACAGCGAAATTTATATGATCCTCATGTTTTTATGAAACTCAGAAGAAAAATGAAACAAATAAATTACTCTAAAGTTTTGTAACATCTGTCTGCTGTAGATCTCCATTATTCTCATAAGATAACATCAACACTTCGAAAGATGTTTGTCCACGAACTGTTAGTAGCAAATGTTGAATTTCAACCAGTTATATGGTGAAGACATCAATCAAAAAGATGAAGCGACCAATTACCAATGAAACAAAATTTGTGATAGAAATGGAAGAAATAAAAAGATAGTATGAATAAAACCAATTCTTAGTCAATCAAAATCAATGACAAGATGTTAATTTATACTTTTTTTCATTCGAGTGATATGTTGTATAAATTATTAAAATGACATAGTCGATTTCGATAACATAAGACAAAAGATAAATATGAAATTGATAAAATGACCATGACAATAGTATGAGAAGTAATTGAAGATTTTCATTGATTTATTTCTATTTTAGACGATTGAATTACGAGAAACCATGTTAAATGAAATGCGAACATTATTAGAAGGATTACTTCAACGTGATGTCGATAAATGACTTGGTTGTACGGGTAGATTGTAAATTATCTATTTGATTAATGATTTATTTCAGAATTGCGAATTTGTTTTTTTTTCTAGAGCTGAAGAAGTCATAGAACATCCATAGTTTAAGAACGTCGAGTGAAAACAAGACTATTTATTGAAATTAACTTCACCATGAATTCTACTACGTGATGAAGTGAATGCAGCTGATGCTTTTGATATTGGAAATTTTAATGAAGATGATACAAAAGAAATTAAAGTAAATAAAAATATTCGAACGAAACAAAAGCAAAATTTATTTTTATTTAATTAGTTAACAGAAGCTGATCAAGAATTGTACAAAAATTTTCCAATTGTTATTTCTGAACGATGATAACAAGAAATAACTGGTAGAAATCAATGAGATATTTGTTTATTTTGAATCGCATGAAAATATATCTTTTGCTCTAGAAAAAGTATTTGATATAGTTAATCAAGAAACAGATAAAATTGAATAGAAACGACGAACCAAATTCAAACAAAATACTATTTATGATGATGAAAAAAACATCTGATTTGATTTTATAAGGACAATTGAAAAAGAATACAGGAACATTTGGATTTTCATGGCAAATACGTTATACGAAATTGTATCCAAATCGACTTGAACTACATTATGAAAAGGGTGATAAAGATCCAGAGGTAAATTATGACAATAATAAAACACTTTTCTTCTTCATAAGTTAATCGTTTCGATAATTAAATAGAAGCTACAGAAACTGTTTCATAGTATAAGAAGTAGAACTAATCTTTTTTATGTATTTATGAGATGGAACCAGACATCAAAAGATCCCTTTTGTTGAACATAAGAAACTGCAAAACAGCAATATGTAACAACCTATAAATAGAGACACGTGTGATTATTATTGCCCGGATACAATTCAAAGTGTTTTTTTATATATCCCATGATTAGGTGGAGGAAAAGGCTGATCTTCATGCATACTTGCTATGTTATACCTTCGCGAATTCTCTTTTGTCCAAATATATATCTGATCTGTTTTTAAAATATGTGTCATTTCTATCAGAAAATCTAATGAAAAAAACAATATAAGTAGAATCGATAGCAGAAATGAACGTATCGATCGTCTTTGTATAACTATTTTTTCGATTAGTATATTCAAATCCAATAAAATTTTCAACTTACTGAAGTATGTCTTTTTTCTTTCGGTATAGTCCAATCGGCTGATCATGTGATCAGAATATAAGAATCTCACTAGGAAATTTTTCAACTCGTATCATTATCATGGAAACTATGGAAAGCTCTAACGATAATACCAACAAGACGATGATAGCAGGTCGAAACTAGTAATCTATTTTATGCAAATAAACAATACCAAACAGATGTTATTGCATTGCACAGAAAAGTTTCCGAATAAATCAACACACTCAATATTGTTTCTCATAGCACATTGAAAAAAGATTTCCCAATTCTAGATTTCATTTATCTAACTACGTTCAGAATAAGTATTAATTGATGAGTGATAAATGAAATTTAATAGTATCATTCTGCAGAAGGTGTAGGCAATAGATCAGTTAATTCAATCATTTTTCACTTTGCTTATGATTCTTTTGAAATGTTCAGTTCGTCTTATTAAATGTTTTCAAAGTAGACACATGAATCATGTCGGTCGATAATAGTAAACGGTGGAATGAACTTGGTAAAGTTATGAAGCATGTCTTGAAGGCATACCTTTTCTTGTTAAATTTTGTTCGTGTTTTTGCTAGCTGCATCTAAGCGATTATGTGCCGTTGTGATGTACTCTTTCATAACGAAGAAATAAAAAAGAAAAAGAGCGTAAAACATGTCCACATGAGTCCGGAATGAAAAGAAAACAGAGGTAGATTTTAAGTTTTTTGCTCCATCGTGTTTTAATAAAAAAAAAAAAAGAGTGAGAGAGTAAAAGATGGCCGAAAATGAAGTAACAAATTATCGCGTATATCGTATACGATGGATTCAATTGTTGATCTATGTTTTGCCGATTCTTGCAAATGCTACACATAGTATGACATTTGTTCCGATTGAATCACAAACATCAATATTTTTTGGTATAACAATAACACAAGTGAATGCTTTAGCTATTGTATTTCAATTTCTTTATGCCATTGATATAATATTATCAATATGGGTATATAGATTTTTATCAATGCGTGTGGAAATGATAGTAGGAAGTATTTTAAATTTAGGTGTTTTCATTCGTCTTCTATCATTGATTTCTCCAACAAGTGGATATCCAGCTTTGATTATTGGTCTAATATTACCAGCAATTGCACAATCAGTCTTTTTGAATATAACAGCATTATTTGCTGCTCAGTAGTTTGCATCGAAACAACGTGATATCGCTTCAGATATTTGTTCAATGCCTAATACATTAGGTAGAATTTAAAATGAAGAAAAAAAAAATTAATTTAATATAAATTGTAGGTTTAGCTATTGGTTCTCTTTTCCCATCATTGATTGTCACAGATGGTTCTTCATCTAATGAATTTTTTATTCTTTTAATGGTCGAAGCTTGTTTTACTGGATTAACAACATTATTAATTATTTTTATACTTCGATCAGAATCACCATCACCACCTTCACCTTCAGAAGAACATCATCTACCAATTACTATCAAAAAAGATCTTCGTAGTCTACTTACTAATCGTCATTATTTAATTCTTCGATTTGGTTTTTCTCTTGGTTTAGCTCTTTTCAATGCAGTAACAACATTAATCTATGAATTAATTCAACCAAATGGATATTCAAGCAATGATGCAGGAATATTTAGTGCAATAATTATCATTGCTGGTCTCCTTAATGCTTTTGTAGTAGGTATCGTCATAGATCGAACACATGCTTATCGTCTTATATTGAAAATTTTATTAGTAGGTGCTTGTTTATTAGGTATCTATTTTATTTTGTTTCTTCAACCAAATAAACTCTATCCATTGGTTGTTTCGTTTAAATGTGCTGTTGAGTGTACATATCCGATTCGTGTTGAATGGTCAACTGGTTTACTAATGTGTACTGACAATGTTCTTAGTGATATATTTACCTTTGTTCTCGGCGATCTTATTAAATTAACTCCTCTTTCAAACTCTGGTATTATCATTACACCTGCTTCTATATTTATTCTTTGTTGTTGTGTGATTGGTACTCTGGTATTATTGATTTACAAAGGATCCTATTTACGACTTGAAGCTGAACGTCAAGTTGCCACTACATCTTCTATTGAACTTAATTTTTAATAAATGTTCTTGTAATAAAAAGATATGACATATTTTAATAGTCATTTTATTATTACCGAAGATTTAGAGATTTCAATATCCGAGCAGATGAACAATATATAAAATGAATACTGGTGATAGATTAGGAATTAATATCATATGAAAATATCAATAATTATTCATATATATTGTTTAAAAGAAAATAGAACAATAATCATTCAACTATTTGAAAATGTTCAAAGAATAAAATTAAAATCATATTCTTCGAATTATTAGTGATATCAAATGTTTGAATATAGTGCTATCAAAAAAAATAATTAATCGGCGATTTCGATCACATTGATCGTCTTTACATAAGTTTTATACTGTGAATATGGTATAATCTGTTGTTATAGTATGATATCATCTTTTCATTTAGAAAATTCTTTCTTACGTCGATGAGTAATGTATGAAGATGTTTTAATAAATTGAACATTTCTTCTTTTTCTTTATTTTCGTTCACTTGATTTCTCTTTTTCTTAAATCTGAACATTTTTTCAACTAACACGAAAGTTAGAAATCATTTTCCTATCTTCCAATCATTTTTGTGAGTCAGCACTTTGTTTTGGTTATTTCTGAAATTCTTATTAGTGTCGAGATAAACATATGTAATATTACAATTGGTCCTTACAACTATACAATAAAAACATGCATGTTAACTATACAAGTGAATTCTGAAATAGCACCTTATACACTTGATTATATTCGTATGATTTTATCTAATGTATCGCCTGAATTAATGCCTGCATTGATCAAACAATATGAAGAAGAACAAGTATTTTCATGTATTTTAATAAACGATTTCATTCATGGAACAATGTGGCCATTATTAAAACGTGCATCATTGGTGTTATGAGATGACATTACAACAACATTCTTATGCCAAAGTCCACTTTTTCAATTAACCATACGATTAAGTGATGCCGGTTCCTATTTGTTTAGTGAAACCGCTACTAATTTTATAGTGATGACCTCTCATCCTATTCGTGTCAATGGTGTGGTGAAGATGATAGTGAATCGAGTGGGTTATGGCTAAGGATGTGTTGTATCATCTAATGTCCGTGCAACTAACACGAATGTAATATTGGCATCATCTGAAAGAAATAAAATGTTAATGAATTAAAGAACTATTTTTTTTTCAGAAGTGAATGCACTGATTGATATCACGGCTATACAGAAATTATTACAAACGTGTGATTATTGTACACTTTTTCTTTGAATGTATTGAATCAAAATATTTGGCAAGTGAAATACAAAAGTTAGTTTTGCCTTAAAGTCGTCCTAAGTAGAGTCTTTCAGGACACAAGTAACCTGCAATAGAAAATATATTGCCAACATGCTTAGAAGATTCCAAGAATAAGAGAAGAGGTGTTGAATCAGATCAAATCATTTATACATATTACAAATGTAAACAGTGATGATCTTGTTGTTTATCTCTCAGTCTCAAGTTAGAATGTCATCAACTGCCTTCGAGTGTATCTAATGTTAATGCGTCTGTATTCAGAAGGTTCTATATTTTACTATCAGAACGCGAAAAGAATGATAAAAGTTCGATTCGGTTCGGTTCGATTCGACCAGCATATTGGTCAATTCGAATGGATTCAATTCGCTTTTTTACAGTCTTTATTCGAATCGATTCGACTCGAAAACGAAAGGATACTATTCGACTCGATTCGATTCGACTATGATGACATTCAATTCGTAATCGATTCGATTCGGCTGAGTCGAATCGAACCGAATCGAATGATTCGCCAATTCGATTCGTTTTCGAGCTCTGTTTACTATCATCTGTGGTTGTTTAAGGTTGTCACATCCGTAGATATCAGTCCGCATACGGACGCTGTCCTTCCAAATATAAAAACCTGATATTCAATTTGCATGATAAAAAACTATTGTCTCCACTGTTACTGTGTTTTGATCAAAGTGATATTTTCCTGTAAAATGAGCTCATGTCGGGATATCACACTAAAAATGAGCCACTACGCAGTCGAATGTTGTTCACAAAGTTTCTTTCAAAAAGCCTTTGACTTTCTCAAAAGTATGCCTCAAATCTTGATGGGCATTACCTATTCTAAGAACAATTTAGATTCTATTAGTCGATTTATTAGGGTTATGTTATACTTCTTTGTTAGTGTATCTAAAAGCTACGTATAACTGCAAAAGCAAGATAAAAGTGCAAAGAAAATATATGGATAAATAAGTGTTAAAAGTTTTAATCAAATGGATAAATAATCAATGAAGTTGACAAATCTTATTTTTCTCCGATGCATTCCTGGCTTGTACCCAACATTGGACAGTTTCCTTTCCATCTTTAAACCAAGGTGTGGGTGTGGGTGGGTATCTGTGCGGGCTCATTCTCAAAAGAGATACTTTTTAATACTACTCTTGTGTCTTTTGTTAATTACAGCTACCTAATGAATTCTATGACTACTTAATGAATTTCTATAACTACTTAATGATTTTCTATAGCTACTAAATGAATTCCTATAGCTACTAATTGATTTCTTATTGCTACCTATGATTCTACAGCTACTTAATGATTTCTTATAGCTACCTAATGATGGGGCGGTTGAGGTGGAGAGAATTCAAATATTCAAAATTTGAATATCTATTGGGTTCCCAATAATATTCGAATATTCATAAAAAAGTTTTTTTAATGACATAGTTTGAGCAGGAAGACGGTCGAAATGAAGAAAATCAAATATTCATAATTTTAATTTTAATTCGGTTTATGAAGTAAACTCCGAATATTGATAATGTTAATCTCTATTGGGTTCCCAAAAATATTCGAATACTCATAATATTTTTGTAAATGATATAATCTGAACAGTGAGGCGGTTGAATGGAGAGAATTCAAATATTCATAATTTTAATTTTAATTTGGTTTTTGATGAAAAATCCAAATATTAAAAATTTGAATAGCTATTGGATTCGTTAAAATATTCGAATATTCATAAAATGAATCTTTTTAATGATATAGTTTGAGTAGGGAGATGGTTGAAGGAAAAAATTCAAATATTTATGATTTGACTTCGTGCTAATGATTAAGTTTCATCATTAGGTTTCTAAAAGAACTCAAATAAAAAACTTCAGTATTCACAATTTGAATTCCCATTGGGTTCATAAAAATATTCATGAATTGAATTATTTTTTAATAGTTTAATTAGAGCAAGAGGTTCGTCAAAAGAATCTAAATATTAATAGCTTCAATGTCTATTTGATTTGTAGAAAAATATTGATTTCTTTAATGTAAATCAGTGAAGAGTTTTATAAAATAAAAATTCATATATTCGTAATTGGAATCCGTATTTGGTTTGTAATAAAGAATTCAAATATGTATAATTTTGTTTGCTACTTGGTTTAAAAAAAATTCGAAAAATGATGACTTTTATGGCATATTGGTTTTTCAAAATATTTCATTTATTCTTCTTCATAATATTATGAGCCATTCAGATATAGATTCTTTGTGAGATTATGAGAGGTATTTTATCTATGCATAGTAGCGAGAAAAGAAAGAGAGCACAATGTTGAGTTGTGAGCCACAGACAAAAAATGCAAGTAGCTTAGAGATCTATTAGCTAGTCAAATAATCGTCAGTATAAAGCTTTTCAATATTTAAGAAATCATATTTATAGCCATGAAAAGGTTATAATAGCTATAAATAATGAAGAAAATATTTCATATCGTTTAAATGGCAATTAGTTTATAAATAGAAATGGTTTTTATAATCATTCACGAGATTTTTAACCGCTGTAGTATGTTAAAATGACTGCGGAGTCTTTTAATCGTCATCCAAACTCCAAATACGTACACCAACTTAAAATAAACGTGGAATGTCTTAATAATCAAAGCAAAACTTGAAGTAGTTGTAGAATGATTAGGTACCTACAGGAAACCATAAAGTGGGTATAGAAAATCATTAAGTAGCTGTAGAAAACCATTAAGTAGCTATTGGAATTCATTAAGTAGCTGTTAGCTTATTTTCAAAAGTATCTCTTTTGAGAAGCTACGTATTGGACTTTTCTTATACCAACTAATTCAAAACCGCATATGATTATTTTTTATTATTGAAAGAAGAAATTCATAGATTCAGGATGATATTGGGGAAAATGTGATTCAAATCTCTCCTATCAAGGCAAAACTGCTCCTCGATTTGCTACTATTCATAATCGGACGTACATAGTTAGACCATTTCTTGATGGTAAACATGTCGACAAAATGCTCGACGATGTTGAAAAATTGAATTCAGAATATCTTTATCTAACTTGCTTTTGAGTCTTGATTGTGATAAAACATTCGATTGTCTTATCGAGCATCTACTTGGAAAGTCAATTAAAATCAACAAAAAAAATTTGACAAACGGATTCGCTAGAAATTTAACAATATTACAACTTGTCGTTTATAACGACAATCTCACAGTAACTCGTCGGCTGCTTGCATATGTGAATAATGAAGTATAGAAGACGAGCACAGGTGAGAATTGGGTTTATTTTGTCGTATGATAAAGCAATCTAATTGTACTCGAATATCTGATGTATGGAGCTGAATAGAGTCAACAGGGAAACAATCAACTATGATCATGATACCTACGATAGGGGCTCATTCGATTGAACGAAATGACATAATTACTTATTTAATTTGAAAATATTCTTCGGTTGAGATCGATAACGATGATTCAAAGGAAAATGATGAGCAGTAATCTCGTCATTGAACTCATATCAGCATTATAATCAGAACAATCATTTCTTCACTTCTGTCTCTCTAAGATGTAGACACATGGTAAACAATAGAAAAGATGGTTTTGAATACACCGACTGATATGAGATGAATAGAGATATTTCTATGAAAAAAAAAAAATTCCCAAGAGTGTACTCAAGCAGACAGTTATGACAGGTTTGATATTGGCATTGCGGTCTTCCTGAGTACAAAAGACAGCGAATTTTTTTTCTTCGATGATTAAATTCCATCTTCATATTTTTCTTTCACAGTTTGTAAATTCATTTTCCGATTTTCTGTTATTTTACTCATAATTTGTGCTGAAATAGAAACATCCACGACAAAAATTCAAACATAAGCAAACTCGAACGAAGAACCGTTTTTACAATGATGCTGCACTAGAAAAAATCTACTTTTTCACCAAAGTAAGATCACTTTCCGCGTGGCCAAGACCAATAAATAGAGTAGCAAACAAAACAACGCTTCAATGCAGAAAAGAACGAGATGGGTGATGGTTTCTTTTAGCATTCGAAAACTTGCCATGATAGATCATGTTCAACACAGTATTATTGAAACTGTCTCTTGTGCTTTCCATTGAATACAAATGTTAGTGGAGCCTCAGTGTTGGTTCCCATTCGATTGAACAATTGACGTTTCAAATTGACATAAAAATAATCTTGATCAGAATAGCAAGTCAACTCGGTACTGAGTTCAAAATGTCGTCGTATCGATAGATCTACATCTGGATAGACAGCTGTCTCTTCGTCATTTTTCATAGGTACATCGTCGATTGAGGAATACCCATACATATCAAATACATAGACCTGTCGTGCTAGAGCGGTCCATCTCACATCAGCAGGATTCAAACGTGAACAGGTGAAGTTTCGAGCGAGGAGAGCCGATATGAAACGACCATTCGGTAGAAGATCGTAGGAGATTTGTTCATTAATCACTGTCCTGTCGAAATATGTATCATACTTTCGAGTTGCTAGTGTTTTGCTTCTCGAGAAAACCTCTTCAAGCACATCATCAGCTGGAATCTGTTGTTGTGTGAATAATGGTGGTGGCGGCGCTGATGGCAATAAAGGAATAATAGGCAAGTCAATAAATGTTGCCGATGGGTTAAGGTAAACTGAAGTGTTCATCGAAAATGGAGATGGCCAAAAAGCAGGGAACATGGCGTTGGAAATAGCGACACGAATACGGTGACCCGGTAAGAAAGTCCATGTAGTAAAGTGAAGCTGCAATTTGATTTGATATAGATGATTCGGTTCAAGATAGGTCGGAGGTATTTCTCGCTGAGCTCCATTAATGGCAGTGCCAGTTACTAGCCATACTTGACCATCGATGTCGATGTCTTCGAGACGCACAATCCAGTGAGCCAAAGTAGCGGTAGCGCTCACCTGCAGTTATACAAACAATAGATGAAGGATAGTCTGTATTATGTGTATCTAGATGAATATTTAGATCTCCCACATTTTTTGAGACGCTTATTTGCATGGACATTCTCGTAACTTTAGCCTATCACAAATGTTTTGTTCGCGTCTTCTTAGACTAGCAGCTCATTGATAAATCATATCAACAAAGTGCCTCTTCAAGCCAACAGTGTTTTAGTTTTCATCAGAGGAAGCTTTTTCAAGTACTCGATCAATTCTAAATGATATCATCGTGCTTTACCTGAAGAGATACGTCGACAAATCCAGCTATTTCTATGGTTTCATTGACTAGATTGCTATCATAAGTTAGGCAATGTTCATCGAACGGGCGTTGATCCCTCAGTGAGGAACCCCACCAGTCTTCGGCTTCAAATCCAATCCATGGTCGATACTCAAGAGTATCGACATCAATAGTGCCTTCCTTCTTTTCTTTAACTTGTTCAACTAGTCTTTGTCCGCTGCACATGAACATTCGACGTATTTGTCGCCGAGTAATAGGCCATTGAGGTTCGTATCGATAGTTGCCAGTAGTGAGACTCGTTCGCATAAATAGAGTGATATCCGGTTCATCTCTTATGTCTTTGTTCTGATCGTCATCTTTAAGCCAATAACTGAACCATCGAACCATCTCAGCTTTGCCATCGTAACCTGGACCAGGATTGCGATCAGAATATTCCGGCATGGCATGACCAAACGGACCAATGACAACTTTAATCTTAGACGATGAACCACGAGCATTTTCATAAATATTTATTGCAAAATCTTTATAGCTAGATTGTTAAGGGAACAAAGCATTTATTTATTCCTCGCGAAACGCGTCAAACTCACCTATCATAAAGTCCAGCTAGTAGATAAGCAGGTACAGTGAAATTATCAAAGGCATACTTGATCGAATGTTCCCTCCAAAATGGACCATCGAGTTGATGTTCAAGATAGATATCAATCCAAGGTCTCCTTGTGAAACGTTCCTTGATCCATTGTTCATCCATGATATAATCAGGTGTGGCAGGTAAGGCATTTTCATGGTCGACAGAGAGTATGTACTCGTCCTGGTGGAGAATTCCATCCATGAAATGAATATCATTTTTGTACAAATCTTCTGAACCATGTGCTGCAAAGATAGCTCGAAGAGCAGGTGGTCGTCGCAAAGTGGCCATCATGAGAGAGTTGAATGCTGACCAACTCAAACCATACATCCCTACACGACCATTCGAGTGAGAATGAGCAGCAAGTTGTTCAATAATATGTTCACAATCGTCTAATTCTTGCGGTGTGTATTCGCGCTCGATAAGAATGCCCTCAGATGAACCCGTACCACGAATATCTACTTTGGCTATCTAGGAACAAAAAACTTCAATAGAATGATTTTATTTGTTATTAGCTCTCTCACAATGAAACCTCGTCGTGCTAAATAGTAAATATTTGGTTGATTGTAATTATAGAAGCTGTCATCTTTTCTGTATGGTTTATATTCAAGTAAAACGGGAAATTTCTCATCAATCTGTTTTGGAATAGGTATAGTGAGCGTAGCAGACAATCGAACACCATCAGGCATTGGGAGCCATATATCTTCAGTCGTAAACGAATACATATGAGATATTGCAGTAATCGATTGTGGTGATCGACAGTATAAGAATAGAACTAGAAGCAGTTGAATAGCGCAAAGCATTTAATCGTTGATTACAAGAGTGAAAAATGATTGTGCTTTCGCTTCTCTTCAAAGCTGCCAGATTAATGTGCTCTCTTATTTCGTCGATCGAATAGATAAGCTCTTGGAAGGTTATGTAGGCTTTACAAAGCAAATATGGTAGGAATATAGATTCAGTTATCAACATATAAAGAAATATTTTTTCCTGCAAAATCAATCAAAAAAAAGTTCGTTAGCTAATCTCTTTTTACACAAATACAGAAAAAACAACTTTTCATTTTCTGATTGTTAGCGGTGATTCACACTTAGCCTACCCTCGATTTTCTTTCTCTTTCTCTCGCGCTTCGTCTTTCTACTGTATTCCCATGTGTTCGATTGCGGTAAAATTGCGACGCAGTTGCGGCGCAACTGCGATCGCACTGTGACCCGCAATTGCGACGCAGTTGCGCGTAACTGCGTCGCAATTGCTAAAAGAGGTGCCATAGATGACGTTTCACTTTATTAATATTTTTATTAGGAATTACAAAAAATTTTTAAAATACAAAAAATTAAAAAAATAAAAAACAACTACTAATAAAAAAATTTTTAAAAAGTTAAAAAAATAGAAAAATTTAAAAAAATAAAAATCGAGAAAATAAAAAATAGAAATTTAAAATAAAAAAATATGTAATAGGTCACGTCTCAAGCATACGAGCACGTTTTTTTCTTTTTCTATTACCAAGACACTTCATTTAGTCTCTCGAATTATCAAGGTAAGCATCATGAATACTTTAATAAAGTAGTTAAAGTAGAGATTTTTTCACAAAAGAAGAGCGTTTCTAAGAAAAGAACGATTGTTTATAAAGTATGATCAAAGGTTTCAGGGGTCGAGGAATCCGAATTTGAAATCGGTTTTTCGACATTTTGAGTTCGATTTTTCACAAAATTATTTTTTCTTAAAAAAAAACGACTTTTTTAACAAAAAAAACTTTTTTTTACGAAAAAAATTGATTTTCTGAAAAAAATATTTACGAAAACACTGATTTTCCCACAAAAAATTGTATGATAAAAAAAATAATTTTTCTGAGAAAAAATTTATTTTAGATCACTTTTTTGTAAAAACATGACTTTTTAGCAGCAAAAATTTTTTACGAAAAAACTGATTTTCCTACAAAAAAAAATCGTTTGATGAAAAAAATAATTTTTTTTTCTAAAAATTTTTTTACCAAAAAATATTTTTGCAAATTACTTTTTTCGTAAACATTTTTGTTAAAAAAAATTTTTTACGAAAAAAGTTTTTGTGAAAAAAAGGAACTCAAAATTTCGAGAAACCGGTTTCAGATTTGGATTCCTCGACCCCGAAAACCTTTGATCAAACTTTATAAAAAATCGTTTTTTTGTTAAAAAAGTTCTTCTTTTGGTAAAAAGTCTCTACTTTAACTTTGAAAATTCCATGATGCTTACCTTGATAATTTGAGAGACTAAATGGAAGTATCTTGCTAATAGAAAAGGAAAGAAATGAGCTCGTATGCTTGAGATGTGTCCTTTTATACCCCATTCAGCCATTATTGTCATTGTTTAAAAACCATCGAATCGGAAAATTAAGATATTTATTTATCATTGGCTATTTTTTCAGCAACTGTAAGAACAGTGAATAGTCTAGCAGGTACTGCGATCACTGCGTCGCAGATGCGAACGCAAATGCGTCGTAGTGAACGCAGTCTATTTCTTTAATCTCAGCTGCGACCAGTGCGTCGCAGTTACGCGCAGCTGCGATAAAAATTTCGCAGTTACGCGCAGTTGCGATAAAAATTTCGCAGTTACGCGCAACTGCGACGCATTGATCGCAGTGCGCGTAACTGCGACGCAGTTGGTAAAAAAGAGGCGACATGGGTTATTATTATTATTGTTGTTTCTCCTTCTTTCTCTCATGTTCTTCTTCTGCT
Organism: Rotaria sp. Silwood1; assembly: GCA_905250075.1. Taxonomy (NCBI): domain Eukaryota; kingdom Metazoa; phylum Rotifera; class Eurotatoria; order Philodinida; family Philodinidae; genus Rotaria; species Rotaria sp. Silwood1. The sequence goes on along the minus strand of CAJNOP010000013.1, from coordinate 1,160,114 downwards.
CTCTATGGATGTATATATACCTAGTGATTTAAGGACATTTTTGAAGAGATTTAACATATGAGATAAATAAACAAAGTTAAGCTCGTCGAAGCGAGCTAACACTGATGTAAGAAAAAACATGTAACTACAGTATATCAAACAATCTTGTGTAGACATCTGTCAGATCTTTGATTGATCGATCTTTCAGGAAAACTATCTTCACGTTGATAAATGGACCTTAACCAACAAATAAAGACATACCTTTAACATAAATCAGACGAAACATTGATTCGAATAGAAGAGAATATGAACGGAGAAAATATTTTAGATGGTTATTTCTTCTACAATAAACAGTTCTCTTGACCTCTTTTTCATTTCGAATGGACTAAATAATGAAAATGAGTCCTATCTGATCATCCATGTGAAAACTGAATGATTTTTGCCGTTACTGGTTAATATTAAGTACTAATTTGTGCCTTTTTCTACAATTAATATTAATCAATCTTTGTCAAAATTATCATAAAAACTGCTGTTAAATCATGTTGACAAGATGATTGCACATAATATTGTCTTATATATTAACACCCCTGCGCAAAAGTCTATCTTCTCTCCTTTTTTTTAAAACTTAATATTTGTTTTCTTTTATTATCGAATAAAAGTATAAGAAAGGCATTTTATTTTAGGATGGTATATTGTTACACTGAAAAAAATGGTACTATACCCAGGTCGATCGTTCCGGTCACCGGATACTGCAGGAACCGGCAGGAAAGACGCGGAAAAATCGCCGGTTCCTGCAGGAAAACACCGGAAATCAACGGAACATGAAAGCAGTATTCCGGCCGGAATTTTTTCCGACTTTTTCCGGCGGATTTCCGGCCGGTTCCTGCCGGAAAGAACAGGAATTGGCTGGAATTCACCGGAAAAAAATCCGAAAAATTTCCGGCCGGAATACTGCTTCCATGTTCCGTTGATTTCCGGTGTTTTCCTGCCGGAACCGGCCGGTACTTTTCGACCTGGGTACCGAACCAAAAAAGGTACTTTGAACGAAAAAAAGGTTTCGTACATAGTACGGAACCTAAAAAGGTTTCGAATTCGTCGCAATTCTCTGAACCTTTTTAGGTTCGGTATAGACCACTACGAAAAACTTGAAAAAGTGTCCTGAGTCAATGACAATCAATTTTAGTCACCCAAAGTTTTGTACGAAACCTTTTGAGGGTGTGGGTATGGATCGGTGTGGGTGTGGATATGAATATACAAAAGAATTCACACCCACACCCTCCGAAGTGAGCTAGTTTTTTTATTGATTTGAATCAATAACTTCAAGTCTTCATTAAATGGTAATGCTTTTACTTTAAATGTAAATTTTCATGTATTTTATTCATCATTCTGCTTGTCAGTGGTCAAACATTGGTCATGCTTGATTGAAAATTTGCTGTTTTCTTCGTCAATGAATCTATCAACTCCTATCTTTACATTTATATTCTCACGTTCTTGTTTTTGTTCTTGATACTCATTTATTATTTTCACGACAAAATCGATCAAGTTTTCTTATAGAAAAAAAATACCTGAAGAGTCAGTGGGCAACAATTAAGTTGAAAACTGTGTCTACTTGTGAATGCTATTTTTTTTTATTTCTTCGTTTTCTTATGCATTCGAAACAAACTGGTTAATTATCTTCCGCATTGTAGCTTTCATTATTTTTCTTTGCATTAATATACGTCACTACTGTGTTCCTCTTCTGATCTTTTTTACTTGCTATAACACATATCACTTCCACGTATTGCTCGATGCACAATATCGTGTCGGCAAAGTCATGATGATGTATAATAATCAAAACTATCCTTCCTTTCGTATATCTGGTATTATACTTGGTTGTTTAGTACTGTTATTTACTGCTGCATTATTTTCAATAGAGCTCGGGCGTCTTTACTCAGGTTCAAATAATCGTAGGCGAAATGATTCCAATGAAACATTTCAAAATTCCATATATTCCGATACAATAATTGGTTTTAATGGAAATATTATAAATCCTAAACTAGAGAATCGTTGGATGTGGTCGTGGTCAACAGCTACGTTATTATTTAGTTTGATATTTTTTACGACCGCTGTGATAGGTATCATAAGTAGTCAAAGGCAAAGCTATTCATCTATTTTAACATTTTTTATTTGTTCACTATTATCAATATGCTTATTAATATTTTTAATAGCAACATATTCAACAATAATGGCAGGTTGGAAGAGTATTTATGGAAGAAGTGAAGAAGATTCGATATCAAGTTTTGTGCGCATTGACAAGAATTTATCAATTGCTTCTTTAGCAGTTTCATGTGGATTGTTTATTATCTTATTAGGAAGTCTTATTTCAGCTGGTAGAACTATTAATGCTTGTACACAAAAACATATTGCCAGAGTGATCAATGCATATGAACGCATATTGGAATAGAATACATCAAATATGGTACTTTGAACATCTCATATAATATTATGTATATCTCTTCTTGATTATTTTAATTATATATAATTTTAATAAAGAACTAAAGATATAGTATACCTTTTTTATATTTATTTTTCATTGATAACAAATATAATTAGTCAAGCGTATCTATTATATTGATAGCTCGATAATGTGGATATATTTTTTGAACTTCAATGGCATAGCTATATCAAGTAAACATTCCATCAAAATGCTTTTGAAATAAGGGAAATCTATTTCCTTTTCATGAAAATTTGTGTTGTTTAGATATATTTAACTGTCGATAGGAACGAACAAATGTTCAATAAACTTTATAAAAGCATATCTTTTATAATTCATCAAACAATTAAAACTAATAAACGTCACTTATATGAAAAACAATGAGGGAAAAAACTTTTATGAAGTCAATACTTATTACATATGCCTGTTATACAGTTAAAATCTCGACATCTGGGACATTAAAGATAAAAATGTCGAACATAAGTAATAAATAGTAATGTTTTTATAAATACCAAATAAGCGCGTATAACTAACGAAATTGTTTTTTTTCTTTAAGATGAATCTAATGGATGAAGAACGAATTCGATGTAATGAATGTTTGAAAAAATTATATCAAACAAAGCTAATGTGTATTCAATCGATTCAATATCTTATTGAACAACAACGTGAAATTGATGAATGTATTGCTGATCTAAAATTGACTAAACTAAATGCACAAGCCATAAATGAAAAAATCTCGACATTAAATCAAGTATATTGGTTTAAAATATGCTGTTTTAATAAAAAAAGACATTTATTAGAAACGAATTCAAATGATTCAAGTCATTTATTGATTTTACCATTTCCAAACGAACAATCAAATATAAATGAATATGCATATGGTTTACGCGAATTAGAAAAAGATTTTGAATTTGAAAAATTATTGAAATCAATAAATAATTCTTATCCACAGTTTTTAACAAAAGATGATTTTGAACATATTTTACATGAAGAATATACAACACTTTTTGAACTTGCAAAGAAATTAACTAAATGCGTACAAATTCTTCATGATACAATTGAATTTCTTGGTACGGATATCAAATTAACATTAGAACATATGCAATTAGCTCTACCACGTATGCGGCAATTATTAAAAATTAAAGCACCTTTAGCTTTTGCACAAGTACAAGAAAATCTGATGGTGTGAAAGAAAAGAGAATGCTATGCAGAAACCACAACATAAAACATCACCGCTTTATCTATATTAATCCTATTTTATATAAAAATTTTGCACAATCTACGAAGAAATTAATATTTCGATATAATGAAATATTTAATTATATCTGCACATATACTTGTTGTATTTTCGGGAAATTCTTTTTGTTAATTTTTGCTGAAAAGTTGATCGTGTGTATCCCGGAAAATTTAAGCCTCTTGCGTAGTTTTCTGCGCTTTTTTTCACAATCAAATTTTTATTAACTTTGCAGGATATCAAAAACTTCGAAACAGTTCATATACACTTCCATTGAAATCATGAAAGAGTTATGATATAATTAATTATTTACCTTCTGAAGATTTTCGCAGAAGATTGCTGATTTTTTGTGTGAAGCCCGTTCTAACACAAGTATTGAAGTATAGGGGATAAAAATTTAAACACCGTCCTTCTTTAGTGGATAGATAATATAAGTTAAGCGACAAAATAATTTTCAGTATGCTATTACATACAATACTATTCGGTTTTGTTTTGCGTCATGCTAGTGAGAAAATTTTACTTCAAGAAAAATAATTTTATCGACTAGATATCTTCTGTTTCCTCTTCCTACAGGCGTAACACAAATATTATCAATAACAAACAGCAGACTGTGAAAGAAATCTAAGTAACGCTCCTCAATCTGTTTATCGCAGAATTTGAGGACACATAAGTAATGCTCCTCCTCTGTCATAGAGTTCAACAGTTACTTTAGTATGACAGTTTTCTTCTCATGAATGATTGCAGGCTTATCCGTGAGACAGAAATCGACTGCAGAATTACTATATGAAATCCCAATTAGACTAAAGATAGTTGTTCTCTATGGTTTGACGGTTAAATATCGAAAGTGGAAACATTGGAAAAAGAATCTAGAAAACATAGGTCCATTTTTGGTCACGGATTTCGCCTACATCTTCATTGTTGTTCGGTATGCATGTATGGTGTGTGTGATACTCGATTGATAAAAAATTTAGAAAAAGACTTTCATCTCGGGTTTAAGAGAGTTTCTAATTTTTGACATTTAGGATTCAACCATCAGCAGCTTTACCCTCCTTTACTATTCTTTTATATTTATTGTAATATATTACGATTAACATCTTTCATCATCGACGCGCATTAATAATAGGTGGCTCTTCATAAGTTGAAATTAAATGTTGACGAATTTACTCTTGTAGAATGACAACAGCTGTAGCAGGCTTCACATTTTAGTGTCACTACAATTGCGCTTACATCTATCTAGACTTAGTCTTAATTGGTTACATAATTTGACGTGTGTGAAATACTATAATTGTAACGTTAAAACATAGTGGTTATTTTATAAAGCTAAAAATACGTTTCTTTGAAATCTTTATTTAGTTTGACTTTGTTTAGAATAATGCTAAGTTTTATGTGTGGGACAATTGGAAAGTAAATCGAACACAATTAGTTTTTTTTTCATTTCGTCAAAAGAAACTTTGTCGTGTCATGGTTTTTCACGATTCAAACTTGTTTTTTTTTATTGAATTCATCAAAAAGTGTGCAGAAGAGAAAATAACCTACAATTTGCACTGTTGTTGCAGAGTTCATCGGATCTCTAAAGACATCTCTAAGCTGAAATCAATTTCCTATACATTTCCTATATTGGTATCGAAAATCCTGTATAAATGGTACTTTTGAGTTTCTATATATTCGTATATTCTCATAGAGTGACGCTACAAAGGCAGGTGTAGAGTGATACTACTTACCCAATGTAAATTAATTAGATTCTATTTAATCTTCAATTTTAGATGAGTGTAAAATCATTTTTCATCACGTGATTTTTCCTTAATATCGACCGAAGAATTAGTGTAGTAACATGTACATCAGCAGGAACAATAATACTCTTAATTCCTAATTGCTGTCTTCTTTTTGTTCTAATTGAATAGAGATGCTCTTTAGTCAGCATATTCTCTATTCTACTTTCTACTAAATCACATTATGTATTCAGTTGTGCAGAGATAATAATGCGCAGGATTCTTAGTTGTCACCATAAATGTGAGAAAATATACTATATAATAATGATTTAGAATGAAACTGTATGGAATTTCTCCAAAAAATATTCTTAGCTATAAAATGCTTTACATTTTCCGTTGAGTCGTTTCCTGTTATCAGATTTATAGAGATCATAGAAAGTATGATTAGGTCGTTAATCACAAAATTGTACATAGAAACTCTTGAGCACTATATAGCGAAGAATATGCTCTGGAAAAATACCAGACGACTGTATTATAAATCATTGTTATTGTATTTTTTTACATTGATGGTGAAGATTAAGAAAAACCTGAACATTATTGTCTCTGTACAATTGAATACAGGATATAATTCAGTGAAAAATAGAATAAATAACACACTAAAGAACATCTGTATGCAACTAGAGTAAAATAGTAGAGTACAACCTGTAATATACAAAAGGTGCACATATGATAAACTTGAACTTTATCAAAAGTTTTAGGAAATAAAAATTGACCATTGTTAACATTAAAAATTTGAATACGAAAAAACTACACAATAGAAGCAAAGTGCATAGAAAATAAGGCACTATTTTTTAAGACTAATTTTATGCAAAAATTGATGTGTCTGCCTGTTGAGATGTCTGTGTTTAAAGTTATTATTGTTTTTTTTTTCGACCGACTTTTTCGAACTTTTTTTCGAGTAAATGTTGTTATGAGTGTCGAAGTGGATGTTTCCTGATTACGTGCAAATGTTATACTACTAGTAGTCTGAGATCATAATGCTGCAATACGAGTTTAGAAATACATTTATCATCTAATGCATATCAGAAATATTCCAACAAATAAAATATATGATGACGATACAGCAAGCATCGTCTATCAATGTAATTCATACAAATCTCTATAATTAATGTCAACGAGACATTTTCATTCACACAAAACCGGTTTGACATTGTCCTACTAGCAAACTTCTGACTACTCTTCCTGGTGAACAACAAAAAAACTAGTAATGTTGTCCAAACTAATGCTCAAAACTAACAAAGAAAAATCAATAATTTTTTCTTACAGTTGATTGGTGCTGTTATTACTCTATGGCATCAAAACTAAGCTGGCTGCTTCATGGGACGTGTCAAAGTTATCTATTATTCCATAAAAGAAAAATGTTCTAGACTTAACTTCATATATGATCTACATGAGTGAAAACTCAAGCAAAGCCATCATAACTACGATAAATTAATAGTCAATACACCAAAATTGAAAATAATCATTCCTATGAGATTTATATTAAAATGCTAAGTTTTTTGCTTCAGCTATTACCATCTATTTCAAAGAACTATCGATATAATTATAATAATTGATTCTTTCAAAATACTTAGCATTTTCATTTGCTGTTAAAATTAAAATGAGAAAAAATCGACGATCTAATGTCAGATCAAAAATGAATTTCAGAAAGAGTTAAGTCTACTCATTTTATATCATAAAATATTAATTTTCTTTATGAATTACAAATTTGATTCATCGTTTAGCTGGATTATTTGGATAATATGTACTAAAAAAAATGGTACACATACCATCCTTATCATCAATGATATACACAAACTAATTTATAACTTGTTAATTGAATAAATTTTTAATATCAAAAAAGTTGTAGAATGTCAAATATTTGTTTGTTTTTTAATGTTCAAGAATATACTATAAACGATTATCAAAATGAAACGGTTCATGAAAAATAATGAAATGAGAAGCTGCTCAAGTTTAGTTTTCCTTCTAGAAGTGTGTTGTTCATCTATATAAATATTTTTGTTATTATTGTATGTTGAGATAACAAACGAAAAAAATGAAAATTGAAAATAATTAATACATTCTTAAACACCAATTTTTATGTGATTTAAATCAAACTTTGTATCATGCATCTCTGCTTTGTTTTTGCTAAATATTACTTATAACCCATTAGAAATAACATGTAATATATATATATAAAAGAATTATCATCTTGAATAAAATCGTCAATCATACACACAAACACTGAACTTTTTTCATAGTAACAAGATTGAATGAACAAAGACAAAGAAGTTGAACCAGGCGCATATTTCCACAATACAAAAAATGAGAAAAAGAAAAGATTTAAAGCGAATTAATCTATAAAGAAGCTTTGCTTATTTCAGATCAAACGATTCACAAGACAAAAGAAATAACCAAATGAATAACATACATATGTGATGAAAAAAAAGAAAATAACGACATGTTACAAAAAGAAAAAGACAGTTATTGATGTGTTTGAATGAATAAAATACCATAGATATTACTCGATATATATATGACAGTATTTTTCATGTCTCTTGGATAAAGTCATCTACATTATCATCATCGAATTGAAAATCCTAAACATTGAAAATAGATTAATAAAATACAAATTATATAGTATTGTAATCGTGTTAGTGTGTTCCCCAAAAGTGAAATATGAAGAATATATGTGCATGCATTACTGGTTGACGTGCAATACTATGTTATGCAATATTTATAAACTTTTACGTTTTTACCTCATTCTCATCGGCGATTTGTTTAAAGGATGATTTTGATACTAATGATCCATTTTCAATATCACTTATATCATCTTTACCAAGATCGATATCAAAGTCTTCTAGTTCTTTATCAAAATCGCTTAAAGATGCTTGACTAGCACTACCAGCTGTAGCAGCTACAGATATTATACTCGATGCTGTAGATTTCATTGATGCTTCTCTAATGGCAGATGACACTGTTGTTGGTTTATGAGATAAAACAGCAGAGCTATTTGTTGGATATCGTGAACAAGATCGATCGGCATTGGCAGATATAATTAATTTATTACCTATTGATGAATTTGTTGTTGTCTAAAACGAAAAACAAAAGATCATTCAATAACAATCAAGATTCATTTTAAACCTTCGTTGTTGCTTGTGTTGGTGTTTCATTCGCATCATCAAAATTTTCTTCATCATCGTCATTATCTGTAATTTGTTTGTTTAATTGCATTGGCATATAAGAAAACTGTTCATGATCTTCTGCTTCTTTCATTTCGGTAATAGGATTTCTCTCCCAATTTGGCTAAAACAAACTTCAACTAAAATCTTTTCAAACAAATACAAATCTTCATACTAGAATTGTTTGATAGTTTCTAGCTAATTGTGATTTCGTATTTTGTTTTAAAAACTGTTCTGTTTTATAAGTATCATTAAGACCAGGAAAAAGATTTTCATAATCTGTTGGATTAGCTAATGCGTGTGCTGCACGTTCCATATTCATGTCTTTTAATTTTTCTCTCCATAATCCAACAACACGATTTATTTGTGATGGAAGATATGTTCGAGCAAAAAATGCTGCTTCTGGTAAACGTTGATTTTCAATAAGAATATTTAAACATTGATCTAATTTTCCTAAGACAAAATTTGATAGAAAAGCAATATTAAATTGTCCAGCTTTTCTTGATTGTTCACCAATGTTTGACATTAATTGTTTATTACTTGAGGCACTTGCCAAAAGAATAAGTGAGCCAAATGCTTGTGCACGTGTTAAACATTCTTCTACTAAAGAAAATTCTCCTTGTTTTGTAGCAACATCAGATAATTGTAACCATTTTTGTTCATTCTCTAATTCAATGGCAAGTTCATAGCAGACTTGCAAATTTCCTAATTGAAGAGCTAAATCAAATTTATGTTCATTATCGAGTGTGACTGCCAATGCTTGTTGACGATAACCCTAAAATTAACGAATTTCATGTAAGTGAAATGAAAAAAAAAATTTTTGCTAACTTGTTTCTCAAGAAAATGTGCAACACGTGTTCGTTGTTCTTTTGGAATTGTTGGAAGAACTCGATCAGCTGTTTCAAAATCTTTTCGCATAACAGCTGTTTGATATTCAAGAACTGATAAGGATAATTCAAATGATACAATAGACATGTCTTTATCACCCAAATATAAACGATTTTCATTCGATACATAACCTAATAAATACATAACTCTAAATAGAATTAATAAAACTTAATAAAACAATGGTAAATTGTATTATTTTTCTAAATTACCTATCCAAATGTGAAATCGTTACAATTTCACCACCAACATAATAATTTATTCTATTGAGAGAATTCGTATACATAAAACAATCACCAACCCATACACCTGTTTTTACAATTTCAGCAATTTCACTTAAAACCTAGAAAATGATTTTTCAATATAAAAAAGGGAGAAAATGAAGAAAAGGTATTGTGAAATTTACATCGAATGCATCGTCGATACCGTCTTCAGACTTAAGATCTTTATTTGTTGATGCAGCAACCACGGCTTGAGAATTATAACGAAGTACATAATAAGACTCTTCTGTTGCAATACAAACTAATTCACCATTTTGGTTCCAATAGATCTGTTACAGATATTACAGAAACGTATCTAATTATGATAAGAGATTAAACGTACATTTTTTGGTACAATTTCGATTCGACGAATTAGACTTAATGTTTCCCAATCATAAAATATTAAACCTGAATATGATCTAACACCCAAAAGATTACCACCAAATATACCTACAACGAAAAAGCTAATATTCCATTATGTGCTATTTTAATTGTATATTTTTGATAGAACAATTTTGTTCAGTTTCTTTCATAAGATTGACGCTAATATCGATGAATTATCGATTTATCTTTACAAATTTCTAACAAATTTGAAAATATATTTTGGAGACTGTCATACATTAAATCGAACAACATCCAAAATGAATTAATGATAAGATTTATGGCCTAACAAAAAAATGAATTGACTTTGAGAATGTATCTGGACTCAATCGAAGAAATAATTGCGTATTCGAAAATGATGCAAAATCTTGATAGCTTTTGAAGTACAGAAGAGATTTCTGTTATTATTCAAGTTCGAATATCTATAAGACTATCACTCGTTTCTTAGATATGTTTGTAATTGCAAAAGTTGATCGTTCACATTAAGATGAAAAAAAAGTTATTCCTGATACTAGAAATCATCCGAAACTACGGTAACGTCTTAAAGATATGAATATAATTGAACGTAGTTAGAAATTACCAAAAGCCGCCGGAAACTATTAAAATCTATTGAAAATCATAAAAACAAAAGTCTTGGTTTTTATTGATTTTTCATAGTTTTCTTTAATTTGTATGATGTATGAGGAGTTCACATACATTTTCAAAGAAAATAGTGAGTGTACGTTTCAAATCAAAGTTTTACGACTCTCATCTACTTCATTATATACATTACCAATCAAGGTTAAGAATCTTTGAGTACGTGTTCATAGCAATCACTCGAATAAATCCATCGTTTTAATACTGCTGTCACTTCTAGTTATTTAGAAAAAAGTAAGAGGTATGCATAACGAACAACTTTGGTTGAAATTTTAAGATGAAAAGAGAAACTAGCAAAGGAAAAAGTGTAGAATTATGGTATTAAGATGTGCACTAGTAATAGTGAGGTAATGTTTTGTTTTTCCTATCGTAGCCAGCGTTTCAACATCTATTTTTAGCAATTTCAATTCGTGAGAAATATTGCTAATAGTCACTTATTACTTCATTCATTGTAACTATTGTCTTGCATATTTTTTTTCTTCGTCATATCATAAACACCATAATGTTTCTATTTGATGAAAAAGAAAATCAATTTGTTATCATAGATTAATCAATGCTGAATTTAGTTTTATACATGAAAGAACTTATAACAATTCAATCATATCACAAATGATTTAAAAAGAACCATTTTGATATTTTGTTAGTAATTTTAATTACTATTACGAAGCAAATAAATCTTTCATTATTTCACTTCACTTGTTTCAAAGTTGAAAGTATACTTTATTACATTAAAAACAAGTAACTTATACTAAATTTTTTCTAAAGGATAAGATCTATCACTATCAATATTTAACCTTCTTAAAAGCAAAATAACTGAAAACAATCAAATTTATTCAAGTCAGTTACTTATGTTGATGTTTGAGTAGTATAAATGGAATTTGTTCACAGTAAAATATGCCGCTAGCATAGTTGATAGTCCGAAACTAACTTCTGTGAGTATAGTTGTCAGTGAAGAAACAGTTTGAAGAAAAATAGCAATTGAATCCATATTGAAAAGTTTTTACATGTATGTTTTGAAAAATGCCTTTAGATCTACTTGCGAAAAGAAATACATTCTCAGACTAACTACGAATACTTCATAGAACAAACGTCAACATGTATACCTGAAGATATGTTGTCTTCAAGTATGAATGCGTTTTTTTGTGATTAAAATGTTTCTAAGTTTCTAGCAGGAAGAGCAAAGGCGAAAAGACTTTTAATTAATGCACAATGGAATTTATCGAATATGTTCCTTTTTTTAGAAAGATCTCTTCATGCGTGATCCGAGCGATTCAATTAGCTCCAATGATCATGAAAACATGTTTTTCGTAAAGAGAACTTTGAAATGTTTTCAGATTATAATGAAAACAAGCACTGAAGTGACTTCATAATATGCTTTCAATAAAGAAACATATTGTTCAGTACACTATCGTTTCCTATTAGCTTTTTTTTCAAAAATTTTTCTAACCAGGAGTTGATACTTCGCTATGACGACGGAAGCAAAATATTGTCCATACTGAATTTAAATTTTATTATGGACATGAATATTAAGAAAACTCAAGAATCTGCAGAAACTATTTTAAAAAAGTGACTTTTCAGAAGGGATCTTCTAAAATGTCCTTTATTGATTGTTTATTAGTATAGAGTAATAGCAAAGAGAAAAGTTAAATTTTCGTTGAAACAAATCTCTTATTTATAAGGATCATCGAAACTTTGTCTATAGAACCATACCTTCAGCTCCAGCTTCTGGTTTAAATGTTTTTTTTTCTTTAAAGTTCTTAAAAACTTTAACCATATTTCCATCTCGTACAGCATATTCTGATGAATCTTGTGACCAAACAAATTCCATAGCATTACCATAGGTTTTATTACGTAATGTTATTGCTGTATAAATTATATATTCTCCATCACCACAAACAACAACAAATCTAAAGAAAGTAAAACCAATAAAAAAGAAGCGATTAAGAAAAAAAAAACTATAAATTTAATTTTACCTTCCATTTGGTGAATGAGATAATGTTTGTGGATATATTTCACAACTGCCTAATTCCTTAACATTTAATGGTACTTTTTCTCCATCTTTTAATTGTTGATCACTAGTTAGTTGTTTTAAGTTAACTTGTTGAATTTCACAGTGTTTAGCCCAAACTATTTTACCAGTTGAAGCATCCATTGACATAGCTGGTTCTTCTCGACCCAACTAAAAACAATGAAATTTATTTTTTCTTTTTATTTATTTATTTATCAAATCAAAATACTTTAATCATCATTGTTCCTTCATCATAACCAAGCGCAACATTATTTGATCCTTTTAAACATGCTATTGACCAACATCTTTCAAGACCATAATTAAGTGTGGATTCAAGACGATATGTATTTGAATGCCATAATTTTACAGTACCATCTTCTGATCCACTTAATATAATAGGTAATTCAGGATGAAATGCAACACAACCAACATTTTGCGAATGTCCTTCTAATGTTTGTACACATGTTTTATTCTATATAAAAAAAAAAGAATATCCGATTATCGTTTTAAATTAAGAAAACAATCAAACAAAGAATTACTTGATAATCCCAAATTTTCACACGACGATCATCACCACCGGAAGCAAGATAAGGTTTATCACCACCTGAATAATAATCGACGCAATTCACACCTTTGTCATGTCCTTCAAGAGTAAAGTTTGCTTGACTTGATCCTAATTGCCATACCTAAATTTGAATATGAAATAAAGAAAATAATTAATTACTATTATTTTACCTTAACAGTACGATCAAGTGATGCTGATGCAAATGTATTATTATCTTTTGGATTAATAGCTATTTGCATAACATAATGTATATGCCCTTCAAATGTTTGTTTTAATGCCCATTTAGCATCCCAATCCCATAATTTAATTGTCATATCATCTGTTTGAAAAATAAAATTTTAAGTGAACAATATATTAAAATAGAATAACACATACCGCTACTAGTTAATATATATGATTGTGTTGGATGAACAGCAATTGAACGTATATAATCACTATGTGCTTCAAATTGATGTAAACGTTCAAGAGTATTATAATTATAAACACGTACAAGCATATCATCCTAGATAGATTATGAAGTGAGAAGTTAATAATAATTAGAAAAAAAAATAACTCTTACAGATGCAGTAATTGCCCAGTTTTTTCGAACAACAAATTTACCAGCACGAACTGGAACATCACATACTTCGAAAGTTTTTATTAATTGCTATGAAGAAGAAGAAGAAGATCTGATGATAATAAAAATAAATAAATAAGAATTATACTTGAGTTTCATGATTATAAATATGAGCATGACCATTAAATAAGGTCACTAAAATCCATGGTTCATTCGGATGAAGATCAACACATTTGACACGATCTGATCGAACTGATAATTTGCGCTTGACATCAAGGCGCAATGGCTAAATAAATTCATTTATTTATTGAAATCAAAAATTCCTATTTAACTATTACCATGCTTTAACGAGAGAAAAAGTTAAATAAACAAATGAGATGCCCTGAAATAATAATAATAAAAAAAGGAGACTTATAGTGGAATAAATGAGATTCATAAAAAAAGAAAAGATTACACATAACATGCCAACAAAGAAAGAAAATCTGTCCACGTCTATTGCATTCGGTATTTTACAATTTTTTAGGAACCAATTAAATTTCTTGTTTAGTTATGGATTCCACTGTTAAGAATCACTGGAATCAAGATCTTTCGCAGATGGAGTTAGTGATCGAAGGCATTGATACTGATTATTGTAGCATAGTTATATTGTGCAACTAAACAAAACGATGATTTGCCTCTATCAATCAACGGAATAAGTTCTGTATTATATATGATACATGTTCAGATTAGTATCCATAAATAATCGATGTACAAATTTTTGAAAGATATTAATTTATTAACAACTCGCTCATACAATGATTAGTTGTTGAATTTATGCATATATGATTTTCATTCAACAAATATTCATGAATTGACCAACAACTGTTTATTGGAATTCGATATCATCCACAAGAAAGTCCATATAATCAGATATTAGTTGTAAAAGTTACGAATAAATTTCACTTCTATCAGTATAATGGAGGGATAAACAAGGATTCAACAGTGAACAGTTCATCAATATTTCCTTTTATTTCCTTACAGCAAAATTTATCAGATGACTTTGTAGTTGATAGTATTATTACTATATTCAATTTACTAAAATAATCAAGTAAAAATATGATAAATACAGTTGTTTTGAGTCGTTGTTATTTGATAATATGCAAAAATGTCTTTAAGCCTTTACTTCTTTTAAGAATAACCATGCATATTCTATATATAAAACATGAAAAAAGTTATTCAGATTTTCGTACTCTCAGAATCAAGCATTCTTTAGTGATATCTCGGAAGCTGTTTGAAGTGTTACATATAATCTAAAACCTAAAAGATCAATCTACGACTGTGTCAGCCATAAATTATGTGTATTTCCCATAATTAGATGGAAGAAGTTAAAAATAGCTGTAAGTATGATTAAGGCTTCTGAAAAAATCGAGAATCATCAAAAATTACTTTTTCAAAAAAAGCAAGATTAAATACCACGTTATGCTCTTTACTAATTATTATGACCTTTAGCAATGTGTCGGCAAAAAGCGAGCTTTTTTTGTCATAATATATGATTTTTCGTCTAAAAAATCGTTTTTGTCGAAAAAAGTTGATTTTTCTCACAGCAATTGTTCAGAAACATATCTCCAGTTGTCTTGTATCATAAGAAGATATAAACTTGAATACTTTTTTTTATTTGAAAGCTCATTTTTTTGAAAAAATGGCCGTAACCAAAAAATAAAAAAAAGATCTAGCTTTGAAAAAAACTTTAGTAAAATTTGGCTTTTCTCATAAAATTTCTCAGTTTTATTAAGGAATTCTTTTGGTTTAATATATGTATTAGGACTAGCAAAAGACGAAAACAAAAAGATTAAGTTACAAGAGTTATTAGACCTCAATGTTATCTGTGAAATAAAGAAAAAGGAATGAAGTGTTTGATATGAGTTGCTTGAATGTCATTGGAGATGTGACAGGCACAAAAAATGAGTCTATTCATATTGCCCAAGCTCCTAATAAGAACAAAGATATAAAGCTGATATTCCTTTTTACGTATCACTAGGCATCCACAATATTTATACAAAATTTAAGCTCAGTAGGATTCTTTATCAAAGCAAAGACCATAGAGCTGATTAACAATCATGACTTTCTCATTCTTTCTCTTTGTTGTATATTCTTTCGAAGAAATCACTTTTTCGAAAAAATAATAGCCATTAACAATCTGTAAAAATTATATATGAATTAAAAATTTCTAGAAAAAAAATTGTGATATCAGCTATTTGGTATATTATTATTATTATTAAGTCACTGGTTCCAAAGATACATTTTTGAAGCTGAAACTGAAACCATCGTTTTTGGTTTTTACTAATCGAAATCGACCGTTCGTTTCCAACTTCATATACTTCTTGGAACTGCCAGTCTCTAGCCCAAAGGTTATTTTGATATGTAATTTTCTCTAATTACTCAATCAGTTAAAAGCCTGTAAAAATAATCCGTTTCAAAGTCTCTTCAGAAACAATCAGAAGAAAATTTGCTTGACTTCTTCCTGTGCCCTTACTTCAAAAGTTCATTGTAATTTACATATTACAATGAAACTATTCTCTTGGTATTTGCTTTAGTCCTTTTTTGACATTTTTATAATTGAAGATGAATTATGCTAAGAAAAATTTTAGATACTACCGGGTGGGCCTATACAAGTCGATTATTATAAGAAAGCATTCACATCTATACACGATAATTGTCTTTATTATCTAAATTACCAGTTAACCAGACTTATAACCTTATTATATTAGATAACAAAATAGACTACACATTAAATAGTATGACTATTTACACAATTAGATCACGTTAACATTCTATTTTTAACGGAACGACACTAACTAAACATCAATACAACGAAAATATATTTAAAGCAATCAAATTTGCTAACTATTCAGTATAACCCTCAAGTTATTTTCTTCTACTATTAGTCTTTTCAGTTTTTTATAAATCCAGTTTGTTTTTTATTGTCAATGGTTGATCTGAACTTTCGATGCAAACTAAATTAATAATGCTTCCTTTGCTTGTTTCAAGCATGATTCATCCGTTGACGTTCTAAAGGTGATCCATTCTTATCATTTTTATCATAACGCCGTTTTTGATTATTTTTTCTGGTCATATTCCAAGACCAACAACGTATACAATGACAATGGTATACTAGTTCTCGAAGCATCCCATAGAATTCATGACGAAAACTTGATGCAGAAAAACAATAAAGAAAAAAATTGATTCCATGTGATGTAAATTGAATGGAATTTAATAATATTTGAATCATAAAACGATAACTACGTTGTGTTGTTAGTGCGAAAGCATTACGGAAAAATACAAAATAGATACAAGCTGGTAGAGTCAATATAACAAAAGCGAATGTTACAATAATAAGTAAAGCAGTAAATTGTCGATATTTTTCAAGACCTTTTCGATAATTTTGATTTGGTCCGGCTACAGCTTGTGCTTGGCTTGATCTTACAGTAACAACAATAATATATGTATTACAAATACACATTATAGTAAATGGACAAAGATTATAGAGAACTAAATGAACGCGTTCCCATACTGGATAAATATAATAAGCATTTGAACGAGTCGCGTAACATACTATTGTACCAGTTGGAGTATGATAACCATTTAAAAATAAAATATGAGCATTAACGGCAATACAAATAAAGGTTAGAAACATTATATAATATTTAGTATATCTTAGCCTACCAAATGATTGTTTCCATTGAAGCCAAAAAAGACTAAGAGCACGATCTATAAGCGAAAAAAAAAACAATCATAATTTTTGAAAAAAAGTAGTTCTTTATTATTACCAAGACTAACAGCTGTAAGACACCAACTTGATAATTGTAAAGCAGCAAATGTCATAAATGAAATAAGTCGACAATGAATAAGAGATAAATCTTCAATATTACCGTGAGAACGGCTAATATTGAATTTATAAAAGCTATTTAAATTCCATCCATATAATGATATAATATCACATATACTAACAACTATTAAATAATGAACAGTCACAAAGCGACGAAGATTACGTCTCAATAACACAATTATTGTCAACAGATTACCGATAGTACCAACTATAATAAGGACAAGAGCATATATACTCAGATAATGAATAATCATTAAATAACGAAAATTTCCTGAATAAGATGATGTATTATTTGTTATATTATCTATAGATACCTACAAATACATCGATTTCTCTTAAGAGAAACAAAAGAAGTATATTATTTTAACTTACAAGAACTTTGGAATCAGATGCCATGATTTATTATGAACAAGAAAAAGATTTGTAGTATGACCGTTTACAAAATGTTTCACAATTCACTGCGCAAAATATCATTCTTGTCCTAATATCTTAATTTCCTTTTTTTCTTATATTTTTTCCTTCTTATTCTCCCTCTATGGTTTTTTTTCTAATATTCATCTCTCTTTTTCTCTCTCCTATATAAACTTGCGTTGTATATGAGTTCCATACATTGTAAAGATATGAAATAGTCTAATAAACAACATGACTGAATATCGCAATAAAGCTACTCTTCCGTCTAGGCATTTCAAACAACATCTATAATGGACGGAAAACAGCAAGACAAATGATATCAAAGAGTGTCGTTTTTTATGTCATATGCCTTATTTTTTTTCTTTTAGCAATTAGATAATGAAGAAGAAAAAAACGAAATAAATATAGAATAAGAATTTTGCTTTAATCTATTCGAAAACGAATACAATCCAAATTTTATGCGTTATCAGACATTGAATCTTATAAACATGATTGAATCATGCAATCATTTAAAACAAAAAACAAAGAGATATGTAATTCAAAATAGTAGGCTTATTTTAATAGACCTGTCATTCTTTTTGTTAATGATACTTCCTTTTTTTTGATTTTATAATATCTTTCAAACAAAAATGTCACGAACCAAAAACAGAAAAAGCACTCTTTTCGATATTTATTACACTGGTATTCTGTAACTGACATGTTGATGAAGGCTGGTCATGTCATACATGAATTCAATTAGAAATGGAGCACTCGATACCTGATGTTATTATTATTCAGATAGTACATTGGAAGATAGATCATCTATATTTAAATAAAAGAATAATAAAGAAGACTTAACAAAAAAGAATTTTACAAAGTAGCTAGGCCTTTTCATTTTTTTTAATCATGATTAATCGAGTAAGTCAAAAAAATGTAATGAAACAAAAAAAAAGAAAATTTTCATTACCATAAGTATAATTTGGTTATTTGCTCGCTCTTGCGTATGTTGATGAAAGTAGTTCGTAGAAGCTTTTAGAATTACTGATAAATATAGAACTAACAAAAAAATGCAATAAGAAAAGAAACAGAACTACATTTCCAACTAATTGATATTCGGTTTTTTTCGAAGCATCAGGAATAAATCAATCTTTAGAAAATGAAGCTAGTAACTTTAAAAATACAATATGTATCTTCTAAAATTATAATCAAGGCTTTCAAAAAAGATGGTCTTTTCCTCGATAAGTCTTATTAATATAGGTAGAGACCGAACGTTATCTGATTCTTTATAAGAAGATTTCGCTCTTAGGTGTCGTTTGTTTTGTAATATTTAAGAATAGAAGATTTTCAATTCAATCAACAAACCATGAAAAGTTTTTTTTTTTTCAGTTATCAACTGATTGTCATAGATTATCAAATAACTTCTTGAATATTTAGTCGAACAGAAAACAGGAAATGGCATACACTTCTTCGTGATTTATTATTTACACATGGTAAGCAAGATAATCATATGATGGATGGATAAAAACGTGAAAGAACATGCAAAATGGACACGTCAATTTGAGTTCATAAAATATTGTTAATAAATGAATTATATTAAATGACATATATAAAAGACCTTAAATATAAATTGATCAATGTTCTATTTTATTCCATGGTGTCAAACCAATAAACTAGTCAGTAATAAATATATTTGACATATGAACTGCATGTCATAAAAAAATTTATAATTTTCAAACTATCATCAGTCATATTACAAATAGACAACGCACTAGAATATTTTGTATTCTTGAAAAAAAGAAAAATCAACTCATATTATATCTCTTTTATTATGTTATACACAATGATATGTTACGATTGATTAATTCATAAGTTAAATAGTAAAAGTGTTGAATTCTTCACTATTCTTAAATTAATAATTTCTTCAATCACTCATCATTTTTTCTTCGAGATTGTATTTCTAATGAAACTAATTTAGTTCATTATGATTAATTGTTTTACATATCAACAAAATTACATATGCATTAGTCAATTGTATTGACAGTTAAGATCTAACTGTATATATTTATCTATCAGTTTGCTTAGTTATTTTGTCAACATTTTAAGTTTAGAGCATTGTATATAAAGCATTATTCATAGATTTACAAATATCAATTATCGAAACTCTCACCATACGTATATAAGATTTCTTTTATAAAATCTTAATTGTTAAAAAGTTTTTGACTTCATCTCATGAGAAAATTGTTAGAAATGTTGAATTATCAAATGTGGAACACACGCATATTAACGGAAATCCGTTTTTGTCGAATAAGAGTTCACCCTTTTCGCTAAGTTTGAGTGAAGCTAAAGCGACATTATGAATAAATGAAATTTAATGACAAAAAGAAAAAAAAGATAATTTAAATGCCCAAATGATATTTAAAGAATGTAAACTTAGTTTATGGTTCTATTAGAAATAACTAACATTTTACTTAGAAAATCACTTTTTCCTTTCGTAAAAATAATGACAAACAAAAAGAAACGGTTTCTTCAATTGATTATGGAATGAGAAGAGCATTAGAGTTAGTACCGCAGGGTGAACCATGAAAAGTACTACGACTAAACCAATGAAATATCTTCATGCCGATTCAATTAAATTGGCTGATTTTTTTGGTAAACAGTAGAAGTTTATTCAAAGTTTTCTTTTAAAGTAAGCAAAAACTACTGTCAAGTATTATTGTTGGTATAATGAAAGTAATTGTGTCGGTTATCAAATAAGAAAAATACAGATGTAGATTTTCATAGATAACTTTTCGTTATCATCTAAGAGCACAAGAAGGAATCAACATACACTTTACGAATGATACTATGTTGATGTCCAGTAGCGAAAAAGTCTTGACTTCAGTCGATCACAACCGAGGTATTTGCTGGAAGTCTGAAAGTTTGTGTACACGCACTTTACCAAGAATATATGTTATTGCTATTTCAGCGGCATTATTACTCAGTTACAAAGAGATTTATGATGGACGGTATCTAGCTCTTTGCTCTGAGCATTTTAACCTAAAAAAGACTGTCTATGAAATTTTGTGTTGCATCTTATAAAAAATTTGACTCATTCTTCATTCAAAAGATAAGCTCATTTTCTTGAATCTAACAAGATTATTATCTATGTCCCGTTTCTTTCTGGTGCAAAATTCATCTTTGAAATTTGTACAGATAATTATGTTTAGCCATAGAAGAAGGTTCTCAAAAAGTTCGTACTCATGACATTACACTATTAATAAGTTATTAGGCTGCAAGAAGCACTACATGATTGTTCTGCACAACAATGAAAACAGTAAAATGAGCACAGTTTTTGAAAGGATTGATCAACTTCAATGTAATTAGTAATATCAATATACAAAAAAATGAATTACAATTGAGTTTTACTTTTTCCTAAACTGAGCTGTTTCATTTGGTTGAAACTAATGATGTATAACTATTAATATCAGTTCTTATTTCTTTCGATCATTGTTTTCTTTTCATTATATTCTTCTTTTTCTTTCTTATTATCATCTTTGTCATCTTCGGATTCTAATTGATGACATGTGAATAAACATACTAATTCATTTTCACATTCATCAATGTTCGAAGTAATTTCAACACCTGAGTCGTCATTAAAACAGTCACAAATCTCCAAAAATTTAATTTTTCATCGTCACAAAGAAGTACAAACGGTGCCGGATAAAGAATTTCTATAATAGGGAGTGATTATGATCATACAACGCATTTCGAGGCTTATTAGAGGTAGAATTAGTTTATCTTTATGCCTTTTCTTCTAAGATAAACAGAGACAAATCGTTTACCCTGAAGACCATCGGTCTCAGCGTTCCTCCTCTAATTGAATGCAAGATGTTGTTCCTTGATATTTTATATATCCATTCTATGTATATTAATGACGATACAAATGAAGTTTAACATTAATCGCTCTCTTCTTTCTCAAACCATATATAAGCTCATCTTTTTCTCTCGCTCTCATTGTAGCTAAAAATAGGATTTTTTTCTTTCGAAAGAAAATAAATTGTTTTTATGCATAGAGAACCTATTACTTTTCTATTTTTTCGTAATTTTTATTGTTCAACAAATACAATTCAGTAATAATTCAACGAATAAAATAAACTAAAACAATTTAAACGAAATGTTTTTTTTTTCAAGATCTAAATCTTCTGTCATCAATTTCACATCATTCTTCTCAGGAGAATCTACTAATATGTAGAGAAAAGTTTCGTTTAAAAGTCAATGATTACAATATTTTGAATGTTCAAACAGAGTATACTAGTTTTTGCAACGAACTTGATGTTCAATGAGCTACAATAATGCGTTTTACTTATGGTACACGAATTTCAGTATTTAAACTGGCAGCTAGTTTCGAAAAGTTGCTGTATGCAACAATATAGTTTATTTTGACATTTTTATTATTATTCTCTTCGATGATAACTGAAAGTTATCGGTGAAACGCTTCATTTGTACTTTGCTTACTTGACAATAGATAATATTTCTGTAGTAAGACTAAAACTATAACTTGACAGTAGCATTTATTTTCCATTGTCTGTATGAAAAAAATTTTAAATAAGTTTCTACCATCAACCAAAATATCAACTCATTCGAGTGAATCAAAGCGAGGATATTGCAATTTTTTGTCGAACTGCTATTTATAGCTTACCCTGCATACGATTCCAGGTGGCATTAGAAATAAGAAAGCTTTTATAGCTGGAAAAAAAGCAGGAAAATTTATTTACGACTATCACCAAAAGTGAATCTAAGAAGTCTTACATTTAAGTAATCTTTTCTCTGGCTTTTAACAGCTTTTTATATCATAGATTAGTCTTAGTTCATTGTATGAATTCTGATTGATTCCATATGAATTTAAGCTCTTCTTAATGGTTGTGGAAAACAATTTCGAAATAGATTACAAAAAATCAATAATTGAACTTTGAATGAGCGGAATGAAATCATAGAAAATGATTTCTATCCGTCATTCTTCATTTGATACTATAAAGTAAACATAACTTTTGTCCAGAAATGCTGTTAGCAGGCCTCTTGCATGTTATTTTTTTTTGTCCAAATTAAATGTACATTTCACAGCGGAGACAATATACTCACTCCACAAAAAAAACGACAAACGAAACAGACACTGCACAGTTTAAAAAGGACAAGTATACGAAAAAAAAAGACAAGAAAAAGATCAAATATACACGTAGACACGTTTCAAGAAAGAACTACATAGTCAAAATAAAAGACAAAGCCAAAAGAAACATGAGATGATCATAAAGACAATTGCATCTTATATATAATATAAATATTATAAGGTATTATTTATCGCTGTTGTTGTTGTTGTTGCTGTTGTTGTTAAATTTTCTATAGATGGTGAATCATTAAGAAAATTGAAACAAAGTATCGTATCATCATGTGAACTTGATATGATTTGAAATTCATCAAATTGTAGACGAAATACTCGTCCTGTATGTTCAGTTAATGTACGAATACATAAAGATGATTGAGAACGTGGATCTAATGCAGCTACTAAATCCCAGATTTTTATTTTACCTATCATGAAAAACAAAAACAAAAAGAAATAGAATAAATCATTATATTCTCAAATCTGTTTGGTTTTTTTTTTGCTTTATTCATACCATCATAAGCTCCAGAAACAATTCGTTTAGAATCAAAACGAATGCAACGTACAAGTTCATCATGTCCTTCAAGTATACGTAAACATGCACCACACTCAATATCCCATATGCGAATTGTATTATCTGATGAACCACTAACAACAATTTTGTCACGATATTGTAAACAAGCAATACCACGTTTATGTCCAAGTAGTGTTCGTACAAATTCACAAGTTGTTGTATCCTATAATAAATATAGACAAGTTGAGAAAAAAAAAACATCAAAAATAAATATAATTATTCATACCCAAACTTTAATTGTTCGATCTCCACTAGCACTAACAATATATTTTTCATCGAAATCAACAACATTAACTGCTGCACGATGTCCAACAAGAACACGTCGAATATTTATATCCGTTGGTGAATTCATTTGCCAAACAGCTATTGAACGATCTTTAGAACAAGTTACCATTATACCAATGAAAAAACGAAGATGTAAAACAGCTTCACAATGATGTAATAATGTATTAACTAATTCTCCTGTTTTAACATTCCATACACGTACTGTTGAATCAGATGAACCGGTAACAATAACTTTTTCATCATATTGTAAACATAAAACACTTCCATTATGACCAGTTAAAACTTTTGTACATTCAAGAGTTTTTCTATCCCAAATTTTAATTGTATTATCACGAAGACCACTAATAATTTTTTCATCATCATATTGTAAACAATAAACACCTTTGCTATTTTGTGAACGACATTGAATTTTTTCTAATTGAAAATTTCCTGCACGCCAATTTGTTTCAATTTGTTCAATATCTTGAAGTATTTTTGGATATAATTGACGATAAAATTCATGAGTTTTTTGTATTTCGCCTGATGTTAATATCTGACGGAAAAGATATTTAATCCAACCACGACGATTAGCAAGACCATGCCAAAGAGACTCTGATTGAACTTTACGTTCGATCAATTTTTTCCATAACATTCCTAAAAAGCATTCGAATGAAAGTTATTATCGATACCAAAAAATTTGTCTATCAAATTCAATTGGTTTCCCACTGAGTTATTTAAAATAATTATTTTTGACAGCAAAAGAATTAATGACTTTTTGAAAGTAAGAACGAAGTCACTATTTAAATGCTTAGTATTCAATATATCGAAAATATAAAAGAACAAAAGAGATAATTCCATGTATAATTGAAATCTTGTATGTCTTCTTGAATATACATTTCTTGCTAGCAATTGTTGACTAATACTTAAAGAACAATATGAGAATATATGCAGAACAATTTCATCTACTGTTATCTATTATATCACAATTCTCTGTCAATGTGATGTCGATGATTGGGATCTCTGAATATGGAAGAATTTCAATATTTTCACCAGGGGAAAATTTGCATACAAAGAATAATCATAGTATGACATTTCGTAAAAGATACATCGAAACTATATTAAAAATTGCAAAGAAAAATTAAACTTTAACATCCATAAAGGAAACCATTAAGAATATAAAATATTTCATTCTCATCAGTGTCATGACAAACAAAGTAAATTTCATGCGTCAATATCCATATGTCTGCTTCTTTTCTTATTTTACTTTATATGATTCCTGACAAAAAATAAATTTCTTTCGATTTACATGGAAAATACTTAGAATACCCTCTTAATTTAAGTAATCAATCGATAAATTTAAAAATTTTTAAAGATTCAACTGAAAAAAAATAATAAGTTGTGTATGAAACTTGTAGCTATGTACAATCAATTTTCGTTTCTTATCTAATTTATACCTTCGGATATAACATGATACCATTCACGACACACAAGTTCCGTTGATTTTAAACATTGATCATCTAAATATCCAAGAATTTTTTCTGCTATATGTTCTAGTCCACGTGCTGCCAATTGTCCAATAAAATCTCTTTGTAACATAGGTAATAGAAAAGCATTTATTTGTCCATGTTGATGACTATGCATATGTTTAAGAAGATTTTCAACAAAATTTAATTGTTCACGTTCGTCCCATGTAGAAAATATTGTTAAAAAACTATCACTTGTTTCTTGATAATCAGGTGTGGAAAATTTATTTGAATGATTATTTGTCAATGTTACTAAGGAATTCGAGGATGAAGATGTGAGCATTGGTGAATGTTCTTCATTGCCTGAGTTTGTTGTCGTAGTTTCCATAAATGTTTAATTTAAAATGAAAATATGAAAAATCGAAAAAAGAAAAAATAAACGTTTTATTTATATAATATGAATTATTAATCGAATATTATTCAAAAAGTCATGACAGCCATAAACATCTGAAATTAGTAATATGTTATTCTTTTTTTCTCTTGGATCACTAAGCAAATGATCGATTTCTTTGACGAGAGTGAATGAATATATTCATTCATGCGAAAGCGAGAAAAGGACGTGTTTGTTCTTCAAATGGCTTCATTTTTCTTTTACTGCCACCAGCTGATCTGAATAGGTGAAGAAGCAGAACAAAAAATCAATTAAAGTGAAAGGACACATTTATTTGTCGAACAAATTGATGATTGTAATATAGGACACTACTACCAATATTATGTAATATATTTCAATACTGATGAAATATAATTATAAATCTTCATGGAGTCTATATTAACAGTTTTTGTTAAAGATTACACACAATAAAAGCTTATCTAAATGAGTTTTACATAACGATCATTTTTTGTCGTGTCTAAATTTATCAAGTTAATAATAGACAATTTTCGAAATAATAAACTCTCAAGGTCTGGTTTATGTCAATATTTATTGTGAAATATCAAAAGATGACTACAGTTCTCGTACGGTATTATATATATTTTATATAAGATCACTAGTACTAGTATTTTGAGTACATTACCTAATAAGTTAATTATGAAAGAATTCGATTCGATTATTAGAAGAATTCTTCTAACAAGGAAACATTCTCAAGTGTCACATCGCTTTTGAGTTCAGGCTTTATGCATAAGGTCGACACCAGTGAGATATGAAAAACCCCAGAAGAATAAGTGCCCTTAGGCTTTCTGTCTAGAGTTATAGGCATTTTACGGAAATTTTAGCTTTTGGTATGGTATATATCGACAAATAGAATGACGGTATTTCGACCTGAGGTTCTGCCCACAGATAGATCTATTTGTGAATAGAATACCCTGAAAATTTCAGCTCAAAAGAATGTTTTATTCCTGAGATATTAAAGTCGCAAAAAACAGTAAATTCTAGCATCTTTCGTGGAATATGACTGATATTTGGAACTTTAATATCTCAGGTATAAAACATTCTTTTGAGCTGAAATTTTCAGGGTATTCTACTCACAAATAGATCTATCTGTGGGCAAAATCTCAGGTCGAAATATCGTCATTCTATTTTGTCGATATATACCATACCAAAGGCTAAAATTTCCGTAAAATGCCTATAACTCTAGACAGAAGACCTAAGGGCACTTATTCTTCTGGGATTTTTCATATCTCACTGGGGTCTACCTTATGCATAGAATCTGAACTCAAAAGCGATGTGACACTTGGGAATGTTCCCTCGTAAGTGAGAACGAAAATACAAATTAAATCTTAGTCTCATGAGGAAACGTGTCTAAGTATCAAATCGCTTTGGAGTGAGGACTATATGCATCATGTAGATTTTAATGAAGTACGAATATCCTGAAAAAAAGTCCAGACAAATCTATTATTGCTGCCGAAGTACCATTTTATTTAGGAGAATGCTG
Organism: Rotaria sp. Silwood1; assembly: GCA_905250075.1. Classification (NCBI taxonomy): domain Eukaryota; kingdom Metazoa; phylum Rotifera; class Eurotatoria; order Philodinida; family Philodinidae; genus Rotaria; species Rotaria sp. Silwood1. The sequence continues at coordinate 1,132,586 of CAJNOP010000013.1, read as the reverse complement.
TGATTCTTCTTAGAAGCACTAGATGAACTAAGTTTCGAATGACGACTGGAAACTTTGCAGAGAAACAAGCCTCCATGAGAATAGTCTCCTGTTCTTGTTTCAAATCATTTCATTGCATCTATGTTAAGATATAGCTATGGTACAATCGTGTATTTTACATCATTCATATATAATGGTAGATGCAATGTTCTTGTTAGAAATGAATCAAAAGAACTGAAATTTTCACAATAAACTACTCTCATTAAGGTCTACTTTTGTACAAAGTTTCGAGTAGAAATTTGAAAATGAGTTTTCATGATGTTTCTGAGGGGAACAACGGTACCTTGCTAAAAAATACAGTATCTCAAGAGTCATGAGCTATTTGCCCGAACTCTTTTTAGGATATTCATAAAAGAGCTCATCAAGTTGTTCTCAGACAATTAGAAAATTTCATTGAGAGAATATCAAATACACATAGTCTCAACTCAAAAGCGATTAAACAATCAAATACGTACTCTCGTCAGTTAGAATCCGAGTTCGACTATGATAACCATAGACTATATGCATTTCATCATCTATACGTCGTAATATTCTATGATAAATTGATGAATCATTCCTATTCTTCTTTTTTTCCCAAAGAACAAAAACTAATCATCATGATTCATTGTCTCGTATTATCATCTAAAACAAATCATTAGTCATGTAAAAAAAGAATCTAAAACTAAAGAACAGATTTTATATCATATCATATATATATATATATAGATCTAATCCAAATCAAAATTTTTTTTTGTTTTGTGTAGGTTTATTTTTCAAGTAGATATATTATGACGAAGAAAAAGAAAATGAAATAGTGATCGAAGAAAAAACAAAAAAAAGAAACAACAATACGAACAAGACAACATTTTTTTTTCTTATGCATTCGATATGACTATACAAAAAACAATCGTAGACATGTTTTCTATTGCGTTTTATCAATCAATCATATTTTGAATATTTACTTGTTGTTGTTGTTGTTAATGACGTTGAATGATGATAATGATTTAAATTATTATTATTATTATTATTATTATGCTTAGTTATTGTTGTATTTGTTATTGTTGGTGTTACAAGTGAACGAAATGCATCAATTATTAAATGTGGATTATGTTTAGTAAAATTTAACCAATTAGCTGTTTTAGATACAGCTGATGCATTTGAACGTATAAATGCTAAAACTTGTTGTTTAAGTAATATATCATTTGCTTGATCACTAACTTCAAGCATTTCAATACAATTATCTATTTTTAATACATCTAACATAACAGATTTAGTTAAATCACGTAATTCATTTAAATCATGTTTAACAGCAGCACGAAATAAATCAATTGGATTTAAATTATTATGTATTTCATCATTTGATGTTGGTAAACGACCTGTATATATATAAATAAGCATAGCTCGAACAGTTGATGGTTCAAGATCATCAATATATAAATTAATTGGAGGTGATTTTAAATTATGATTTGATCCATTGAGATTATTTAAACGTATTTGACTAGCAAATGATAATGAACGTGCTATTAATATAGCTTTATGTGCATGAAATGTAGCTAATGGTGTTATATTAGAATATTTTATATGAGATTGTTGAATATCATATGTAATGTCTAGATCATTATTATCTTGATTATGACATATACATAAACAACGTTTTGAATTTAATGATAATATGGAAGACGATGAACAAATGTCTGATGAAGATTCATGAGAAGATGATGTAGAATAATTGGAAAAGGAATGATTGATTTCAGATGAACTTTGAGCCATACGTGAAAGTAATGATGTTGTTGAACGTGTTGCTCGACGTGTTAACGAAGTTTGACATGAACGAGAATCATTTGCGATAGTATTTGATTCAGAATCTTTAGAAATAACTAAAAAATAAAAAGCAAAAATTTATTAAGATAAATCATGTTTGATCTTCAATGTTTATATTCATTGAAGATAATCTATGATTGAATAGGATTTTATTAATGAATAATATAAAAATTTATCAAAATCATTAAAAGTTTTTGCAAAAATTGATTATTTCCAAAGAAAATTATTTGTCAAAATTCTTTATCTATCAATCATATTATCAACACTATAATGTATATTATTCATTTAATAGTATATACTATAAGTCATTTTTCTAGAACATGGAGAACACATGGTAAGATATATACTACTTGTAATGCTTCATTAACATGTAAATGATGTAAAACTAGTACTTACGATTTTCAATATTTTAATTTAATGAATATTTTTATCAGAACGTAAGTGTTTACTGCTTGTATATACAATTCTTCTGAGATAACTAACAAGAAAAGTTTCCCCAAGTGATTAATAGCTTTTAAGTCAAAACTAAATGCATTATGTAGAACGTAATGATCTATGAATATCATGAAAAACATTCGGATTCTTAGTTTAATGGAGCGAAGATAGTACATTTTCTAAGATATTTATAAGTCAATGCTATAGTTTTCTTTGAGAATACTAGAAAAATCTGATTTTCGACTAATGATTTGAAAATTTGTAAAGAGATGGATTTTAACAATTATAGTTTATTGTGAAAGTTTCAAGTCATTGAATGTATTCTGATCTTGAAATAAGAATATCGAATCGGTCGATGTATATGAGCAATTTAAAAGTTATACTATTATCCTGGATGTATCTTACAATAGGAATAACAAAAAGATTTGAAACTTTTACAATAAGCTTCTCTTATGAAAACTTGCCTTTTTACAAATATCTTTAATGTTTCTAGTGTTTCTTTAAATCCTACCTGATGATGACTGTTCATGATGATGATCAAATACTCGTTCATTATTTGTTAAAATAGATTTTGTTTTTTCTGATGTGCAATGACATGATGAACATGATGGATGCTGTTGTTTCATAAGTGATCGTTTAAGTCGATTTGATCTTCGATGATCATCATTCATATGTTGTTGTTGTTGTTTAGGTATAACATGAATATGTACATCAGTAAAACGTTCATCATCTAAAAGTGCTTTTATTTGATTTGATAAAAGTTCTAATGATTTAAAACGTTCTTTATCATCATTAAATAAACCAGATACAGCTATTGAAGATGTAGATGATGCATTCGATGAATTAGAACTTATTATTGATGTTGTTGATGATGATGATGCCAATGATGATGATGTTGATGCTTGAGTTTTTTGAATAGTACTTATTTGTTGTTGTTGAATGGGATGTGGAGGTAATGGAGAAGGTAAAATTGGTGATGCATGATGATGATGATGATGGTGGTGATGGTGATTATAGTGATGAGATGAATGAAATATATCACCTGTTGTAGTTTCTTTTTCATCGACTAATATTACACGAACATAAACACGAAGACGATCGTCCGTTAAAAGATCAGTACGTCGAGAATTTAAATAATTTCCATCGAGAAATTCTGTAGAAAAGAACAACAAATTAAACTTTTCAAAAAAAAAAAATTATTTGTTACCTGAATAACCCCAATCATTTCCTGATGAAAATGTATGAAAATTTGTAGAACGTAACATAACAAGTTCATTATTTCGACTAACAACACTAAATTCCGCTTTTGCTTTTATTGTTGGCATTGTACCACTAACATATTTGAGAAATATTGCAATATTATTATTTGTATGTTGTTTTTCATTTAAACCACGAGGATATAATTTTAAACTCCAACGAGTATTTGAATAAGGAGTATTAACAGGTGAAAATGTTTCCGATTGAAGACAAGTAAAATTTGAATCCTCGATATATGACGATAGATAACTAAAAGAAAAATAAACATTTAATCAAAATTTTATTTATTTTTTTTTATATTGAGTGCCTCCCAAATTTATCCGATATAGATTATTTTCAAGTTTTATCCACTGTTGAAAACATTAAGAAGAAACTAAATAGTGATTTATATAGAAAATTTTATTCTCAAGAAGAATTTTTGAAAAATAGGGTCTATAGACAATCGAAATTCAAATTTTTTATCTCTTAGGATTCTTTTTGAATTACCACATTTAACTCTCTACAAAATGAAACGTCTTGTTGCTTTCTACAATTTTATTCATCGAGAGATATTTCAATTTTACGGAGAGCACAAAAAAAAACAAATTCCCATACGAAATAGCGGCTTTCGTGCCCTACGTCAAATTGATATATCACCAATAAAAAAGATCGTTGAGAGCAGAAAGACGTTTCATTTTGTAGAGAATTGTTTTTGGTGATGCAAAAAACAATCCCACGAAGTAAAAAAAAAAACTTGGACTATGGTTTTTCACACATCGTATCCTTCGAAAACTACTGATCATTTTCATCGTCGAAAATTCTCTATATAAACCACTGCTTGCATTCTTATTAGCGTTAGTATATAAAGAACGTGGAATCAGATATAAAACTGTAGTTCAGAACTACAAAGTTTAGATATGTAAAAACCAGTTTTAAGAATTTTATTTAGTTTCATATATCTTGACTATAAATAGAAAGAATATACTCAACAAATATCACTAAGAAAAAAATCGTATATGTTTAGAAAAATGAAGCAGATCCAAATCTACCACAGAAAAACCAGAAATCTAAACCTCTTTTACTCTAAATGGTTCGATCATTTTTCGCTTGAGATTATTGTCATTTAATCGGTTGTGATGAATAGTAATAATGTTTGTTTTCGTTTGTTGCATTATAAATATTTTACTCGACACTTGCACTATGAGCATAGAATCTCTGAATTATCAAATTTTGAGCTGAAATATTGCCATAAACAGGCCTCATAGTCATTAGAAAGATTTCAAAGTTTAATTAGAACAAACATTCTTGCTGAGATATTCAAACTTTAAAATGAAAAGTCTATTTTGAATTGTGTTTCAAACGAGAAGTGTCTTATTATAAGCTGATATCTCGATATGGATACATTTGTCTAAGATCAAACTTTTGGATCTTTCTAGTGATTATAAAGTCTATCTGTGGACAACATTTCAAATTCCCAATTCGATGATTCAAGAATTCCATGCTCCTAGAACAAAAATCAAGTAAAACACTCACACCTAAATCAGCACATAGTGAAAAGCCGAATCAAAACAGACTTTTTCTCACTACTCATCATAACTAATCGAATGGTAATTGTATCAAGTGAAAAGCGATTAGACAATTGGGAACGCTTCCGTGCCAGTGAAAGCTATTCAAGAGCTAAGAAACAGAATGAAACAATATTCAGAAATTGAAGATGGCCCTTCGTCAACTGATTGTATGTCGAATATAAGACCAACTTTCAAATATTGAACATCATTATATTTATATTTTCAAATCATATCGATAACAATTAAATTATTTTATTGAAAATCATTTGTTGCTAGTCTTCTGATGGTGTAAATTGTTATTCAATAATTAAATTCAAAAATCATCCTGTATTATGAAATCTGATTCTCTCGTAGCTTAAATATATTAAATTTTTAATGATATATTTATTCAAAGAATTGATTTTCAGTAAACAATTTTCAATCTTGTTTATCAGTTTGTATTCATTAGAAAATATTATCTTACTTAATAATCCACAAATGAGAAAATGAACATAAATGTCGTTCAGTTCGTGATGATGAATCTGATTCAGCAAAAGTTCGTTTATGACTTTGTCGAATCGTTGCTGTTGAACCGGATGATGGTGTTGATGCTGATGAAGATACCATTGAAGTTGAATTTAATGTTGTTGTACTTGAATTTGTTGTTGATGATGAATTTACATTAGATGATGTTCGATTATTGTTACTGTTATTTTCCATATGAAATATTTTCTGTCTTCAATTTATGATATTACATATTGAAATATTTCTCATTTGATTAAAAAACAAAATCTGAAACCAAATTTTTAAAATCATTCTTAACTCAACATTATAAAGTGAAAGACAAGAAAAGAAAAATTCTCTTTTTTTTGATTTTCATGTTATTCATTTTGGACTCATGTAGGAATGAAATTATTCTCTTGAGCATCCATTTTCTTTTCAAACAACAAATGTTGTTGGATCAAAATTTGGTTTCTCGGGAAATGTGCAACCTGATTGTTGAATACATTCGTATGCACAATAAGCACCAGCTTGTATTGATTCTTCCACAGTTTTACCAAGAGACAAATAAGCAAGAAAACCTAAAACAAACAAAGCAATTTAGAACATATGTCTTAGAACATGATCATTCAGTGGTATAAGACGATTGAAATACATCGGTGAATTTTTCGTATTATCATAGATGTGTAAGGTAAGTTTTTTTCATAGTCATACTCAATATTTTTCTTATCCTAACTCTACTCTACAATACAGAATAGAACACAGTATGTTTTGATGTGCAAGCTTTACTGTATATTTCTCTTATGCTGATCTTATCTTACCCTATAGTCTAGAGTATTCATACACAGATCTAGGTATAAACTATTCTTAAATATAATATGGAACATACGTTTCATTCAATCATTTTTATTCTCTGTTCTATGATTGACAGTGAGTGTCAAAACAAACTTTAAAGAATTCATAACACAAACCTTGTTGTCTATTTTCTTGCATTAACTATTCTTGCACATATATGTCTTTTGTCAAGTATAAAAAAAAAACTTTCGAAACAAAAGATCTTATCCAATACTTGAACCATGAAAAGCAACGTTCCAGACTACCGATATGCGGAATCAAGTTTTCTGCTGTGGTCCTGCACAGATCTATTTCAGGTAGATCTCACTCATCTATGAAAACTTGTTGAATTACACAGCATGTCCATACTTGTTATACTTTATTATCAACCTGACCTACTTTTCTATGTCTTTTTTTTATGCTAATAATATATTATCACGTAAAAGGAAATAGAAGAGTGTTTTGATAAGCATAAAAAGAAGTCATGTAATTTGAAATGAGATGATCACACGAGACATATTTTAATTGAATACGGTATGTACTTATAGAAAAAAGATAATTAGGGAAAGGATATTTTTCGATTATATAACTATTAACCCTTTGGGGACGGGCGTGGTATATATACCACCTGGGGTATTTCTCAAAATTTGGGGATGATATATATTTCAAATCAATCAGAAGTGAGTGGAAATAGCCTGTAAAGTAATTTTTCTGTGTTGATATAGTAAATTATCAGTATTTCGAAAGTGTCGAAAATATCCACACAGTGTATTTAGTAGCTTATAACATTACATAATAGACTTTTCCCTTGCTTTATCATACATTCTTTATTTGGATTTTTCCTATACATTCTAATACGTCTACCTTGGTATTTTTCCTATTCTCCTGTATACATATATACACAAGGGCTTCATGTTATCCTATCCGTCGTTACTTTCGTTCTTTTCACTCTAATAAAAGGCTTAATTTTTTCAAAAAAAACCCGTCCCCAAAGGGTTAATTAGAGAATAATAAGAATTGAACAAATATCTATGTAAAATAACAATAATACATGATTTAAACAACGCGCAGTAGCTTAATGATACTCCGTATTTTTTTAGGACAAAATAACACGACTTCGATCTGATCATAAGGTATAATAGAGACCAGTATCGTGTACAGTTAGAGACATCATTCAACTCTAAAAAGTTTACTATTATACAGTCACTGAATTTAAATCTTTTTTTCTATAGTAATCATATTGGAATTATTTTCTTTTACTTAGTATAATTGTCCAATCATGCTGAAATTATTACCACAGATACTTGGAAGTATCCTTCAAACTTAAAATAGGCCATTTTTGTTTTTCATTTTTCCATCGGGATTTATAGAGTTCTTAAAATCAAGACTTCGGTATCGCCTTCGAAACTTGACGTATTTTTCTCGTCAAAAAAAAAAAAACAAATTTGCGAAAACACTAAAAAATATCTCTAAAGTACCTTAAAAAAAACATTGTCAGCCGAATCTAATAGAGTGTGATGTTGCCCTCTACGAAACTAGAGTTCTTCTGGAAATTTTTTCTCTTCAAACACGTATCTCCTTATTCCAAGTGCTATCTATGATGAAAATTTCAATCTGATCGATTATACTCTTAATGCAACAGATAAAAAATGAACCATGAATAATGGAGTTATAATATCTTAGTAGCTAGTTCGACCTTGATAAATTATTTTTATAATTTAGTCTAATAGAATCTTTTTCAAAATCAACTCTTCTAGTTGTCTGTAAGTATAAGCCCTGTAATCAACTGTTTGTAGAATTCGAATCGTTCGTTTCATATCACTAATATAACAGTATCGACACGCAGCACCTAGCAGAGAAACCATAAGAATCTTTCGAACTACGACAAAAATAATATTGTTGAAGAGCAAATAGAAGCTGCGCTGAATTTTCACGACTATTATTTTTTTTTTAAACCTTTGCAAAAGGTGACTAAAAAAGGAATTGTAAATTAATATACATGTACCCTTCCATTGCAATGTAACTTTTTTCTTGAGAAAAAATAGCGTTTTTTTTTTCAATACTGTTGAAATGAAAAGGTGAGTGCCTATTTAAGGATACCCTGCTTTTCGTGATCCAAAAATTTTTTTTTTTATTCATGACCATTATATATAGTGTAAAAATCAATTTTTGAATAGAAAGATTGAAGTTTTCTTATCTATTTTCTTCGAGACGTATAAAAAATCTGCGGTAGAGAACTTGAAGTCATTTCTGATTCTAAGACAACTTTTGCTCTAGTAGTTGAGATCTACGCTGAAAATTTCAGAATTTTTGGGCGAATCTGTTATTGAAAAACTTGAGCAAACGAGTATTCTTAATTCTTTGTCGTCAGATAAAGAAAATTTTTTCATGGAAATCCTTCCACTTCCAATATTCTAATAATTTGAGATGGAAAATTGTCTTTACTCTGTAAACAGTTTATTACAATGAGTAAAAGTATATCTTTTTTGAAATTATTACGTTTTTTTTAATAGTTCCATCAAATTTAACTTCAAAAACAAGATTTTCATACCTCCAACAAATGAATCACCTGCACCATTTGTATCCACAATTATCATTGGTTTTTTAACTGGAAATTCTTTAACATCTTCTCCAGCTAAATATTAAAAATTTATAATTGATTAATCAAATTCAAAAAAAAAACAATTTTTATACTAATAGCAAGTATAGTTGGTTCAGATCCTTGTGTAATAACAACAACACGTTTACGTTGAGAATTCTTTTTCGGAAGTTCACTCAATGCTTTAGCTATTACTTTCACATCTTCAGTCTAATATAAATACAAAAGAAAAATTTTCAATTAAAATAAAATTAAAATTTTACATCTAATTTTAATTGATGTTTAGCAAAACTTGCTGCTTCCTAAAATAAAAAAAAAAAAAAAAAAAACATGTAAAATTTTTATTTATTTTTCTATTTAAAAAACAAGAAAAAAAAAAAGATATCTTTAACTTACAGTTTCATTACCAAATAAATAATCAACATATGGCATAGCTTTCATTAATCTATCACCGAAAAATTCACTAATAAATGGTGCTGATAAATTAGTACAAAATAATTTATTATTTGCATCAGCATGTTCACATATACGCATAACAGCAGCTGGACATACAGTATAAAAAAATCCCTTTAAATAAAAAAATAAATATTTATTTAATGATTGACTTCTTATTGAAAGATTTTACAGCTGTATAAAATATATTTGCTTTTTCAATTAATTGTTTATTTTTTGAATTATCTAAATGATCAATTGTAAAATGATTAGCAGCACCTAAATTTGCTACTAATGATCTAAAAGCAAACAAATAAAAAAAAAAAAGATATTATTTATTTTTATTTTTATTCTTTCTTACCGATTATTGCCATTAATAAGAACAGCACAAGTACCAGTTTGTATTCGTTCTTCAGAATTTGTACATATTTGATAAGATAGTAAAAGACCTGCTTTACTAGCTGCATCATGTAATAACTGATGATATTTATCTTGACCAACGCAACCCATATAAACACAAACATTAGGTTGTTGAAGTAACCACTAAAAGAAACAAGTTATTATTTAGAAAAGGATATAAAAAGAAACAATTACCGTTGCAGTTCGCATTGTATTTTGTGTTGCTCCACCGGCAACAAATTGATGATGTGGATAATCACGAAGTAAACTTTCGTTTCTAATCAAGTGTCAAAACGAAATGTTAATTAAATAAATTAGAAAGAAAAAAAACAAAGCCTCACTTACAATCCTTTATGTGCTTCACCTGCTAAAATAGCATCGTTGGCTTTTAAATTGTATCTAAATAATTAAAAACAATATTTTATATTTCAAATTTTCAAATATTCTTGTCAATGTTAAAGCACATTATGGCTTAGTAATAATTATAAGTTACTCAATGTAATTGAAATGTGAAATACGATAGAGCTACTTTTATTGTGAAGAATCATGTTCTAGTGATATCTTTTGTATTTTATCAATCAGAGCAATCTACAATGGCAACAAAAGATAACTAATTGTTATGTATTATTGCTAATAGAAAGCAGAAATCATATTCTTGATTTACTCACCATCATTATAGAGGAAAGTGTCTATTATATTCGAGATTGAATATAATTTTCTTGCTATAGAATTAAAGACTTATTAAAAACTATTGCATCTTCTTTTCCAATACCATCAACTAAAAGAATGATTAGTCATAAACATGAATTTCGCTTCTAATACGAATTAATACTTTTTTTTTTCTATTTTAGATAATCAATATTATTAGTAAGGATTAATATATGAATGCATATACAGAATAAAAGACAATAGGTTGTCCAAAAACCTTTTTTAGAAACCGATTAGATTCCTTTTTTTCAGGACTTTAACGCTTCAGAAATTTAGTTTTTAATTTTGAATTAAAATTACTCATTTTTCTACTACAAGGGCGTTTCTATGAGACATTATCCATACTTTCCGACAGTTATTTACCACAATGATAGAAAAAAAGAGCCTGAAATAGAAGGCCATGGCCTTTTACTACTCTGTCAGGAGAAGAGATTACTAAGCATATCCTAGAAAAAAAAAAAGAACTTAGATATCGATAAAACATGCGTACATTTTTCAATTGAAGATTGATATTTGTAGTAACTGAAACTCATTTGTAAATAATTTTTCTTTCAAAAAAAGCAATGAAAATTTTCTCTGAGAACAACACTCGACCTAATAAAAGCTTTCTATTCAAATGTAAAATTTCGAAACTATTTATAATTTAAATCGAGTAAAGTATTAATAGTTTGCATATTTTATAAAACCACTCAAAATATTCATATTTCAAATTAACATTTTCGTATACATACTCTTCAAGAAACGATACTGGAACTTCAGCAATAATATCAAGTAATGGATTTCCAATACCAAAAATAGTTCCATTACTAAAAAAAAAATATAAATTTTTTTTAATGATAATACGAAAAAGAAAATATTAAATTAACCTTAATTTTTTATTATTCGATGATTCATTTGATGTCATCTAGAATCCAAAGCACAAAGTTATTCAAATGAAAAATCAAACATACTAAATAAATGAAATAATAAAAAAAAAAAAACAAAGAACCAAATAAAATTCTATGAACGTGATTTTTTTCCTCCTGTTCCTCCAAGTCTTTCTTTAAATTGTGTTTCACATTCACGCATTTGTTTTTCTAAATATGTTTTTGTTGCCTAAAGAAAAAGAAAAAAAATAAAATAAAACTTTCTTTATACTAAATTTTTTGTTTTTATACTTCTTGTTTTTTAATATCATCTTCACATGTTTTTATTTTATTTTCAATTTGTTCACGTATTTCTGTTTTTGTATGTAAAACAAACCTAAATAATTTTTTTTTTTTTTTATTAGAATAAAAGTTAATTGAAAAATAAAACAAAACAAAATATACATTCGACCAACTGGACTAAACATTGGTGTTTCAGGTTTAAGTGTATTGATTTCTTTATCAGTTAATTTTGAACGTTGAATTTCACGTTTAAGTCCTTCAATTTGTCCTGTAGATTTTTTTAATGATGTTTGTATATCAATCATTTTCATTTGTAATTGACCAAGCATCTAATTTAATGATGTTATGATGTATGAATATATTCTTTCAATATAACAATATTATACCTTTTGTGCTTCTTCTTCACGTGAAGTTGTAGTCATTCTCGAAGAAATAAATGTTTAGTTTTTTTTTTTTTTTAATTGAATAAAACTAAAATAAAAATATAATAGAATGATATTTGAAAATAAAAACAAAAAAAAAAGATGAGATATTAATTCAATCAATTGTAGAAACAGAAATATTCATCGATGTGTGAATGTCTATGTTTGTTTTAGTTTATTGTTGTTCTGTTGTGATGTACTAGTAATCGATGAAATATTTGATTGGTTAAAAACTACCATTTATAAATGTTAATATACCTTGTTAATGGTATGACAATGAAATTATAAATAATTTTATTTATAAGAAAATGTCTGATTTAAGATGTGATCAGTAAAATGATTTCTTTTTTAAGTATTGAAATACAAATTGCTAACAAGCGACATCTGTCAAATTAAACTTTTTAAACTAAATAATGAATTGTTGTAACTCATTTCTTTTCATTAGAGACATGATTTTAGTCAAAACAATCTACTATTTAGTAGTTATTAAATTTTTCCATAGAAATTACTTGTAATGAGATTCTCTTTAGGAAAAACTAGAACTTTTCTTGATTGAATCGAATTGAAAATTTTACTCGAAATGCTTGTATGGTTTAGAAGAATGTGTTTTGTCATCGTGAATCATAGGTGGCGGAATGTTTTGATTCTCGGATAGGCTTAATATGGAATCATGGCGGCTATCAGAAAGGAAACCGCAACGTCCGCAAAAAAACACATGCATCTTTTCAAAGAAGAGATTTTGATCTGCTTTATGGAACAAAAACTTTGAGGGTGATATTTACTCTTACAAAACTTAACGTTTTCTCAAAAATGTTTTTCTCAACGCTTGTGATTCTGCTACCAATGCTGATTGAACATGACTTAGTATTGGATAAAATGTGAACTGACTTTGTAACAACACGTTATTTGTCAGGAGATAATGAAAGTTAAACAATAATAGAAAGTTTTACAATAATCAGAGCCTATCTAAACTCTTATCTATCCAGTATAAGATACATTCGAGCCTACCTAAGCTTTGTAGCTCAGCTGCCTATGTCTAGCATAATTAATAGGTTTTTTAATCACACAAAAAACAAATACAGGTTTCTATCAAATACTGAAAACATATATCTTTGTCATAACTGTCTAGAAACAACAAATGCTTTCAGTACGATCGGATGAAATAATGTAAACTTAATAGGTTTATTGGAGATATTCTTTTATTTTTTCGAATCTGAATATATCAACTTGTATGTTTCAGCTATACTAAAAAGTTATTGTTTACTATTTATAGCAGCTTTTGTTTTTAGAAAACTGATTCGAGACGAAATATGATCAATTATTTTTACTCTCAAAATTTGATAGTTCAATGGATTTAAATAAAAATGGATGAAAACTGATTCAACAAAATTCGATTTTGTATAAATCACTCGAAAATTATGTTTTTTGATTATAGTAAAATATCTATCGATTGCTTATGAATGCTTTCACTAAAGCTTGATTTATTTGTAATAATACATACCTAAAAATATTACTGTTTGATAATATGAATCATCACAAGTCATATGACATCAATATTATCAACAGCTGGTTCACATAGATCGAATTGTTTGCATGATGTTATTTTATAAAGTACGACACTACGTACATCAACTACCTATGATATTTCTGTTTAAGATTTTGCACTAGTTGAACTTGTTAACCGGGTAAATCAACTTGATGAAAATATTCTGTTAATTTATTCAAACAAATAAAATATTGACTGTTCTAAGAAGACGTTGAACGTGAATGACTTTACTTTTCTATGTTTGGATATTGTTGATGAGTAACCTTTTTATCCTTTCAGAGCAGAGAATTTTAAAAAGAATATAGCTTGAAAACCAGTTGTATAATTGTTAAGAAATTTAATATTATGATCTTGCACTAAATTGCATACCTATTTAAATAAAATTAAAAGATTGATAATGAGAGAAAAATGTTGTTTGTACTTGAAGGACTTATTCACACGCATAGAAAAATTGTATTTCAACATCTACTGAAAGTCTAAGAAGATGGCATCTACTAAAAATAGTATCCAACTTCGTTGCAATCAGTTAAATAGGATTGCCTGAAATATCATAATATGTTGTCTTTTCATTTTTTTTCTATACTTAGTCATACTGTTGCATCATGTCTTCTACCCACTAGGTCACTAATTCTATTTGTTAATGTAGCACTAACAGCTATATGTATTCATAACTTATTTACAAATCAGTTGGTATTTGAAAAAAACGTTCTAACATTGTTTTTGGTTCTCGAGCAGCTCTAATACTGTTAGTCATATTCGAAGCCATGTTAACAAAAAATAGCATACTGACAGTAATATGAGTTCATTTTCAAATATGGAAACCAAGATTAACTTTCTCACCAAAGCTTACGAACATACCTTTTCATTTATTTATCTAGAAACTTTTATGAATTCAATTTTTAAATTCAATTTGATACAAACTCATTCCATACAAACATGAAAAGTTAAGTTAAACAATAAGTAAGGTCTTCATAACTTGAGAAAAGAATATTTATTTCAAATCTCAGTTACAACAAATCCTTCTGCCCAATTTGATTCAATAAAACTAATAGGTGATGCAAATTTAATAGAATAGAATCGTTTTTTTCTTGATATACTTAGACTCAAAGTGAGAAATTCGTTCTAGACTCATTTGATAGAGAATTTTTCGTTTCCAAAAGATGTAAAGGTCTTTAGATAAAAATGTGAAAGTATTCAAAGAGTTCTTTTCTGATAGAATTATGTGATCGGTCTTTTTTTAAATCTTACTATTCGTTTTAACAGTTACACCTTTTTTGTTTAGAATAAAATTCTACATCCAACGATAAGAGAATGAACTCATCATACAACAACTGTACGTTTCGAAAACGTGATAAATAGTCGTAGAAGAAGACAGAACAAAATTCTTTAATCATTGATGCTACGTACTCTACTTTAGGATCGGTCTTGATAAGCAAATGTTTACATAGACTAATCGATGTTCGGAGAATGTGGAAAATCGCAGTTAGAGGTTTGAGTATTTGTTAATCTTCTAAATTTGACATCTTCGGAAAAAAAGTGACTTGAAAAACGAAGTATCGCCGGTTTTTGTAGAACGAAAAAATTTCTATAGAACGTGTATTGAACGAATCTCTAATATTGTATCCAAGTGCCCCCTGAAGAAAAAGAAAATGATTTAGTACTCTTTAATCTAGGCCACCTGTTACACATAATTGATGCAACAATAACCTTTGCATACAAATGTTATTTTAATCAATATTGGTATATCATGCTGATTCACATTCCGTTTAAGTTAGACGTTTAACACAAAGAAAACTTCGATCTAAATCTTTCATACAATCCTAATAATCTTATTAAAGAAAAATAAACCTCATTTCATACAACGATAGACGAAGTCCTTTCATTTACACATGTATTTTCATCATTTCATTTTCAATATTATTGATCTTTTAACGTTTGTCTTCAATTAGCATATCATTTTCATTTCAGATCTAATTCGTCTAGCAAACACCTATTATTGATTTTAGATTTTTACTAAATAAATTAAAATTCGCCTACCTCATTATTCGGTCAATCTTTCGATAAAAATTTATGCTCTTTTATAGCTGCATTTGGTATTTCGAACAAGAACAATGCACTCTAATTCAGTATACAGCAGATATATGTACTTGTTATGTCCTTGAGTGATATATATACATACGTGTTTGAAAAAGAAAGAAAGAAGACCTTATCTGCACGTTTGCTTTTTTTCCATGATTGAAAATGAAAAGTAACCGTTACAAATAGAACGAACAAATAAATACTTTTTTCATATTATTTCATAGAAATTACATAGTACCTGTTTACTGTTTTGTGATTTCTCGATTTATTTTATTAGTTTATTTTAATAACAACAACGAGAAAATAACAAACAACAGAAAACATTTATTTCTTTGGTTTTTTTTTTTGCTATAGCACAAAAGAAATTTCCTTTCGTACAAATGATCTAGTTATATTCACTTTCTATATTTTTTTTTTTTTGAAAAGAATTACGTTAAATAAAACACAAAAGAAAAAAGAAAAAGAAAACTTAACAATGTCGAACGATAACATTAATTAATCAAATAGTCAGATCCAATGGCTTAGATGAAAATAATGAAGAAATAGCAAATAACACTACAAACACACGATAACCAAAACCCCATTTCATTGATTTGAAAAAAGTCCTTCTTATTTATTTTAAGACCACAAACAAAAGATAAATTATTATAAAGGCGATTCAAGAGAAAAGAAATATAGAGAACTAATACTCATTTAAGCTCGAAAAAGAATTTTTGATGTTGCGCCACGTTTTGATTCTTGATCTTCATGACTCTAAATGATTTATTTATTTATTTATTTTGTTTGTAATTATATTTATTTAATCATATTATACTCACTTCAAAAATCAATGGTAAATTTCGAGGAATATCCGCTACTTCACGAAATCGACTTCTACATTTAATAAACAAAATTTTTTTTTTGTTTTTACAAAGAAAAGAAAACTTCAACAGAAATTTCTTTACCCAATTCGTTTTGTAATTTCAGCATTTCTCCAATCCTTTGTCCATAAACTTATTCGATCACCTTTACTTCGAATCGATACAACACAACCGTTAACATGTTGTGCATCATCTGTATATTGATCACCAATTAATGAAAGTAACTAAACAAAACAACAGATGAATGAATACAAATAAATAAATCATTTTTAGCAAACTGTAAAAAGCCAATATTTATCAAGTTCAGTAGCTCGTTGATTTTTATTTAAATTTAAAGACCATCGACCACCGGTACGATTATATCGATCTTCCCACATTGGTTGCTAAATAATGAAAAATAATGATTGACATGAACACTGCTGAAATCAAACTATGAATACATATTGTAATTAGATTAACGACTTTGTTTTCCTTTTTATTCGGTGATCGTTAATCGTGATTTTCTAGTTACCTGGATGACACTTATTTGTTGTTTTAGTATCTAACAATGGAACACTTTCAACTGTCGAGTCAGGATTATGTACATCATCATAGATCCTAATGAGTTATGAACACCCTGAAATATGCTCGAGTCTTCAGCTTATTGTGGTGAAAATATTATTTCTTCATAGTAATTTGTAATTCGATTCTATGGTTATCTTTAGAGACATTAGGGAAAAATAATTTTCGAGTGTCGACATGAAACTTTACAAAGAAACAGACTTTAAAGAATATAATTTATTGTGATAGTTTCAAGTCTTTTGATTTACTTCTGTCTTGAAATACGACCATTAAATCTGTTAGTGTATTGTATATGAGCAATATAAAGTATATGCTTTACCATGGCCATATGTTGAGAAAGAAACAATCCTACAAAGTTGAGACTTCCAGCATAAGCTATTTTCATTAAGGTCTACCTCTGTACTATTTTTCAGATCGAAATTTGAAAATCATTTTTTTTAGTGTTCATGAAGGAACGATAGCATTAAGAGTATGTCTTCCTTTTTGTGACTATTCTACAGTCTGAAATAGTGTCTATCAATTGGGTACAAGATTGAATCCAAAAATGTCTTTAAATGCTAAAAATTTCGAGAAGAAAGCAAGCCAAAATGCCATAATTTCTTCGGTCTAGTATGTTCAATCGAGTTGAAACATTTTTTTACTTATACTATACACTGTTTGTGATGGATGCTTCTTTTCTGTTTCAAAAAAATTGTTCTACTGATTTTTGGTAGCGCTTACAAAAAAGACTCTATTCACAAAAATGTACGTTTTTTAGGAAACGTTCGATATTTAGGTGTTTTCATTCGAAGAACAAAAGAAGAAGATGCTCAACCCGAACAGTGTCTAGTGCTCATGAAAAAGCTTTCAGATCAATGGAACATAGATTGTCGGAAAAACAAGAACGAAAATTGGGGCCATTTTTCATCATGGCGATCTCACTATCTCATAGAAGACAGCAGCTGAAGACTTTGAATCTATAAGAACTTTCGCTTTACATGTCAAGATCTGTCTGCCTTGGAAGCTTCAAATTTTTCTAATAAACCGTTCTTCTGAAACTCTGCTAAGGAAACGGAATACTCTTAAATTTAACAATACTATAAAAATGAGATATCTTCGCAATACTATGCGAAGAGCTTCAACTCTTTTCAAGGTATTTAAAGTTCATTAAGGTCTACATGATGCACAGCATTTCGTCAAAAGCAGAGCAGGCATTACCATTCGTTTCAAAATATAATTTTCTCCACTGTATTTTTAATAACTTTTGGCAGGAATATTATACAGACAAACGGTTTTCACCACTCGAAGTCATTGAAGTATATCGAAATTCGATTGTTCAGCACTTGAACAATCAAATAAATTCTTGGTGAAGATATTCAAAAATCGTATTCGGAAGTTATTATCCTTTCGATTTATGTCAAGCCAATTTTTCTAGCTTGTACAAGTCGAGAGTTCTAAGGTTTTTTTTTCAAAACCTTTGATTTCAGCCAACTGACTTGTCTTCACCCGCAAATCCAACTAGGCAGAAGTAATTTACCATACTGAGTCAAATGATGATATTTATTTTTAGGACGACCCAATTGATTTGAGACTGCCATCTCTATACTTTTTAAATGTTGATTCTTTCGTTATATGAAGATTATTTTTGGAATTTCATCAATGTCAAGATAATTATAGTCAGATTATTTTAAACCTAAAAACAAATATCACCATTCGACTCAGTATGGTAAAATATCTTTGTCTAACTGCTTTTTTTTTCGGATGGTTACAGGTCAATTGGCTGAAATCAGGAGTCTTCGAAATAATCTAAGAACTCTCGAATAGAACAAGCTAGAAATATCGCTTGTGTATAGATCGAAAGTGAAGATTTTTTTCTATGGATTAATTTTATAACAGGTATAAATGAGAGGGATATAGCTAGTTTGATGCCCTCAAGTTTTTTCTTTTGACTACTAAAAACTACAGGTCTCTATGATGTTCCTCTCAAAATTTATTCAAAAAACATTGGAATACATTATATTTCTAAATAAATAGTAATTGACGCATATATATTTTCAAGCCATAGTTTCTACTAAAGAAAATTATTTAGTAAAAACATCCAAACTTACAATATGTGTTTTGAAAAGAAGATAATCACAACCTTGACCAAGTCGACTAGCAACTTGTAAATGATTATAAACAGACCAAAAATTTTCAACTGTTGATATAGTTGTTATTTGAATTAAATTATCTTTCCATTCACATTGTCGATCATTTTTAAAAAACCAAAATGTCCATGAATCTTCTAATGGAAATGTCAAATCATTTGATGATTGAATTAATGATTGCATTTCATTAACCGAATTTTCTTTTTGTTGTTGTTCATTTGAAATTGGTGATTTTTCTTTTGGTGATAATGGACTAATTGGTGTTGCGTACGTGTCATCTGATTGATTATCAGTTGTATCAACTTTAATATTTTCAGTTATTGACATAATTTGAAAAAAATTTTATATCTAAAAAAAAAAAAAACAGAATGAAAAAGTTATGTTAATAAATTGCACAGAATGAAAGGAATGGTTAAATATCGCAATATACAAATATCACAAGAAAAATAGTTGTGAAAGATAGAAAAATTGTTATAACTATTTCATGGACAACGAGCTTTTAATTGAGAATTTTCTAGTTCTAATTGTTCAATTGTTTGTTTTAATTGACTAATTTCTTTTTCATATTTAAGACGTTCTTCATAAGATGTTTTTGTTAAGTTAATAAATGCAGTTTCTTTTTTATCCATTAATTCTTTTAATATACGATTTTCATTTTGTAAAGATTTTAAACAATCAGTTAATAAGCTTGAATCAAATATATTACGTTTATCATGTTGATATGTTGTTCGATGAGATGATATATTCATTGTATTTAAATGTTGAATAGTTTCAGATGACGAACAATGTGGATTAAATGCTTTTGATACATTGAATTTAAAATTTGATAAAGATTTGCCGACTTTATTAGCAAAAGTTCTTTTTGGTATTTTACGAATAGATGATGATGCATTGCTAGTTGATAGAAGTTGAGAGGGTATATCTAAATTGTAGAGGATGCAATGACAAAAATATAAAAGTCACTGTTTGAACTCATAAACATGAGATTGGTTTTAGAATCAAATTCTTATTCTTTGTATGTATATCTTTATATAATTAGAGATTTTCAACATTCAATAGTATCAATGCAAAATGAGTTACATTAAGAGTAATCAGATTTCTATTGAGATTTTTTCTTTCAAAAGAATGATTGAAAACTCCAACAGTGAAAATAACTATTTTTGAGAGCATAGATACACAACAAGTGCGACAAGAGCCAATAATTTCAAAAGGGTACTACCTGCTACGTTCTCACATTGAATAAAATACTGAGAACAGTGCAAAAGAAAATGAATCTATGCTGATGCTTTAATTTTCACGATAAATGCTAATTAACTGTTGTGGTTCGATGAAAAAAAGTAACATTGCCGATTTTTTGTTCTATCGATAGAGAAGAAAGATTTTTAATGGTTTTAAAGAATACTTCGACGTTCTATGGAGATTTATCTGTTAATAGTATTCAACATATTTCAGAGGAATAGTGAATCACGATTATTCAGCTCGATTAAATTCAGTCAGATAAACAATTTGTAATGAGCCGTTATGAATATGAGCACATTATTGTGCCGCAAAAATGGCTATTATAATTCTTTTTCTTTAGAAAACACTATAATGTTGATGCCTATCTTACTTTTATACTAGGTTATTTTAACCCTAGTACGCCCAACATGGGTCATTTCTGACCCAGACATAAAACTTTGGAAATACCCTATAATATTTTGGTAATTTCGGGTGTGGGTGGGTGTGGGTGTGGGTAAGGATGTGGATTTTGTCTTAACTCCTTCATACCTACACCCACACCCACACCCACACACCCCCACCCTAAAGCAGATTTTTTGTATTAGTTGTTCGAAATAAAGGACTAATATACTCTCAGTATTTTTTTCTATCAGATTGGATAAAACACTAGCATCCTTTTGTCAGGATAATGGCCTTAGAATAGAGAAAATAATTTTATAGAAGCGTATATTGCTACTATTGTGCGTAAAAAAGCACGGGCGTACTAGGGTTAACGAAATAATCCGAATAATTATTTAGTATTTTAATTTATTATAGATTTCTTTGTATTCCTTACTATTTATAGCATATATTTCGTACAAATATAAAAGATAACAGAAAGCATATAGCTCTAGAGACTGATTTAGTATACTGTTAATTAATAATGTTGATATATTTGACGAATGCTTTATGATTATATAATACTAATAGAGAATTTGTAGACCTACGGAGTTTTCCACTGACTGATTGATGACCAGAGAGAGAGAGAGAGAAAATTTGGTGAAAATAAATAGTTGAAAACGTAACAACACCTTACGCTACTACTATCGTGATAAAAAGACAGATAGAACTCATCGAAAATTTGGTTTCAGTATTATAGGATTAGGAGAGTGAAGAAGACTTATCGGAGTTTGATTGGCCATAGTGTACGAATATTTTATTTGATGAAATTCGAATAAAATTCAAAAAGAAATATTTTGATTATTTAGTAAATAGTAACATGAATTCATTTAATCAATAATTATAATTATAAAACTTTCATCAACTCTGACTTTTGATAACAACTGAGTATATTCGTACCTGATCTATGCTTTTGTTCTAATATTGTTGATCGTTGTTTAGTTCTCTGTTGATCTTTGATCACATCAATATTAGAAACTCGATTTTCTATAACACTTATTTCATCATCTTCTTGATCTGTGGAAAAATCTACTTCCAAACATGTTGTAAATGATTGTTGACTATCTAATTGTGCTGATGTATCAATTGGTTTTTTTTCTAGAATTGATTTTGAACGATAACGCACATTAGTAGTATCTGATTGATCACTATAACTTAAATTCGAACTATCAAATGATGAAAATCTTGTACAATGCATGGATGGCATTGATGATGAACGTGAATGAATCCTAATTGGTTGTTCATTGGATGATAAAAGTGACGAAAATGATGAAAAACCACTAGATTTTGTAATTGATTCATTATAATGTCTACATGATTCATTTGAATTAGTCTAAATTTATGAAAATAAAATTAAGAGAAGAAGATTGTATTTCAAAAAAAAAAACAAAAACATCATACTGGAAAAAGATATTCACTATGATCAATGAATACTTTAATTAATGGTAGTAGATTATAACTGAAACATTCAAAAGAAAATTACTTTTTCAAACTTGAAAAAAAAAAAACTAAAATAAAAGCTTTTACTTATGTCCTTTAATCATATTAATATCAAGTTCTTCCGATGTTCGAATAAGATTATTTCCAAAAGTTACAGCTAAATTATCTGTATCCATTTTTGTTTCCTGAGCATGTTCAGTAAGTTTTTTTAAAAATAAACATAAGTATGCTAAAAGTGCATAATTTGCACTTGATAATGTTTTTTCTATTAAATTTTTTAAATGATCAATATCATTTGTTTGATTATATTTAAAACGTGAACCTATTTCAAAAAATTCATCAAAATTTTTTACTGGAATTATTGGTTCAGGTAAGGATTGTAGATAAATTTTCAATAATGAAGATACTGTTGCTGGTGAATATGAATTGTTTAATTTAATTGATAAACCACGATCGTACATATCACGTAATTCCTTTATTGAAGATTGTTTTCCAGGTATTCTAATTACAACAAGATAATGCATCTTGTTGAGAATGTAAGGTCATGAGAAAAAGTTTAACAACATTATATATTTGTCTTTTTTACTATAATGTTAAGTCACTGGCTAGAATTTAGATAATAATTTTCATATTCAATGCAGTTTTTTTTCTTTTACCAAGATTTTATAGTTCGTTTTTGAAATCTTGGTAAAATAGAACTTCATTAACTATTAAAATCACTATCTATATTTGATCTAGACACTTAATATTATAGAGAGAAAATCAAAAATGCATTATTGTTAAACTTTTTTCCATCACCTTATAATTGTGAATTTTTACCGAAATAAACCAACAAATGTTGAACCATATTCAAGTAGATATTCACAACATTGACGAACAATTAAAGGTACAAGAGTTGTTTTGTCAAGAGAATATTTATATGTATCTTCTAATGATTGACCAAAGATAGCTAAATGAAAAATAATTTTCTGATATGTAATGATGGGAAGTAAAGAAACAATTTTAGAAGCATTCTCTAATGGAGATTTTAACTTAGTCGATCTATTCCAGTTTAGTAAAATAATTATCAAAAAATAAATGTTATTATAGAAACTATTAGAGACTTTGGACAACCTTGTTTTTAATGGTAAGACGGACTAATAATAAGGTATAAATGAATTGCTGCAATCAAAGTGTTGATTCCAATAGGGTATCCTAAATAGAGATCTGTGGAACCAAGTGTTTTAGTTCCAGTAACTTCTTTTCTCGTAACTCTAATAAGTCTGATTTGGTTTTTCGATTGATTGAATCGTTGAAGAGGAACACTTTTTTTGTTCATGTCCAATAAATTATAATTCTAACAATTTTTTTTTCTTAGCTCGAAACTTTAGCTAAGAATATTTTTTAGTGAAAACTTGAACAAGTCAATTTGATAGATTAAGTGTTACTTCATATAATTATGGTGTGATCATAACCTATGATATGTGTACAGTTCACTTAGGGTGAAGTAATTATCGATAAGGATTCTATTATTTTTCTTGCTTCTAGTGTTGTTTGCTTCGAATATATTTAATAAGCATAGTTGAATATTCTCAAATATCCTTAATGACTATAATTTTGATATTATTTTTAATGTAATAAAATGATAAAAAAACAAATTTCTAAATTTTTGAACGTTTTATTGATTTTCTCAAATTTTTACCACTTACCACCACCAATTCGACTATAAGCAGTTCTTTTCAATGCTAATAACCAACATTCATATTCTTTTTTTGATTCACCTTGTAATAGATGTATTTCATCTTAAAATACAAAGAAAAACACTATATTCTTTATTATCATAGTTCATTTCCTACTATCTGCTTTAATTTCAATTGTATTATCATTTGAAGATTCACAGTCATTAATAAAAATACTTGGTAAAAGTTTAATCAGATCTTGATATCGTCCATCGAATTTAGATGCGATAAATAGAATAGCTTTGTCCCAATCAATAATACAATATCGACGATGCCATTTAATTTGAGAATTTAATTTGACTTTTAACCATCCTAAATAAGTTTTTTTCATATTAATTATAAACAAAACCGAATAATAGAAAATAACCTTGTTTGGAAATTATTGTTGGATCATCATTCGACATTGTATCGATTTATGGGACACAAATTTTTTCCATTTCTTCCTTCCAAAAACAAAATCAATGGATATTTGCTTTTTTTTGTCCAATCATTAACTATACGTAGAGGATGAACAATTAAACCTGATTCGTTGTTTTGAATGGAAGATATAAAAAAAAAAAAAAGAAGGTAACTCATTGAGTTCTGCTGATCAAATCTATTATTGCTGAAATTTGTTTAAATTGATTAATTTTTAAAAATCGTAAAAACTTCATCAGTTGACAAAAAAAATCAAATAAAACAATAAACCGAAATACCAAACAATTCATGGCATAAGTCCGAAGGTTTTTCTTGTTAGAAAGGACGAAGGTCGATAAAAATCTTTTTCTCCCCAAACAACTTTAAAAAACCTCATGGCGATAACAAGTCTCTTATGGACTATAACATGTGCATACTTATTTATCTTGATTTAACATCGAGACTTTTCGCACTTGTGCCCCCATTCAGGTTACCTAAACAATTTGTATATCATTTTTCAGTCACATAAAATTAAAACATCTCAATATATGTAACATCTCATAGAATCAACTTATGAGCGAAAATCCTAGTCAATTGATGTGTGCGACTTCTTCTGAACTTATATCACTTTGTCGTTTCATCTGGTCAACCTCTAATAGTGATACAAACAGATCCAGATTTTTATGCTCCGTTCAAATATGTTCTGAAAGGAAAAAAAAATTGCTGATTTCATGCAAAGGTACTATTTACTGGTGAAAACTCATACGCTTGAGATTATCTTTTTACAGTTTTCACATACTATGCTTCAGTCTATATATTTAACTGTCAGTATTCTATTAGATAGAGGACACTCGATCATCTAATTATATTAAATATTTTTTCAAGGATTTACAGCACTATATGAATGCGGAAATGACTTAAAAAAAAACAAATAGAGCCAACTCTCTTTTTGTATAAAGTCAAAATGTTTTATATTTCGTCTCCTCACTTGTTAAAATGGGTCCGACTAAAACTCAAACGATATTTGTGATCAATGTCATGAACTCTATATTATGGTATGTGTCTGGTTGAAAAGGAATAAAAACAGTTTGCTAGGCTCCTGGACGTTGTAGGGAGTACAGTTGTGAAAAGTCTCGACGACAAATAAATAGAAATACGGTAATGTTTAAAAACTATCCAAAATAGGTAATCAAGTGTTCCTTAGGTAATGAAATACTAATGATGTCAGTTAAATATATAGAATGAAGCACAGCTTGCAAGAACTGTGAAAAGATGACCTGAAAAATATGACTTCTCATTACAAAATCGTGATTTTATCTCAAATCAACAGATGGTTTTATCGTCTTCAAGGACATCTTTGAATAGAGTATCAAAAACTAAATCTGTCCATACAACTAATAGAGGATAAACAGATGATATGGTAAAGTGGTAGAACGTCAGAAGAAGCCACATACATCGATTGATTAGAGTTTTCACTTGTTATCTGATTCTATAAATTATTTCACATATTGAGATATTTTAATTTCTATATCGCTAGATACAGAAAACTTGAGTACTCATTTGAATATTGTTTTCTAGCGCTTAGAAGATTGTATAAGGCCAGTAGCCGATAAAAAACAAGAAACAGCATGCTTATTCACCTAAGACCTACTTTCTCAGAAATTTGGTCTTCTTATTTATCAAAATGATTTAGACAAAAACTCAGATCATATATGTAATCAGCGCTATCGATTCTGTATCATTGTTCAATAACGAACAAACTAATAGGCTAGTGGAAACAGTAATCATATCATTCGTCGACAAGAAATTTGATCGACAAATTTTGGTCGACAACATTTCGTCGAAATAATTTTGTCAACGGATATTTCGTCGGCAAACATTCATGAAGAAGAGCATCACCAATGTTAAGAAGCACCAGCCTACTTTTTTCTATTTAACCAAGTAGATACAATAGAAAATAACAAGAATGTACATGTAGGTACAGGTGTAAGTGTGAACATGAGCGCAGCATAGAGGTACGAAAATTTGAAAAAAGTTTTAAACTGATGATCTGTTACGGAAAACGAGCTGATCTGGTCTGTTGTAATGGCTCAGCTTGCATCACGACTTGTTTAGAGGAAATTCAGTAGTGAAACAGAGGTGTTCGAAGCCTTTTGTTGTTCTGTCATGAGACGAAAATGCTAGCAGCTCCATTGGCTATATTAGAAGCGTTAATTAAGATGCTAAGGGATCGCGCTTGATCCTAGAAGCCGTTTCCAGAATGCTAGGGATCATTTGCGATGTTAGAGATCACCTGGAATGCTATAGCCATTAACTGGAATGCTGATAGCGTCAGCTAAGTTGCTAGCAACATAGCTACGGATCTGCCAATCATCAAACGTAATGTCTATATTATCACAGCCAATCCCATAGAATCTCAGTCAATCCCTCAGCATACAAGGTAATTCTTACAGTGTCTCAGATGATTCTCTAAAACTCCAGGTGATGCTGCTAGCACTCCGGTGTCAAGAGGAACCAACAAGGGTCTCAGGACACCTGTTTCATTATCAAATTTTCTCTGAACGACTTCAGCAGTTATTTTGGATCTGAATTGAGTTCACGAGCTGAAACTGTCGTAGGTCAAGTGCACTAGTAGATGCATGTGCGCGGACAGGTATGGATGTAGACCCTGGTGAAACTGTGAATGTGATTATGATTTTGGTGATGAAGTACTCTCGGGTAGTCATGTGCGTCTACATGCATGCGAGAAAAACTTTTGATTTTGTTAGGGATGGTAAAATCAATTCCCAAGTTGTTACATTGTACGAATAAAGTATTTTGCAAGGAAGAGAAGAAATACATTATCGACTAAAAGAGTTGTCGACGAAACATGTCGACAAAAAAATCTTTCGATGAAATGAATTCGACAAAATATTGTCGACAAAGTTTGCTGTCGACGAATGGGATGTAACTCTTAAATAATTGGATTCAACTTCCAGGTTAGACAGGCTTCTGTCTTACATCAATAGAAAGATCAAGCATTAAAATGTTATTTAACCAGAAATTGCTTTCACTAGACGCTTCAATGAACAAAAAACGATGATCGATGTCGTTTGAAAATACTGAATAGTGTAACAACTTTTTAATCATACAATGTTTTCAAAAAAGAGCATAAATATAATTTCAACTTGTGCAAAAAGGTTGTCTATTGAAATACATGAAAAACGTACTGTTTTCTATTTCGCCAAATGCAATTCTTTCATATTAGTGAAATCTGAAGTCAATAAGTGAGATTTATAACACATATTGGATCCTTATCAAGAAATATTGGAACAATACATTTGAATCTCTCTAACAATCTGAAAATTTCGCACAATTCTTAAACTTTGAGAAAACTATGGCAGTTTTCAGATGAAAATATTTCAATAAAATAGATTTATGTCTCATTATTGCTGTAAACGAAAAACAAGATATAACAAGGAATAATTCTGTATACATGTCTCATATCAATAAACTTTCATTTTGATTTTTCCTGAAAAACATGCTTTTCGAGAAAACCTCTCAAATGAGGTTAAATAGCTGTCCCTGCAAAACTTATCCAAAAACAATACAATTTATTTTTCAAAAAGCCATATTTCTATGAATTGAACCAACTCGAAACAAAAGGGGAGAGGTGGGCTGAGCCCTACCACCCCAAATTTCCTGGTTACGCCACTACTCACATTACTCTTTAGCTTCATTATACTACTGCAAAATATGTTAAGTGAAAAGCTTCTCACAAACTATCGTTCATCGTCTATGTTGTCATTGAAGAACTGTGGAAATGGAGTCTAATGCCTGTTATCTTTAGTTGCTGTGAAGACATACCTAAATCATTGTCGCTTCTTAGTATGAGCGTTGGAAGAGCTGTAAAACCTCAAGTTAAAATTACACTCACTATATTGTTCTTCGAGATACACAATATAAGTTCCACAAAGTATAAAATCATCTATTGTAAGAAGAAATTCGATTCTTCAGACAAACACATAAAATAATAGTAAAATTGTCTTTGAAGAACACATCATACGTAGGAATGATATTTACTTTCTTCTAACCTATTAAGTAACGAAAAATATGAAATTTATTTATTTGACCTTGGATAATTGGTTAAATTTATACACAAATTATTCCGTCTGCAGTATAAAAAGTTTTCAATGTTAATAATTGTATACACGTCATTTCTAATGGTTGTACATTTGTAAATTTTTCAATATCAACATGTGTCATAGATTGTTGTAATGTAAATACTTGATATAATTAAAACAATGTACACAACGATAAACCGTGTTGAAAATAATTGTCCTATTACATCATTTCTTTTAATTGAATATGTTTTTTGTATGTCGTACAACAAGTTTAGATATTTTTTTTTCCATGTCATAATGATCATGTTCAGCAATAGTTTATGTTATATCAATACTTCCTAAATAAATATTTAGTAATCTTGATTCATTGAGTGTATTTTATAGATTTATTATTGTTGAAGAAATCTGTACAACAATTGATGATATTGAACGATAAATAATTTTGCTTTTTTTGTTACTCCATTCAAGAATCAGTTTTGTGACTAGCAAGCGTAAAAAATTTATCGTAATCTTCGCAATCAACTAAGTGCATCTTTCACGAAATATATAGCTAATTTTCATGCATCATATCTTTGCAGATAGAGGATGAGATTTAGAACGATGCTTTATGTAAACTTTCATTCGATTCATATCCACTGTTTTGCTGAAACTGCAATTAGTTTTTTGACTCTTGCTATTTATAGCGTAACAAAGGTACAGAGCTTGAGAAATATCATAATCAGTGTTGATTTCAAATATGAGAATTTTGTGCAGAAAAAAAGATTTCCTACAAATCCATGCTGTTCAGACAACTTTTACCTTCTTCGATGTGTGAATAGGATAGTGCAAGATCGTCTGTCTGTGTATTTTCTGACTCTACGTTCTCGAAATCATCGCAATAGAAAATGATAAATTTCAATGTGTTTATCTAGTAAGTAAAAAGAAAAAAACTCACTAAGAACTATCTAAATGTGATACAAAGCTATCTCAAATTTCGACAATAGGATTTGAGTTAACATAAGAATGATAAACAATTTCATCTAGAGTCAATCTTGTCCTGTCAACGGTCTGGAGACTAGCTCACTGTTCTTAATTATCTCGAGTAAAAGATAGAAGCCAATCTTCGAAATTGCTTGTTTCCAGAATTTACTGTGAAGTTTCTAGCAACCTATCGTACTCTTGAATAACACGTAACAAATTACAGATTTTATTACAGTGAGAAAATACACAAAGTACTGTGATCGAATGCATACACGACTGACTACAAGAATATGTATAGATAGTGAATTTCCATAAACACAACTAAGAGTATTCTATGTAGCAGAAGATTTTGGTATTACTGTCGTTTTGATGATTTTCAATGACGAATTCTATTTATCAATTAACTGCTCACTTTCCTTTATTTGTTTATAAACTCTTCTTTGCAACTGACGAGGGAACCGTTCCAACTGATAAATCGCTTTTTTAATGAAAGCTGGTGGGTTATAGGTTATCGACTATGCTGATTTCGAATATGAGTATGAGGAGTGCCCTTAGGCCTTTATAGGATGGTTTTCTAGAAAACCAGATCTCTAGAAAACCAACTTTAAACTAAATTTTTGTTTTTGACCTGCTCAGGTTATAAAGCACATCAAGTTGTCTATTAATCGATATTTTCTTTTGTTTCAAACAGATTTTACGATGACATACAGTCAATGGAATTCACATAGTAGATGCATATTACTAGCATTTCACTGTACAAATAGGAAAGTTTAATGTTGTTTATTCAAGACAATCCATGCAAAGCAGGAAAAACTATTGATTTATAGGCAACTCAATGTGCTCTATAATCTGAGCAGATCAAAAACAAAAATTTCATTTAAATTAGTTTTCTGAAGACCTGGTTTTCCAGAAACCCACCCTATGAAGGCCTAAGGGCACTCCTCATACTCATATTCGGAATCAGCATAGTCGATAACCTATAACCCACCAGCTTTCATTCAAAAAGCGATTTATCAGTTGGAACGGTTCCCTCGTGAGCGAAAACTTTTAATTCATTAAGCATAACAATAATGGAGAAGAGAAGAACAAGAAATAACTGTACGTTGATTTTTTTCTCCCAGTAGCTAATAAATAGCTAAAACGTTGATCTCTCTTTTTTTTCATGTATAAAGAAGATTCTAGATTCCGGTACAAACAAAAACATGGGTTTGCATCCGTTTTCTACCTGTCAGAATTCTAAATGGTCCTTCAAAGGAGGAAAAAGCTAGATACAATGCTGTCGGTAACATCTGATTATAGGACAAATTTTCTATGATTTTATTTTGGTGATAAATTTTTTCATGGTGTGCAACTAATTCATACTTTGGAATATTATGTAATCATATTGTCTTTTAAAACATTGCATTTGCCAATTATTTTATTAGAAATTATTATTCGAAGTTATCTATGCTGCTTCATGTCAAGGACTATTTGTTTATTTTTTATTCTTTATCTAGAGATATATCAAAGAATGAAGTTATATAATCATATGAATCGTCATCATAATCATAGAACATACATTATCGAGTCTTGAATGTTTTGTCACATAGAATAAACAATTTTTTTCGAAATATCTTAATATTTCTCATCTTCGTTTTCACAATAAATAGCAACGTTTATTCTTTTTGTTTGAAATCATATACTGAATTAATATATGGTAAATCTATTATTGATGAATATGTTATAAATCCATACATGTTTTATATTTTGCATCAACAAGAATTTTTCTTTTAGTTAAATGTTCAACTATTTTCATTAAAATACTTTAATACAATCAATAAACAAATATCACATGTTGATTTCAAGTTAATGAACAAATTGTAGGGATCAACAGTGATTTCATATTATAGAATTCCTGTTCATTACCAATAAAAGAGCATGTATATTCCCAACAATAAATGCCACTATCGTTATTATTATTTTCTTTATTCAGGTGCATGTCGATGTTTTACTTAACTAAATAAAAAAAAACTTTTCAGTTTACTACGACACATTTAAAATAACATGACATGCTCGCCTATTGGCTAAATAAGAAAAAAACAACGATTATTTCAAGGTCATACTAAATATCAAGTCTATTTTGATATATTTAGAAAAAATTTTCTCTCTACATCAGATTATCCAATGTTGATATATTAAAGAGTGCATTCATGTGTTATATTCGATTCCATATATTTGAATTTAAAAAAGAAAAAATGTTTAGCCCTAAAGAGGGCTGTTGGGTTTTAGTGATTTTTTTTTAATTTTAATGTGAGAGTGATGTTATTCATCTCATCCGGCCAAGCAGTAAATAAACCGCTTATGAACCGAAACCGTAGAGTGTACGACCTTGTCGTTTGAGTGCATAGACAACATCCATAGCTGTGACTGTCTTGCGTTTAGCATGTTCTGTATATGTAACAGCATCACGAATAACGTTTTCAAGAAAGATTTTGAGTACACCACGAACTTCTTCGTAGATCAATCCAGAAATACGTTTAACACCACCTCGTCGAGCAAGACGACGAATAGCTGGTTTTGTGATACCTATACAAAAAAAAATTCTTTTTTATCAAAACAAGTTACTAAATAGATAAACATACCTTGGATGTTATCACGTAAAACTTTACGATGGCGTTTGGCACCACCTTTACCAAGACCTTTACCACCTTTACCACGTCCGGACATTGTTTAATGTATTTATTGAATATAAAAATGAAGAATACGGTTTGATGAAATGTGAAGAAAAGAACGATTCTAATCGACACTTATATACTGTTCACACAAACATATATCGATTGGCTCATTAAGAAAACAAAGACTCATCATATTCATTGGTTAGTTAAGGATTTTCTTAATAGACCAATAACATAGAGGTGATCGTCCTATTTATAAAGAGCGTTCGTTTCCTTTCGTTTCTTCTGTATTCAAACTCGTAAACATCTACAACTCTTTCAAACGTTTATTTGAAAAAAAAAACATAACTAATGGCTCGTACAAAACAAACTGCACGTAAATCAACTGGTGGTAAAGCTCCACGAAAACAATTAGCAACTAAAGCTGCACGAAAATCGGCACCAGCTACAGGTGGTATCAAAAAGCCTCATCGATTTCGTCCAGGTACCGTAGCTCTTCGGGAAATTCGTCGTTATCAAAAATCGACTGAATTACTCATCCGAAAATTGCCATTTCAACGATTGGTTCGTGAAATTGCACAAGACTTCAAAACGGATCTCCGCTTTCAATCATCAGCCGTCATGGCTTTACAAGAAGCTTGTGAAGTATGTTTCTATTCTTTTTTTTTTTGGTGGGTCAAAAATTAATTTTTTTTTTTTCGTCTTAATTTAGTCCTACTTAGTTGGTCTTTTCGAAGACACCAACTTATGTGCAATTCATGCTAAACGTGTTACCATCATGCCAAAGGACATTCAATTGGCCCGCCGCATCCGTGGTGAACGCGCTTAAATGATTTAACGATGAAAGATTAAAAAAAAAATGAGATGAATAACATCGCTCTCAAAAAAGGAAAAAAATACTTAAAACCCAACAGCCCTCTTTAGGGCTAACACATTTTACATTTTAAATTCAAGTAGATGGCATCGAGTTATAAAAAAAAATACTGAAATTGCAAATTCATATATCTTTTAGTAAAAAAAAAATATCTGAATAAAAGAAAAGATGATCATAATGTGAACTTTTTAAAAGCTTTTGTCTTGACTTGTGAATAAAACTAATACAATATATAGTATAAAATTGATATCATTCAATGGAATCCTTTTGAGGATTATTTGATCATATAAAAGTTTAATGTCAGTGTTGAAGAAAAAAACAACAAAAATATGAAAGACCGTAAATAAATGTCTTGTTGCATTTCAAAAATACGATCTCATTAAGAGACTTTGATAAAATAAATTCAATTGAATCGATATGAGTTTTTTTTAGAAAACATAGTATTCGCAAAAAAATAGTTAAACTTGAATCGTTGAGTCTCTTATTTTAACCACAAATAGATTATGTTGAGTTAAAAAAACAAATCTCATGTGTTTGGTATTAAATATTAACTTATACTTTTTAGAATGAATGACTCAAGTCAATTCTGAAAACAATGACATTTCCTCTCTCTGTCTGTCTTTCTCTTTCAATAATCGACAGAGGACAGAAGAACATAAATGAGGTCACAGGTTAAATAACGGTCATGAATATTTACGGACATTTCTCTTGTTCTATAGAAAAAAAGAAATCACGAATAGAAATTTTTCTGGAATAGCTTTGTCGTTCTCGCAATTCTATTGAACAGATAGTCAATATTTCAATCGTTTTCTTACACTTTTTATTCAATAGGACGAAAAATTTGCAGCGAAAAAAATTTTCATAATGTTCTGATTAGTAATATGAATCTAATAAAAAACGTTAACTTTAGAACTACTAATTTAAAAATCGTCAGCATATTTTTCGAATAATTCCATAACAAAATATATTCAAAAAGAATTGTTTCCAATCATTTTGTAAATTAAATTTCTTTTTTTCGCCAATATCTGATAAAAAAAAAAAAAAAAACTCAATCAATTTTCATGTGTATATATTTATTTATTGAATATTTTATCAATTATGAACAGCAAAATTCAAGAAAAAGTTTTTAAGACGAATCCATATTTTTTAAATATATATGATATATAATTAGCCCTAAAGAGGGCTGTTGGGTTTTAGGATTCTTCAATTGAGAGTGATTTAATTCATCTCATAATCAAGTCACCATTTATTTGGCACTTGTATATTTTGTAACAGCTTTTGTACCTTCTGAAACAGCATGTTTAGCTAATTCACCAGGTAACAAAAGTCGAACAGCTGTTTGAATTTCGCGTGATGAAATTGTTGATCGTTTATTATAGTGTGATAAACGTGAAGCTTCAGCAGCAATACGTTCGAAGATATCGTTGACGAATGAATTCCTATTTATCAAAAAATAAAAGAAGAAACAATATAAACTTATGATTCATACAAAAAAATAAAAAATAGTATGACTTACATGATCGACATAGCTTTCGATGAAATACCAGTATCTGGATGAACTTGTTTAAGAACCTTGTAGATATAGATTGAATAGGTTTCCTTTCGTCGACGTCTTTGTTTTTTTTCACCTTTAGGTCCAGCTGAACCTTTGCTAGTTTTGGTAACAGCTTTTTTTGAACCTTTTGATGGTGTTTGAGCTTTTGGAGGCATATTGAATTTTGTATTAATCGGTGTTTTTTGAAGAAGAACAATCGAATATATGAAAGTAAAAATGGACAACTATGTATACTTATATAGACCAGTTTACTGACAATATTTATGAACGAATAGAAACACACGATTATTCACATTCTATTGGTTCATTTGTGTGTACATGTATACTGTCTATATATAGAAAAAGAAAAGACAAGGTAAAGTTTATTTTATACGTTTATCAATAGCTTATTTCTTTTATTAATTCAAATACAATAATAATGTCTGGTCGAGGTAAAACAAATGCTAGTGTATTAGCTGCTACAAGTGGAAAAGCACGAAGCAAAGGTAAATCACGATCAATGCGTGCTGGTCTTCAATTTCCAGTTTCACGTATTCATCGTCATTTACGCAAAGGTACTTACAGTGAACGAATTGCTGGTGGTTCACCAGTCTACTTGGCTGCTGTACTTGAAGTAAGATTTTAAATTTTTTTTTATTGTATTTTAAAAAAATTATGTTTTCGTTGATAGTATTTAAGTGCTGAAATTCTCGAATTAGCTGGAAATGCAGCTCGTGATAATAAAAAAACACGTATTATTCCACGTCATCTTCAATTAGCTGTACGTAATGATGAAGAACTTAATCGTCTTTTGAATCATGTAACAATTGCTCAAGGTGGTGTTTTACCAAACATTAACTCATTATTATTACCAAAAAAATCAGCTATTGCTACAGATTCAATGCCAGTCTCATCAACTGGTACAGTTAAGAAACTTAAAAAAGCTGTTGCTAATGCAGCATCAAGTCAATAAATTATAGGAAATAAAAAAAAAACAAAAACCCAACAGCCCTCTTTAGGGCTACATTATTTTTTAAATTCATTAAATGTTTGAATGTTCGTTTACTCAGATAAATTTGATTATTTTTTATTAAATAATTAAAAAATAAAATGAATATTTTTAGGTAAATTTCCAAAAAAGAAACAACGCTTGTATTTATTTAATGTATCAGTTAGACAGAATTAATAGAAAAATAATAATTAGATAACATTGAAAAATTTAACTTGACTTATTATTATTCAATTAATATACACCATAGACATCGCAATAAAACTAGCATCACAATATGAACATATTATGTATTTAACTTCTAAAATAAACTTTCAAACTATATGAATGATAGTTCTATAGATATTGTTTTTTCTCAAATTTACTGTTCGATCTTTCACAAACAGTGTCAAGTATATACCTAACTTAGATCTTTAATTTTCTAAAGTTTTGCATCTCTAGCTAAATCTAATGTAGAAAAGTCTGGACAAGATTAACATACATAAATTTTTGTACGTGATTTGTGTAGTATTATTAATTGAAACTTTACAAGAGAAATTCAGCGACAATGTGAATCCTAATAAAACTCAATGTGCATAAGAATGCTTTCTATGACTAGTTAATGATGTATCAAACACTTTTTTACGAACTTTTTCGTTCAGTACATACTACACACTTTTTAATTCTTCATACATCGGCAAATTTAGTATTGCTGTCTAATCATTTTTTATAGGTTTATTAAATAATACTGATACGAACTGTACAATCTATATTAGATATTGGTTTAAGACAATTCAAGTTCAATACAAACCATTTAAAGTTTTTTCTATTTTCGTAACCGGTGGAGATTTTAGATTAAATTTGTCAATAAATCACAAAAAGACTTGAGATATAAATGCATTTCTATATACTGTCACAATTGTCTACGTAGTCAAAATATTACCAAAGTCTAGTATGATTATCCATTAGATATATAAATGATAAAAATTCCAGGCTTCTACATCAAGAAAAAGTACTGAAAATGTTGTTGACAATTTAACCACACTTATTTTGGGAAATTTTTTAAATGGCTAAGTTGCCATGAGGGTGTTTTTAAAAAATTTCTAATCGAAAAAAAGCTTTATAAACAAAGTGAACTAATTACTTTAGGCAAAGATTTACCACATAGAATCACATTAAACATAATAAATAAAAAAATTTAATAGTTCCTCTGGATTTTTTCTTTTACTATATTATCGAATATTGGAATTCAAAAGTTATCAGCAACGAATATGCATCGTATACCAACGGTTGTAGTTTTTAGAATACAAATTTAACTTACAATAACATTAGTGCTTGCAACCACTCATTATGTTCTTATGTCATAAGTATAAAACAAACATGTGGTGTAGCTTTTCCTTCTTTTTAACAAGCGTTCACTTCAATCCTTATGAGGCTAAGTAAATACTTTAAAAAAACAACATTTTTTTCAACTAGTTATGAATCATGCAATGTTCTTGTGTCTCCATGATGAAAAACAAAATGCGTTGATAATATTTAATCGATACGAAAAAGCTATTGAAAGTCCCTATTTCTCAGAAAAAAATATAATCAAAATATATATTCTATGGAACGAGATTTATACTGTCACTTTACTTAGGGAAACTTAAAAACCTTCAAAAAAAGGAAAAATTGTTTACAGTTTGAAAGCTTTGAATACCGAAATAATGAAATTAATTTTTTCAGATTCAAATCAATAACTTTGCGTTTAAATTTAGAGAGAAAAATTTTTCCATGTAGACTTTCATGTTTAATTGCACTATAATAGAGAGTGTTGGGCTTATGATAAATCAATAATATGAATGTTTCAAGTAATTATATATTTCAATTGTGACTCATAATATTCTTAAATTTAACTCATGTCAATATGAAGAGACACTAAAAGTAACATTCGGATAGTGTTAATATTTATTTCCAAAGTAAAATACACAGGAAAGAAGAAGTCGGTATTTGCTTTAATCATTGTCAACAACTTAAGGTGAAGAACATTTTTAAAAATTGCTCAAGTCACCGACATAAACAAGAACCCTCACATTTACTTTGATTATACAACGAGTACCAGAATTATTCAATAAGGTTTATTTTCAATTTCATTTAGTGTCGTAAGTGCTAGAGAAAAGGCAAATAGTGATTCGCATAGAGAAATGGTCTCCAGAAAACGAAAAGCCTAGTAGAAAAATCATGTTTTTGAGCTTCAATTAAGTTGCTGTATTTCAGACAAAAAACGTTGGAGAGAACTTCGTGATATCTCATTTTGTAGGGAATGGTGTACTCTATCGTTTCATGGAGACTAAACAAAATTATATTTTACCTGTTCTTGGTGTTGAAAAAGTAGGACCTTGATTTTCTAGTGTCTCTATCTTTGTGAATCTGATTATTATTTTTATTTTCTTACACGATTTTTGGAAACTATTTTCTCTATTCGAATCACATTTGGATTATTTATAACGTTACTAGCAAAGAAAGTTATTTGAAAATAAACCTTGTTAAATAATTTGTGCTCATTGTATCTAATTACTATTTATTCTCATTGCCTAAGATCGTATCTTCACTAAAAAATCTGAAGTTAAATTAAGAAACTTCG
Source organism: Rotaria sp. Silwood1 (assembly GCA_905250075.1). Classification (NCBI taxonomy): domain Eukaryota; kingdom Metazoa; phylum Rotifera; class Eurotatoria; order Philodinida; family Philodinidae; genus Rotaria; species Rotaria sp. Silwood1. The sequence goes on along the minus strand of CAJNOP010000013.1, from coordinate 1,094,368 downwards.
TTAGTCGAAAAGTTAATTGCAAATTAACGCACTTCTCAAAGACGAATTAAATTCAATGCATCAATCGAAAAAGATTTTGATCTACTAATTGGCATAATGCATATACTTTCATCAAACGTACAGAATCTATCGGAGTGTGCATCAGCGCGTGTTCAAGGACATGTTTTGAGTTGGTGGAAAATTCATAACTGTAGCACAATTCTTTAATTTGGAAAATCCGAATAAAACAATGTTTTCATTGTAGCTAGTAGAACATAAATTTCGTACAAAACTTTGGTGATTTATTTCTTGATGCCGAAGATCAAAAAAGCTTCTATTAATATCTGATTAATAAATTTTAGGTTTTTTTATTTATACGTTTTTGTGTATTAAGTGAATCAATATTGCTCTCGTTTTTTTTCGAATGTGCAATTGAGAAAGAGAATCTGACTTTTTCTCTATTTTGAAAATAAAGAAATTTTCCAAAAATTTATCTTCATTTAGAGATAATTTTCATGCTAGAGACGGAGTCTAGTCCATAAGCTTCAATATCGTCATTTTATAAACATTGAAAGTAAGATGTGTCATGGATCTTATTTAAATCCACAAAAATATACCATTTTGTAGGAAATTAAAAGTTATAATTCAAGTATTGAGAAACTCATTTTACTTGGGACATAGGATATATCAAAATACACACTGAAAGACAGCGATAAAGAAAATAACTTTAAAAAGTTTTGCTTGTTGAGAAAGTATACAGCCAGAAGAATCATTCGTTTGGTAACAAGTTTTGACAATGATTCATTGATTAGGGAACAAAGATAAAAGCGACAATTTCTTATGTGAAATATGTTAGAATTAGACGGTTTAGCAACATTTTAGTGACAAGTTCTGATTGATATTTTAAAATAATAGGTGAAGGTGTATATGGATTCAGACTCAAATACTTCCGTTGTTGTAATTGGTATATGACTATCATTCAAAAAACCAATCAATAGGAAAAGCGCTACAATCAATATCGAATATCGAGTAATTTAAAAATTTTTTCAAAATAATCTAAAATTAATATTTGATTTTAACAAATAATTTTGAAATATAAAACTTCATCTTTTTATAAATGATATTTGGAGGTCGAAAAACCAACTATATCAGATCATATCATAGAATGGCTGCCATATGTCTAATATTGAAAAATAAAATAGCATATATTAATTCTAAATAATAAAATATGTCGGATACAAATCAAAATCTATCGTCAGTTGATCAAGATTCTGTATGTTTATTTTCTTTGTGTCAATCTTTCTCATTTTCTAATTCAATTATTGTTTTTGCAGAATTCACAACACCAAGAAAATTCAATTTCATCAGTATCTCAACAAAATGATATTCAACAAAGATCAACACCAAATAATCGTAATCCTCCTATTCAACGACGTCAATCACCATGGGAAATAATCAAATCTTTTCTATTTCGAATATTAATGATTTATTTCGTTACACGATTTTTTCATCGACCAACAACAGTTCATACAATAGAAAATAGAACATTACCAATCAATCCATCAATTTCTAATAATGCTTATATGTCTAAAAATCTTTATACAACTGGTGATTTATTCGTAAGAAGATTTCTATTACTTTTTCAAGCTTGAAAATTTGCTTTTGATTTAGGATATTTATATATTTATTAACGAAGAACAAATTTATAGATATGATCGAATGAGAAAACCTATTTGGATATTGAATCATTTTAAATATGGAGATTGGACATCAGAAGGAACACATATTAAATTTATTGAGTTTCCTATTTCAGAGGTATGATTTATAGAATAAACAATACTTTTGTTCGTTTATTTTACTATTAATTCTAATGCTATTTAGAATGTAAAAAATAATGGTTCAATTTATTTACATGTTGTTGTAACAAAACATGGATTTTCTATTGATCCAAATCAACGTGAATCTCATTCACCACAATACACATTTTGGAAAAGTAAACGTTTAAATAAATACAGAAAAAAAGTTTATAAAAAAACAAAAAATCTTTTAACGGGTAATACTCAACAAAATGAAGAATATCAAAAGGTTAATATTAAACTATTTAATTTTTAATAAAAAAAAAAAAAAAGATTTTTATTTAGAAAGCTGATGATAATGTCATTGAACTTTTATCACATTGGCATTCAAATATGACAATTAATTTACTTGATGATCAATCATCATGGATGAAAGGCAGTATACCACCACCATTGGATAAATGTAAATCTACAAAGAATGTTTTTTTTTACTATATATAGAAAAAAATTTCAATAGGAAACAAATATGAATAGAAATTAATTAATGTTTTTTGTCATAGAAAGCGACAATTTGTTATTAAGGGCTGAATAGAGAATCGTTTAAAGTTCAATATAATTATGATTAAATGCCTGATGGAAAGATTGACTTTTTTTTTTTATTCAGGCAAATCTTGAGTTTAATTAAATTTGGGGCGTTGGAGGTCATAGTGTAATAAACGAGTAATAAAAGCGTCGAATAACTTCCTTGAAATCGAAACAAACGTGTTAAGAAATAGAACTAAGATTGTAATTAACAATCATATTGCATGTGGTTACTAGCACCGGAACTCTCGATAGTTTTTAGAAGAGTCACTAGTGATTGGAATAAACTTTCTTGTAGCCAGTTAATACCTATAACTAGCACGTAGTGCAAACAAGGAGAAACAAAGGATATAGAAAAATATGCCGAATATACATCTATATGATTATAGATTTCGTTTCAATATTTATTATAAGGATATATTAAGACTACATCATTATTTAGATGTTAATTTTGATGTGTATACTGGACAATATTATCCAGTTCTTTATTTAAATGATTATTGGAACCTTCTTGCTGATTATTATCCAATTAATAATACAATCGAGTAGATCATATTCTATATATATATATGTTTAATTAATAAAATTTAATTCATCTATTTTCTAGTAAATTAAATTTAACAATTACTGTTGCACCAATACAATTATGGAAATGGCAAATGTTTATATCACAAAATACACGTCAATCATGGTATGGAAATTTATTTGGTGATGAACAGAATGATGAAGATCAAGATACAATTAAAGTATACAATTAAAAAAAAATATTATTCATTTTTGAAAAATACTTTTTCTTACTGTGTAGCGTGCACTTGTTGAAACAAATCCATATTTACTTATAATGACTATAATTGTTTCACTAATACATACAATTTTTGAAATATTAGCATTTAAAAATGGTAAGTCATGAAGAAAGAAAATGAACGTTAAGCTTAGAAGTAGATAGCTGCTGATTCTTTCGAATTCAGATCTACAAAAATATGAAGGAGGAACTCTCTATTTCACATAAGAGAAATAATCATGATTTCCACTGACTTTCTATCGTTTAGATATTCAATTTTGGCGAACACGAAAATCTCTTGAAGGTTTATCAGTTCGAAGTGTCTTCTTAAGTATATTTCAAAGTTTTATTGTCTTATTATATGTATTTGATAATGAAACAAATACAATGGTCCGTATTAGTGTTTTTGTTGGTATAATTATTGAATTATGGAAAGTACCAAAAATTGTTAATTTTCAAGTATGTTTTCTATTTATTTATATTATTATTTATTGTTGTTTTTGTCTATTTCATTTAGTGTTTACCAAATGAAACATGGTTTGGTATAATACCAAAATATAAATATGTTTATAAACAATCATATAAAGATACAACAACATCGGAATATGATCGAGTTAGTATACGAACAAGTTTTCAAAAAAAAAAAAAGAAAACAAGAAAATTTTTTATTTTGATTTAGATGGCTTTTAAATATTTATCATGGATTTTATTTCCATTAGTTGTTGGTTATGCATGTTATTTATTAATGTATCATGAACAAAAAAGTTGGTATTCATTTTGTTTAAGTACAATTTATGGATTTTTATTAACATTTGGTAAATATAGAATCTATTTTGTTGAAAAGTAAAAAAAAAAAACAAAACAAAACATTTTTGTTTCTTCTAGGTTTTATTATGATGACACCGCAATTATTTATTAACTATAAACTTAAATCTGTATCACATCTACCATGGCGTATGATGACATATAAAGCATTAAATACATTTATTGATGATTTATTTGCTTTTGTTATTAAAATGCCAACAATGTATCGACTTGGATGTTTTCGTGATGGTAAAAGAAACCAAAAAAAAAAGAAAATTCTAAAAATTTTTTTTAATGTTTATAGATATAATATTTTTTATATATCTGTATCAACGTTATATTTATCCAGTAGATCGTACACGTATAAATGAATTTGGTACAACAGGTGAAACAGATTCTAGTATTATACCTGTTGATCATGAGATATTAAGAACTAGTCAAAATTCTAATAGTCAAGTAGAACAATCAATGTCAGATACAATAAACGAGCAACATGAAAAAGTCGAATAATATTTTTTTAGGAAAGAAAAAAAAATTTTAATAATTAATTACTGTTGTTTTTGTATTCCAATTTTACCTAATGTTGTTTCTTATTTGTATTTGTAATTGTGCAATATTGGAAGTCGTAATCTCTTAGTTTTTCTTCAGATTTAATTTTATTCAAACGAAAATATTATGTACCATTTATCATAATTTAATGTTTCGTTCATTAATTCGTCCAAGCACATGTGTGCGATGTTTAATCAATCGAATTCAATATAATAGTACCAGTAAAAGTATGTATCAAAAACTTTATAATTAAAATTCTATTTCGTTTTCTTTAGATAAATCTGAAATTGATCCTGGCAAAATATTTATACGTAAAGATGTTCAAGATTTATTAATAAATATAACTGGTTTTGATTTATCACGAATATTTCGTTTACGTAATAATAAAAATCTTGATCGTATTGTTTACAAATATTTAACTGATAAACAACTCAAAGAAGTATGTATGTATTTGATATCTAATTTCATCGTTAATATTTTTTTTTTCAATTTATATTTCATATAGGAACAAGAAAAAACAATAGAACGTGGTCGAGCTAAACTTCAAATGCCACCTGTTTTACCTGAAGCTAAAGAAAATATTGAAATTCTTGAAAAAGATGAAATGTTAAATGGTTTTTCATCAAGTAAACATTTATTTATGGATATATCACTTGGAATACCAATACGAGTATGTTTATTGAAATAATCGAGAATCAACAAAAAAAAAAAAAAAATTTCTTTTTCTTATGAAAATTAGGATCGTCTTATTGTCGCTCGAGATATTGATGGAACATTACGAACAGCAACATTAGATGAAAAACGACGAATGAGACAAATTTATTTTCCTATAGTTGGAAGAGAATTAATTATGCCAAAAATGTTTGAAGATGAACATTTAGAAGTAATAAAAAAAAACAAAACAACTATGCAAAGATTTTCTTAGAAATCTTATGTTTCATTTATTTAGAAAATTTTAGAACGAGGAGATTATGAATTTATACTCGATCGAGCATGTACTCAATTTGAACCTGATGATGGAGATTATATACGTGTAAATTATTTATACAGTTTATTAATTAATTCTTAACAAAATAGTTTTTTTTCGTCGTAGGTGACACATAGAACATATGAACATATTGATCAAACAAATTCTTATGATGTACTCCGATCAACAAGACATTTTGGTCCAATGACTTTTTATTTTGTATGGTTTAAAAAAATCGATCGACTTATGAATGATATGATTAGACGGAATTTGTAAGTTATGGAATTAGTTTTTTTCTCAAAAATGATTTCCGAAATATTTATTGAAAATACGGAATAGTTAAAAAATTCTTGTTAAAACTTATTGTACATAGATAAAGTAACTTTTCAATGTATGTCGTAGTTCTCCTTAAGGAACTTCAGAAAAAACAAATTTTTGAATTTCGACTTAAAACTTTTAAACGAGATAGATCTTAATGAAAATAATTTTTTTGTAAAAGTTTTGGATCTTTCGATTTACTTCTGTCTTGACATGAAAGCTTCGAATTTATCATTCTGTATGAACGATGTAAAAGATACGCATTCACCATAGCTCTATCTTATAGAAGAAAACATGACAAGATTTGAGACATTCACAAGAAACTATTTTCGTTAAAGATTGTCTCTTCACAAAATTCGAAGATAAATTTTCCTGATGTTTCTTTAGGATACTATGGCATTCGTTTAAAAACTACTCTATTCACTTACTCATAAGTTAGAATTCTGAACTGTTCTCAAGTTATTCATAAAATCTTGGTCGCAATAGGGTGTGAATGTGAGTGTTAATTAAAAGAGAAGATTCATACAACCACATGATATTACGAGCAAAAAGAAATATGAGTTTGTTAATCTGTGATGACATATAGATACGTGTATCTAGACAAAGTGGCAGTTAAAGAGTACATACTGATCATTCATTTGAATGTCAACGAAAAATTAAAAATAAGTTCTAGAAATATCCCTGTTAATCATGAGTATTCGATGTTTGGACAAAAACATTTTTTGTATATAGACAGTGCCTGGTCAAAATTAATTTAATGATATTTACAAAGCTCTGTACAAAAAGCTGAGATTGTGTGAACACAATAACGATTTATTAGTTAGGAGACTTATCTTGTCAGTACCTTCGGATGAAGTTATCAAACTGTTTCGATGTACGAAATTTAGAAGTAATATTAAGGTGACGTCATTCAATTGTTTCAGTTTTCATGTACAGCGAACGATTCATTTCAAAGATTAATCGTAAGTAAGCTGCTTCATGTTAGTCTATAACTAGACAACATAGAAATTCCAATCAGGTATATTCTAAGTCTAGAATAAACTTCATAACGTCTGCGGCAGATATTAATGAATTTTTTGTATCAAAAAGTTTTGCTTGATCAATATGCATTATTCCATACTTCTTTCCTATACTTATTTAGCCTTCAACATTAGTAATCATTCATTGATAGCAAAAAAAAATGTTCGAATTATACTTAATTTCATGTTTTCTATCAAAAATAAATATCTCGAAAATTTAATAAATTTATTTTTCTTTTAGAATAAACGATGCTGTTTCACTTCTTCAACTCTATGCAATTGTACATCCAGATTCCAAAGTAGCTCAATATAATTTTAGCGATACAAATCCTCATGATCTTATTCAAGTATTTAAGAAAAATAATAAAAAAAAAAAAACCTATTTTATTTTATTTCTTTTTCTTAGGCATTTATCGAGAATGAAGCTCGAATACCAGATTTACTCAGTGAAGCACTTCGTCAACACGTACGAAAGACTCAACAAGCTGTTACTAGTGGATAGCTTTTTTTTTCGCTTAGTCTTTAGAAAGAAAATAAAAGACACTTTTGTTATGGAATACGTTTTTTTTTAATGTCATTACTTCTTGTTGTTTTTTTTTTCAGATTTACGTGTATTTAACATACATACACAAATAAAGCACTCAACATGGTTCATATGAATGTCCTTGCTGATGCTCTTAAATCGATAAATAATGCTGAAAAACGTCATAAACGTCAAGTTATCATTCGACCATGTTCAAAAGTAATTATTAAATTTCTTACTGTCATGATGAAACATGGTAAAGGAAAAATAATTCTTCGAACAATTTTTTTTTTTTGTATATAAAAATTTATATTTTTAAAGGTTATATTGGTGAATTCGAAATAATCGATGATCATCGTAGTGGTAAAATAGTTGTTAATTTAAATGGTCGTTTAAATAAAGTATGAATAGAAAAAAATTAATTTGATTTTTTTTTCTATTTCTTTTATTTCTTCTAGTGTGGTGTTATTAGTCCTCGTTTTGATTGTCCTATTCGTGATATTGAAAATTGGACAAAAAATCTTTTACCATCACGTCAATTCGGGTATAGTCATTGAATTATTTTAATATTTAGTTATATATTTTTTTGTTTTTATTTATAGATATGTCGTATTAACAACATCACATGGCATATTAGATCACGAAGAAGCTCGACGAAAACATACAGGTGGCAAAGTTCTCGGATTTTTCTTTTAAAAATTTTTCGAGATATTCTCAATTTGATTAACAAACAAAATTAAACAATAACAACAACTAGATTAATTTTGTTTTGTTTTGTTATTATCTTAAGAAAGAATATAAAATAAAAAAAAAAGAAAACGAAAAAAAATAAAGTTACATGTGGTCTTTTTTTATCGTTGTATATATATATGTATATGATTCAATGGTCAATTGATACTTGAATTTAAGAAGGTTATTGTCACTTGCACTTAACTTCAATAGAATGACTATCTGATGAAGACAAATAAGAGAATAGAAATTCTATATTCTTTTGATGAATGATGAAAATCGGTTTTATCTTTTTCTTTTTCTCCTCCTCCTCCTCTTCCTTCTCCTCCTCTTCATCATCATTATCAGCTTTTTCTTTTCGTAATTACAATTTGATGAACATATCAAATGCATAAAAAAGAATCTCACACACATACACCTTCTGGTTCTTTATCTATATGAATCGATGTCACTCTATAATATTCTTGAAGCATCAACGGAAGTTGTAAGAACTCAAACGGTAAGTCAAAAAAAAAAACTCAGAGGAGAGATCCTTCCAGTCGTTTCCGTTTTGTATATACGGAACAAAGGCATCAATGTCATCTCCGGTCATATAGCTTGAGATGACAAAAGTTCGCAATGATATCTATATATATATTTGTATATATATGTGTATGCGTCGCTATGACATGACACTTTATTCTATCTATTTCCTCGTTCTCTTACGTATATGATGAATCGTCTTTGCACGACTGTCATTTGGTCTCCTGTCAACATTGGCAATCATCGATCAATTTTCTTACATTTGTTCAATAATGAAAGAACAAATTTCAATAGTTCAATATAGTCTTGACATTTTTTTTTTCGAAGAATAAATATTAACTTTAACAAATAGAATATATCTTTTTTTCTTTTATATCAATATAAACCTAACAGATTATATTTAATAGACATGCATACAGATGATTGTATAATTTCTAACGATGGTAAGTGAATAAGATAATAGCATTTCAATGTTCTCCCATTTTCGTCTTATTGATAAACAAGAATCGTTATTGTAAAATAATGCAATACGAAGAAAAATCTAACGTAATCGTCTTTTTTTTTACGTCTAATAGGACTAAATTTTACATATGATAAACAACTAATTCATAGAAAAGAATAAAAAACATTGCATATGTATGTTTACTCAAGATATTCGTATTACTTCAATGGATTATACATGAACATGATTATTAGCATATAACAATAAAAGTCTATTGAATACGTATAAGCTTGAAAGAACTTATTTTTCTTTGACTCACTTATATTCGATGATGAGTAGATAGCATCGATTGTATAATAGACATGTTTTAAGAACTAAAGGCGGGTTCTCTTTTTTTTTTTTTTTTAATCTTGATATATGTATAAATGATCGTATTACTGTCTGATAAATAACATATCTATAATACTATTGAGAACTGTGTTTATTTTCAATAGTCAATTATTATTATGATAAATATAAATGAGATTAACGAACATTATTGTTATCAAAACTAAGTGATTTGATTACAATCCTGCTGTGATTTATATGTTATCTTTTTAAGTTACGGTATTTGACATCGAATGATCGTATGCATTGATATTTATAGAAACATTCATATCAATACATTATCTTTGATTGTTTTTATTGACGATAATCTTATACGAGAAAAAAAAAAATGCAAAGATTATTACGTGTTATCTTGAAAAAAGTTCGAGAGCGTGAGAAAAACATTCATTCATTTTTTTAGTTTGTCAACTTAAGTTCGTATAAATGTATGTGGCAGCTGTGACATTTTCAAGTCAGTTATTTCAATCTATGCCACTCATATAAGACTAGACGAATAACTCTGTCGATAGGCACGGTAATAAGAGACTTGTACAGACTGAGAACGATGACAATGACTCTTGTTACTCGATACAAACTATATGCACACAAAAATATGATTGTACTTGTTGCTGTTTGATAAAGATGCGTATAGACATATGACACGTTCATTATAAAGAGAAATGATTGTATTTGTGCGGTGTCGAAAATGAAATCTTACAGTTTCTCTTAGTGTTTACTCAAATAATAAGAATTTTTCTTTGTCTTGAAACCATATAAATTCAAAAGAATAACTTCTTCAACTGGGTAATAGTAAAAAAATTAACTTTTAATTATCGTTTCATATCACTTATATTTTTTTTATGCATATCTCATTTTTTTTATTCCTTTTATGTTCATTCATTTTCCTGAACCTGAAAGAAAAAGTAAATTCACACTAAGTTTAATCAGTGCATGTATTTCAAGATAAAGTAAAAGTGAAAAGATGTACATGTTTTTTATTAACCATAATGGTATGTGACACAACAGGTCTATTATAGTCACCATTTTTATGGCATTTTTTTTAGAGAGAAAGAGAGTCTCGTTCGTTTTCTCCTAGGCACTTTCTCTCTCTCTCTCTCTGTTTGTCTGTCTCTCTTTCTCTACCAATATCAAACGATAAAGAGTAACAAATTGATCGGTTGACAACTAATAAAACGAAAAATGATAGGATATTTTTGACGTTCTTATTTATTATCGTTTTTCTAAATAACATTTTATGTTTATATGTTTACAGATCAATTGATTAGTATATGGTTAAATCTTTGCTAATGATTCTTAACATTTATTCTTTGTTTTTTATTGTCTGTTTTCAGATATATATGGTGTACAATGTAACTAACCATTAGTTTGAATAACAGATCACAATCGAATAAACTTGTATATACATAAATCGGTTTCATTTTACAATGACGTCAAATTCAGCACATAAAGATTCTATTCGTTCATCATCGTCATCATCATCATCATCATCAATAATTGTTCATGATAATTATACAAAAAAATCTTTACTCTTGTCTTGTTGTGGTTGTTCTCGATCATATAAAAACTCTCAATCATCTATAAGAACAGTAGAAGATACAAACTTAAACGAACAAAAAAGTTTTTTCAAACGAATACAATTTTTTAAAGGTTTGAAAATGATTCAATATGAATAGATGACATTGGTTTTTCTTTTTTTTCCTAAATTCAGCAAGTACGGGAAAGTTTTTTTTATTACATTGTATAAACGAGATATTAAACGGTATCAATCATTTAGAAATTCTATGACAACTTTATCTGTATAAAATTAGAAATTTTAGACATCATTTTTTGATTCAAATAAAAAGAACTAATGAATTTTCTATGTTTTATCTATAGCTCGAAAGCGAAAACATTCGATTCTTAAACAACAGCAACAAGAAGCAGTACCATCGGAATTAACAACTTCCAATGGCCGTCTTGTAATTGAAACTGAGAATTCACCCAACGATAATGATAAACGAAAATCAAACACTACTCTACCATCATCATCTGAATTTCATAATGATTTATTTCTAAAATATACTCATCATCATCCACTACGTAATTCTCAATCGATACCATTTCTTAATCAATTTGATACTATTGGTAATTTAAATAATAATATTCATTCATATTCATTTACTGATATTGAAGTAGTATCATCAATAAATGAAGAAAAAAATGAACAAAAATGTATTAATCAAAGTGTAACACCAAAAAGTATTCTTTCACATAATTTTTCATTAGCAACAACAAATCTTTCTACATATTCAACTCAAAGTTTACTTCGAAAACTTCTAGATAAAGCTCAACTTCTCGATGAATATTACAATGATATTGTTAATAAAAACAGAAATCAACCAAAATCATCTCTATCATTATCATCGATTTCATTATTAGGACGATCAGGTGCAACATCACGTTCATTTCTTTATCGATTTCAATCTAATGATAGTTTTAAAAAATCATCAAGAAGAAAATATCGTCATTTCAATGATAATAAATCATCTAATAGTTCAAGATATAATTTATATGATGATGAAGATAATATATTACGTGAATTAATACGTTTTAATAATGATATTGATCTTATTTTATCACGTCTTGAAATGGAAGGTGAAAATCTACAACAGCAAATAACTAATCATTCATTATCTGATGAAAATCTTATTCAACAAACAATCATCAATCCAACTGATGATGTTATCCTTGATGTTAGCCCACAAATCAATAATCAGTAAGTTTCTTTCTCTCTTTTTTTTTTTTTTATCATTCTATCTTTTCTTCTTATCTATGACTAATATAAATATTGTTCGCTGCATGTGTTGAGCGATTGAGATATGATTATTGTCAAATATCCGATCAAGATGAAACTAACTATGTTGTACATCATTTGCATTTATAATGATCATTTAACTGTTTTGGTAAAGTACAATGATATATTATCCAATGTAATAGATTGTTCATATGTCGAAAAAAAAAAAGAAACGAGAGAAATATTAACAAAATGATTCTGTTTAAACAGTGTATGTTCGAAGGTGTTAAATCAATATTTGTCTCTCATTTATAATAAATAAAAGAGAAGTACAACATTACTCATATACTAGCAGCAGTCGTCTATCTCGAACATCAGTTGTCATCAACAACACAATCGATGAGTGTTGTAGTATCAAGAGGTAAATGTAAGCACGAATCACCTGCAGCAAAATACACTAAGTAAAAGAGAACAAGACCACTTCAGATGAAGGTTGTTACTTCTATAATTCACTGTCCTTTTTTTTTTCTTCGTCATCTTTCTCTTTTTACAACATGTTGAAATACTTCACTGGTCACCAGTACGTCTTCCAATACATTATTGACATGATCTATAGTCACATGAATTCTATAGAGACAGACAAATAAATTTCTTGTTAAGTATCTATCAGTACCAGCTATACAGTTTCTTTTAAGCTGACTAGTTGAGTATGCTATTCTAGTTTATCTTTTTGATAAATTTTCCCAAAAATATTCCTTTCTATTAGTCATTAGTAACTGAGTTGTTTATCGTAGAAAAATGTAAGTCAGAAAAAGAAGAAGTAGGCAATACTCTTAATATGGGTTATTTCTTCCTGTTACTCATATTCAATGATGTCAGAAAAAAGAACAATTACCGTAAAATGAATAATACATTTATTGTACATTCGGATTAAAAATGCTCTATAACTATAAAGCATACATTTCTATTTGTGTACCAATCATTATAATCTTTTTTTCCTTTGTTATTACTGTTGTGCGAGTCAACAACGATGAATTCGAAGGTAATGTGGCATAGACAACGATGTAAGTCGATACAGTCTGATAAAAAGTTAGGCACGCACACACACAAATATATATATAACAACCTATGTCTGTCTCTCTCAGGGTATTGATGGTGTCTTTTAGTCGATTGGGCATGTGTGTGTGGAATAGTTGCGTCATAAAGATCTGTCGTCAGTCGACATAGAATGATACGGCAAATTTTCTTTTTCTTCCTTCTTTTTTTATACTCATGAGAATTAATATTATTGTATCAGTAAGAATATAACTACAGTATACAGTAACTTGTTTTTTGTTGTTCTATTTCGATTAATTGAATTTTCGAAAACTTTATATGCCTACAGAAACTTTTCTTCTTCGTCTACTCTTTTCATAGGATGACCTTCAATAGACATGAATGAGTAGGCTTCATTTCTGTGTATGAACAAACAAGGCCAATATCCCCTATACAAATGATTCTTTCTCTTTTTTTTTTTTTAATTAATTTCAATCAAGTTTGAAATATTCAACCACTATTGTTTTCTTTCTTTTTCATTTTAGAGAAGACATCGAACAGAAAAATTTAATCGAAATAATAACAATGCGTACCGATAATAACGAAATAAATATTCATTTACTTTTATCCAATGATATGAATCGTTTACGAGAATCAGGTAAATGAATAAATAGCTTTTGTTTCTTTTTTCGTTTGACATTATTTTTATCTTAAAGCTTTATCGAAGTTATTAAAAATGACTCAAGAAAATTGTAATTCAGATAATGTAGATACTTATGAAACTATGTAAGTATGTCAAAGTCTATTGATAGTAATGGACAAAAGTCTCCTCTCCTCCGCGGCAGATTTCAGTTTCCATACGTGCAGAAGGTCTGGAAATTTGTATGCACACCCTCAATCAAGGATGTAGATCAGATACATGAGATCGATTGAGTAGCTTAAATGACAGGAAAATTATGATGGACGACGTCTATTTTTGCTCCAAGCTTTTTTTAACTTGGTAACGCTGTCTATTTAATTTTGTGTTATCTTTTATCAAATGCATGACTAATTCTGGATATTTTTATTTGCAACTGAAACGCAGTATACGATCTCTCGTCACTCAAAAGATCATGTAATTTGCCGCAAGATCGTTGTCTCTGGATGTCTTTGAGCTCTCGGCACTAATATAACGATTATTGCTATGCTGTTTTCCGTTAGAAGAAGATTCTTTTTCTGAGATTTGGCTACTATAATAACAAAAGTTTATGGACTCCGATGAAATTATTTAGTATGTGCAGCTCGAACATAATCGTACATAATAAGCGATCGATGGATCCATAAAACATTTTTCGTTGCAGAAATATAAAGTTCAAAGAGAAAATATAAATGCTATCCACTAACATCTATCATGATACCCGTCCTGTTTCAACGATTACGACAAGTCAATGGCTCTAATCTACATTCCTGAGAAATTACATGTAAAAGAGTTTTCAGACTTTCAGAACTTTTGATGGCTGAAATTTGTAAGAGAAGGCGAGAGACTTTGGTCCACTATTGTAACTTATTTATTATTATACTTATTGAAATAGAACCCTTGCAAAATTAAATAAACTTCCGAAATCTACAACATGGAAAGGCAAACGTGTATTTGGTGTTCCATTACGTATTTATCAACAAACAACCGGACATATTCTTCCAATTGCAATAATAAATGCATTACAATATATTCGTATACATGCTGGTAAATGTGAAGGATTATTTCGTAAACCGGGTGTTAAATCTAAAATCGATCATTTACGTACACAAATTGAAACAACAAATGATAATTATGGAGAAACATTTTTAGAGACAATTAAATTTGATGAATATCAACCATTTGTTGTTGCTGATGTTATTCGACAATATTTTCGTGAATTGCCTGAATGTATCATACCACCATCAATAACACGTTTATTATGTGATTTACTTAAATGTAATAAAGTTTGTTTTTTTTTTATCGTAAAACAAAAACTCGGCATGAATCTATGGAATTATTTGTTTGTAGGCATAACACAAGAAGAACAATTATTAGCAATACGTTATATGTTTTTAATGTTACCTGATGAAAGTCGTGAGGTACTTGAAACAATTCTTCGTTTTTTACTTGATGTTTCAATACGATCAGGAAATAATCAAGTAAGACGATGAAAACGATAAATATTCGACATGTTATTTTGTGTTTATTATAAAGATAACTTGTCGAAATTTGGCACGAATTTTTCTTCCATCGGTCTTTCAATCTTTCTATGACATGCATCATACATCATCAAAAATTCTTTGGTGGAAATGGAGAAAAGAGAAATTTGATACAAATCAACAAGAAAATGAACGATTACTATTAGAACATTGTCTTATGACTATGATACTTAATGTTGATCTACTTTGTCGAGTATGAGAATAATCATTTTATCTTTACTTTTATTCAATTGTAAACTTAATCCATTTTTAGGTTCCAAGTGCACTCGCCAATGAACTCAAATTGCCATCAGCAAGAAAGACACAACGACTTGATGAACTGATTCGTAATGCATGTAATGGTGAATTTCATATGAAGAAATATATTTCTAAAAGTTGTGAAGAATTTCTTCAAGTAAAAAAAAAAATAATAGACGATAGTTGTATTTATTTAAATAATAATTTCTTTTATTTATAGCGTTTGTCTAATACAAAATTTAAAAATGTTTCGACAAATATTGATGATGTTAATATATCCATACATAAACCATCTGTAACGTCTACATCAGATATAAATCAACATAATTTACCAACATGGAAATGTTCAATTGATATTCCAAATTCAGATGTAAAACAAGTTTATCAAAGAATATTACATGAATGTGACTTATGGAATAATCATTGTGCTGAAAGTCGAACAGTAGAAAAAATTGATGATGATAAAGAAATAGTGCAATATGTTATAAATTTGCTTGATTTTGTTCCTGTTCGATCATATTGTGAATTTCGGTAAGAAAATATTTTTCTGTTTTTTTTTTCAATCAATTCATTAGAAAAAAAATCATTTTTTTACAATAGTTTTTCCAAAAAAGTTACATTGCGTTCAGTACCTGATGCAAATGCAATACTCATTAGTGCTGTATCGATTGATCATTTACAAAATCACTTTCTTCCGGGTAGTATTGGTGTTACGTATGATATGCATTATTATATAAAACCATCTACTACACGACCTGGTCATACAACAGTTACTCAAGTTGCTTGTGTAGATTACAGGTTTGTAAATTTTTGTTTTATTTAAATTTGAAAAAAAGAAAACCTTTTTTCGATTTTTTTTTCAGTGGTCGATCAACACAATGGTATGAAAATATATATGGTTCATTATTAGCTCATAATCTTATATCATTACGAGACACATTTACTAATGCAAAAATTGTTCGAGTTTGAAAAACTTTTTTAAACTGATAAATGTCTTCATTGACATTCCTTATATTGAAAAAAAAAAGAAGGAATGTATTTATTCTTTTTGAATAGTTTTTATTGCAAAGGGTTTTTAATTGCATATTACTGATCTTCTAATATTATAAAAGGAGAGATGTTCTATTACTTAATCCTTATTATTTTCTCAGGATACCGTCCTTTATTATTTTTCTTGACAAAAAAAAACGATATGTAATCCTTTATACGCATTTAACCTTCTTTTTCTTTTTTGATATTACTTTTCTTTCATTATCGATTTTTAATGTGAATACACAGAAAAAAAAACATAAAAGAACAACAAATAATACTTGTAATATAAACTCAAACCATACACATGTGGATATAATATGCATCATAAGTAATATCTGTCACACCGGTAACAAAAGAAAATCTCAAACAAGTGCTTCTTTTGTTTCATTGTATTTAATAATACACCAATGTTGGTTATTTTTTGAACTTGGTTTTATAATTGTCATTGGTTTAGTACGAAAACTTCGACGTTGACATGCTATGGATGAAAATGATTTTACACTATGACGTAAACTACTAAAACGACGTAATGTAGCAGGTGGTGTTTCAGGTGATTTTAAAACACATATTGTTGTTGTATGATGATTTTGAGTTAAATCATAGCAAGCAGAACGTTTACTATAGCATGTGCCCATTTCCTTTTTTGTTTTTTCTTATTAGACTAGTTCAAACTAAAACATAAGACAGAATATGATAAGAAATTTTGAGCTAAAACAGATATTCATCGTGTTGTTGTGTGTCAATCATTACCATCATTGATTATGAATTAATAAAAAAGTATGTGACCGATGAATCTTGTCGGCTGTTAAGGTCACTTATGTATAGAATACAAAAAAAAGAGTGACACTAACCACACGTACGGTCAACTATAACACCTTGAGCTGATGATGGCGATCGAACGAAGAAAAACACCTACTCTGGTGTTCTCTTATTCAAAGAGAGAAGAAAGAAATAAAAGTGTAAGAGAAGGCGGCCTAACTAGCGATAGAAGGCGAAAAAAGAGGAAGAATTTCTTTCTATATCAATGCTACAGCCATTAAACATGCACACAATCAATACCTTAGTCGAAATTCAATTTGAACGTTACAGTCATTACGCAAAGTTCACTCGATAACATATATCAATAATATCTATTGTCTGTTTGATAGAACATGAGTAAATATCAAATAACTACAAGATGTAAACTTGACATACAACAATATAATAAATTGTTAATACATTAGTTCATTTGTTGCCATGAAAAACTTACTCTAAAATGATTTAATCATATTCGATCGTTTCAATTGCAATTCAACTTGAAATATTATGTGAGCAGTATGATTTATGATTTAGCCTATAAGCTTATAAACAAGGTTGCATATATTGAGATATTGATTATTATTATTTGACCGGCGAACGACTATGAACGTATGTATGCTTATCAAGTATAAAAATTTGATATCATCATTTCTTCTTGAATGAATTCGATACATTCATTAAAACGATATAAAGTAAAATGCATTTGTTTTGGATATTATTTTCAATGCGATTAAAACAAAACCAAAGAGTTTATACAGAGTCATTTATTAGAATTAACAATTTATGTTTTCTGGAAAGGGATAAAAGTCATAAATCATTGTATCAATCATTATTACAATTATTTGAGACTTTATTCTAGTTGAACGTTCAAGAGCTAAGAATAATCTAACAAATATTCACAATAATTCTAGTGGCCTTCATTGTGAAGAATATCTATTCGACAAAAATATTCTTTGTGTAAACATTTAATTGAAAAGATAATATGTCTAATTTGTAGTATAGAATAAAATGCTTCGTATGAATCAAACATGTTTAACTTTTCTCAATCATTGGTATTTTAACAATATCAATAATAAAGATCGAAAATACTATAGAAGATTTAAAAAAACTACATGATGATACAACAGTGATTTCGTTAACAGGTGTTTTTGTTTCTGATGTTTAAAAGACTGATGCACCGGTAGTTTTAATTCTAGTTGATATACTGACAATTTCACTTGTACTTTTGCTTATTCCACTAGCACTTTTTATTATTAAAAGATTCATTATAGCCATAACAACGATATATACAGATGCTAGGATAACACTTGTAATTATAGGAGCATCAAAAGTTATACCAATCCTATATATAGTAATTGCAGTAGCAGTTCTAATAACTATAAAAGCCATGACTGCTACTATTGTATCAGCTGCTTTAGCCATCGGCAGCTGTCTCTTCGATGAGATGAATATTTTTCACAAAGGAATTTATAAGTAAAATGATGATAAAATTGGTAACAGCCATTTGAATTGAGTAGAATGAAGAAGTTCTGCCTTTTTGTAGTACTAGAGGATGAATATATTTCTTTTTTATGATCTTTAAAAAAAATATCTGTTGCAAATTACTTTTATATATTCTTTGTCTTATTCTATAAAACTAAATGTTGAACTCCCATGCATTCTCTTGTTGTTGTATAAAATATTATAGACCTTTGATCATAAATTCAGGTTGAAATTCTAATTTTTTTTTTTTGTTCTTTTCTATTTTTCGTACGCAATAAAAGATATTTATTATATATTAAGGATATGGTCATATAGAGGCTATAACAAGTTACAATTAACCCTATTTTAAACGATGACAGCTGTTAACAAATAGACTAGTGATGACACATTGTATGCACACATGGCACTTATCTTATCTTGATTTTTTTAATATCACTGTGACATATTTATATTTTTCTTGAATATGTACTTATACATAGTATCTATCGTTTGCCGATATAAATTGAACACATTCGACGCGATGGGTCCCACTAGTGGGACCCACTATAGGGTGACCCAAAACCTCCTTTACCGCAGAAAAAATTGAATATCTTTGCCATATTTTGACGGAAGAGGCTGGTTCTTTTACCACTGATAAAGGGATGTTCATAACTCATATTCATAACAGAAACGTTGATAAAAATTGTTTTGAAGTATTACAATTTTCTTGAATAAAGAAATGGAACCTTTCACGAATTATGAAAATCCAATTTTCATATCGCGGCAAATGTGTTAATCGATTGTATTAATTCGCATACTTATAAAAAATATAGCGATTGGTTTACAAACTAAATGTTTACTACATTTATTAACAATGACTGATTGTCAAAGGAACCTATAGATCATATTATGATGACAAAGACTTAAGGAGAAGTCGACAAATAAGATGTTATTATCAAAATAGACGATGACGATAATATTGAATAACTTTCAATAAACACAAATATTGAGAATAACACTAATAGACTTAGTTATTAGAGCGCTTGATAGACACTAAAGATGTTACTGTTTTGTATAAATCGATTGTCATCTATGTAAAGTATATAGGATGTCTCAAAAGTCCGCTATAAAAATTAAAATGTGGATATCTCTTCATCAGTTCGGGTGATTTAAAAACTTTTTTGTAATATGATAATGTGTTTTTCAAAGTTTTATTTCATATAAATTGGTTTATAAAAAATATTCACAGGCATTAACATCAATTGATAATATGAAAATCTACCATTTCCGACGTTTTTGAAAAGACACTGTAGAAAGTTTATTTTCGCTATGGGTCGTCATTTTGAATTCTACCAAATCTTTAAATATGTTGTATATACGTTGGATTTCATCTTATCTGTATCAATAAAGGATATAAATGAAAAGCAACTTCGTTTATAGGAAATTCATTTTCTTGATCGTTGATGTTCTTCAATGTTAATATCAAAGTTGTAAAACTTTGATACGATCTTGCGAACCTTTTCCGTGGAATAATTGGAAAAATTAAATTAAATTATGTATATGATATGGATTCATTAAAAGATATACAGTCATAAGGCGATCGGCTGTTGTTCATGGAATGAAGCAGACTGTTGCAACAGTTCAAAAAACATTGACTAATGATACATTTTTATAAATACTATTATAAAAAGTTTTAAAAAGTATTTCTAGCACAATCTACATCTGATATTTACATGGTGGCAAGTTTCACTATTAGTGAAACTATCTGAATTTTAATATCTCTAAGCACAGATAATCATCTGAAATATATATAAAGTAAAACTTCAAGGAACATAGTACCATATTACAAAAAAATTATATAAATTGCTGAAATTGATTAAAATATATTCATAGATTTTTGTCACGTCGGACTTGAGACACTCTATACTTTAATTATTATCTATGGACTTGGAATTGCTATTATTGAATGTGAAATCCTTCTTCCCTCACTTTCTAGAACTAGACAGATTACAATAGATGTAAAAAGTACCTAGGCTTTAATACTTTAGTGTCAAGCGGTCTTGGTTTGTCTTACTTATGAAGTATTCTTTAGGATAATCTTCACATGAGAGTAGATGGAAATTGTCGAAAAATACATTAATATTCTCCGCCTGGATTCAACCGTTAGTCTTGAAATTTTCTTCGTCTAATAAAGTTCGCCTTTAAAATTTTACAATCGTAGCTGTTGATGGAAAAGAGGAACAATAAAGGCATGCGAATCTTGATTTTAGGAAAAAAACAATGTTTTCATCTTAAGTATTTTGCATTGTACTCTAGTGACTTCGACTTGCTGCTTGTAATCAGAGTTTACCAAGCTCTATTTGTAATCAAAATATCAAGTATCAGCATTGAACTTTATGTATTTTTTATCCAGTAGTGAGGTTGCTTGAGACTACTGCAATGCCATGAATAGAAGCACGAATACCGGAATCACAATAACAGCCATTTTTTGGTACTAGTGTTACATCATCATACAATCTTTCGTCTCCAATGTTATATATGAATTACATTCTTAATGTCATGATGAAGTTAATGATTATAATGAAGTTGAACATCAAGGAATACTTGCATATATCAAAACTTACGACAACTTCCCTTCTATTCAGGGTCTCTGGAGAATAGCTCATCAGAAATATTTGATACTTTCAGGGTAAATAGGTCTCGATGAGTAGTGCAAAATTTATCGCAGACTCCGAATTTTCAAACACTTCCTGCTAGAAAATATCTGAGTCGCAAAGGTTACAAATCACTTCATTTTCTAATCTACAATATGTCTGACAGAATTAGAATTCTTTATACACATTTCTTTTTACTAGACCTTTTTTTGTAAAATCTGTAAGTTTCATCTCTATCATGCATATGACGTTTAAAAAGTGACGACAATTCTGAATTTTTTTGTGTAAAAATTGATTTCAAGAAAAATGACAAAATACATTTTCCTGTATTTACTACGACTTTCTTCTCCTATTAAACTGATCAAAAACTTCCCCATATTCACCTGTGGTAGAGGTCCATGACCTATTCTCTCAACTCCTTTAGAAATCATGATCATGAAGAGAATTTTACATACGAAGAATAATCGCAATGCAAATTTTTTTGCTAGGAATTTTGGACTTGATATCAGTACTAATTAAAAACGAAGAGATCTGATTTTTATGGCATTTGACAGAGTACACTTCAAAGTTATATTAACGATGAAAAGCGAAAACTCGAAAAAAAAATTTTGATTGTAACATCTGAATAGATTGGATTCTCTTTAATTGGAAAATTGTTTACTTTTTTAAATAAATAAAAAAGAACTAATATTCGTATGAGCTTTTATATTAACAATCAATTTGTTTGATTGTTCGAATTTATTTTTAATGCATTCTTCAAGTATATATTCCCTAAAGTTTTTTCTTCTTTGGTTCATATACTTAATTTGAGATCTAAAGAATAAAATAAAGCACTAGAAAAAGTATAGTCATTTGAAAAAGATAATAAAAAATGAATTAGTTTTTAAATCGTGTTTCAAGAAGTCTGGGTGTTTGAATATTTGTTGAAGATGTAATATTTGCCTGTTCATTTTTTTTCATCATCTGTTGACCATTATGATTAATTTTAACAAATAGATCTTCAACACTTTTACTTTTGTCGAAATTATTTCTATATTTTGTTGTTGTTGTTGAGCTATCAATAATAGGTGTTGATGAATGAATTGATTGATCATTATCAAGATCCAAAGTTATAAAAGAAATATACGAATTAGTATCATATGTATTTGTAGGATAAGATGTTGATAATATTGAATCAACACTTGTCGAAAGAGGTTTTCGATTTGATAAATTCTTTTGTTGTTCTATTTTTATTTGATTAGCAGTCATCGAATTATATTCATCAGTAATATTGTCGACAACTGGTTTCATAGTACCTTCTAATAAATTTCTATATGTTTCAATTTCTTGTTCTAATGATGTTTGTTTATTTGTAACATCTTCAAAATCTTTAGTAATTTTTTCATGTTTTAATTGCCATTGATTAATTTGATTTTGTTGTACTTCTTGAATACGTTTATTTTCATTTTCACTCATTTCAAGATTAATTTCTAATTCACGTATATGTAATTTTAATTCTGAATTTTTTTGTTTTAATAAATCAATATTTGTTCGAGTATGTTGAATTTCTGAACGTATATGATCTTCTTCTTGTTTAATACGTTCTTGTTCACGTTCATTCATTAACAAACTTCCAAGTTCAGAATATTGTCGAATTATATCTTCATATGATTGTGAAAATTTTTGATATAATTCATTACGCTGTAAATCATTATCTCTTTCAAAATCTTGACGAATTCTTCTTATAGCATTTGCCAAATCAGTTTTAAACATAAGTGCACGTTCATTTGTTGCATTTGGACTTAAAATAAATGATGATTGTTGAAGATCATTTAATTTTTGTTTTTGCTGTTCACGTAATCTACTTATATCAATACGTAATTGTTGTGCTGTTTGTTCACATGATGTACGTATTGAAATTTCATTATGAATTTCATTCTTCGCTTGTAATAAAAGACGTTGAATATGACTAATAAATTGTTTCCATTTTGCATGCTCATTATCTTGATAAACAAGACGACGATTATACATTTGAATATCACCATCAATAGATGATAAGTGTCTTTCAATTTTGTCAGTTTCATATTTTGATGAATCACATTCTTTAAAAGTCTGACTTAACTGTTGTTTTAATGGAAGAATGGAATTCTAAAGATGAAAAAAAAAATTTTAATGATAAATACAACATGTATTAGAAAATTATAAAGCAATTAATATTTATTAGATTTTTCATTCGAAGTTTTGAATTTAAAACTTTATTAAAAGATATACCCACCTTTGCATTTTGAGCAGTAGTAAATGAAATATTTTTGTCTTCTAATAATTTTGCAGCTACTTCTTTTAATTGTGCAACTTCTGTTTCAAATATTGTTTTAGTTTTTTGACAACTTTCACGTTGTTTTTCACTAAGAAGATTCATATCCATCTGAATCTTTTTATTGTGTGCTTCAAAATATCGAACTGTTTCAACATAATCAGCAAATTTATCATTTAATGTTGATAATTCAGATCTTTCTTTTTCTCTTTTTTGATGAGAGAAAGATGGCTTTGAAATTGGGAACGATGACATACGAAACATTGATGATGACATTAGATTTAAATGCTTTCCAACGTTATTCAAGTCTACTTGAGCTGTTGAATGTTTTTGGAAAGAAAAAGATTTATGTATGTTGTCGCTGTTTGTTGATGTTTGTAGAGTAGAAGTGTCTGTGTATGAAGAGGATAATGACAATGTTCGAAACGACGGTAACCTACTCTTGAAAGCTGATGTCGAGCATCGTGGTAGGTGGTGATCGAGAAGAAGGTTGCTCGATACTATACCTATTAGTGTAAAAAAAAAAAGAAAAAAAGTAATATGAAAATGATTTTTACACACATCTTATTTGGAAGAATGTACAAAAAAAACTGAATAAAATACAAGACTTTTGTAAAGTAAATCTTTTCTGTTTTTTTTAAGACAATTACAAAACTCTAGTGGCATCCGTTGTTTTCGTCCTTGAAACTGACATTTGTACAACGCGAGCGGAAAGAATAGTTGTTTATGGTTGTTTTCTCTCTCTTACCATTTGTTATACCAACCAAAAAAAACTGGCGCTGTCTGTCACATTGTAGATAATATCAGCATTTATACATATGCAAAACTCTATACTAGTATTACCTAAAGTATTATTGTTAATACCAATGTTTGTATTATCATTAGGAGATTCATCCATCATTAATTCATAAACATTTAATCTAATTTTTACATAGATACTAAAACTTCCATGAAGATGAGGAATAGCATAGTATTCAGTAACCTTTTCTCTGGATTAACTCTTCCATATGTTGACAAATTTAGTCGCACTATTAGAGACTAAATGTAAATGCACATGCACTCGATAGATTTGTCTTATCGATCGTTATTTTTTGCACCCTTTTCTTTTTGTGTTCAATATACTTAAGACATGATTATCAATGGTTACTTGCTTCACACATAAATGCAAGACAAAAAAGTTTGGTTTACATTTTTTTGTTATTAATGTAATCGGAGAAAAGCAGGTGCAATTTTGGTTTAGCAGAGTGTAATAATGAGCTCCTAATGTCAAGAATACTTGAAAAATTGGCGTAGGATGATACTAGTCCTCTTCGAAATGTGAGATGATTGTTTTTCTTTGATGTTATTAGATATGAAAGAAAGATGCGGATTCATTAGTCAATTTAAAAATTTATGAGAGAAATAACATGAATTATTCTTCTTTTGAAAGTACTACATGTGTGACTTTGAACGTTTTTACGATGTTATTGTTCGATAAATTGATATTAGAAAGTGTATGATCAAACAATGGATGTGATTGACATCAAAAGAAAAAAACGAATTACATACAATGAATGAAAAAGTGTAGAAATGTGTAACCAAAACATGAAATACAAAGATAAATTTTGATAAATCTTATCAACTTATTAACTAAAAGCTGTACGTAATTCAAAAGAGCAATCAACTTTTTCAAAGAATAATTGAATCTGAAAAAAAAGTAAAGTATTTCATGTTGCCTTTATATCAAATTGAGATATTTTATCATGTATCATCAGACCATCATTTCAAAAGATAATATAACTTGTTAACATGTGATTAACGAAATACCTAATTGACAATATATAATAACATTTTTTGTTAATATATAATTTTGATTTTGATAAATATTGTTAATAAAAGAATCTTTTGATCAAATATGAATGTATTATTTAACTAAAGGATTGTTGATTAAGATTGTTTATCCTCAAGGTAATGATCTGAGCAGTTTATGTTTTTTTTTTTCTATTAAATTATTATTCAGATGTGTTGTGAATAGACTCTATAACATCTGATCAAAATTACACAAAAATCAATTGATTGTATTGTTTATTTTTAATTTACTCACAAATTTTATTCATAAGTTTTATTCATAAGTTTTATATACAGCATTTTCTCAACGGAAAATACAAATCAAGTAGCACATAATGTGTATTAACAAGAGCAGTTGAAGTCGTACAAATCGTATTTTAAATTAAAAAAAAACTTATATAGCATGTATCTGCTATAGTTTCATATGTTTGTTTTTGTTTTGCTATGCAAAATAAGAAAAAAGTGCATTATATATGTGCACTTTTTCATGACTACCATTAAAATTCTTTCTAATGAAATCAATTGATGTATTACTGATTTTTTCCGTCGTATTGATCGTTAGTGTATCATGTTCTCATTTTCGTGGATCAATGATCACATGGCGTATCACCAACTCAACATCGAATCCACTCGTTGTCGAAATACTTCAACGTCATGCATGGAATTATTCATGGTGGCCATGTACGAATGCTCAGATATCTGCTGGAAATTACATGATTGGTTCGGGAAATATTATTTGTCCTTCGTCTTGTCCACCAAATGTTAGTACAATTAATTCAGTGACTGTTCCATGTACTGGATATAATCAAATTGAAAGTTATGTTAGTGGTGAAGGACGATTTACTTTCCGTGTTCCACCAAATTATCGATTTCGAGCAATATTTAATAATTCAGCATGGTTCTCATTAGTTACTGGCGGAGGAGTATGGTCTGTAGCAACAGAAATTAACACTTATATACGACCGAGTGGACGATATAATCAAGCACCTATTGTTACTATGTTACCGGTTATTAGACTTCGTCGTTATCTTATTTATGATATTAAAATAAATGTTGCTGATAATGATTTTGATCGATATACGTGTGTTTGGTCGAATTCAAGTCAAGAATGTGGCGGTGTATGTCGATCTGCACTTACTTTACCGGCTTCGACATTTCTCAATGAGACAAGTTGCATACTTCATTTTGTGCCAGCTACGATTGGTTTTTATGCTATGGCATTCACTATACTAGATTTTGAAAATGAAACAAGTACCACCCCTCTCTCACGTGTACCGATTCAATTTATTTTCAATGTTTGGGATTCAAATGTAACATGTTCTTTAAAACCAATTTATATTGGTGATGTATCTGCTGATGAATGTATTTTTGTTGAGCCAGGTAAAAATATTACAGTGCTCATTCGAATCAAGGTTCAATGTCCCAATGCTACACTAGCTAATGTAATTGGTGTCTATCCCACTGGCTTTACACAATCATCAAGATATACTGATGCATATGATCCAACTATTAATATTTTTCAAGTCTCCTATACAGGTAATGCAAA
>CAJNOP010000013.1:931991-1067087 GCA_905250075.1 Rotaria sp. Silwood1 | reverse complement strand
AGGCAGATCCACACGATCCAACTATTAATATTTTTCAAGTCTCCTATACAGGTAATGCAAATCAAGTAGGTCAAAATTTATTTTGTTTTGCTGGTGTTGATTCAATTGGTAATCAAGGGGATTCAAATTGTCTCCGTTTTACAGTACAATTAGCTTCTGATAGTCGTAATACTCTCTATGTTAACAATGCAACTCATTTTCCAATGGGTCTTGTATCAAAATATCAATCAAATTGGACATTACTCTATCCAACAACAACAACATTTGTACGACCAACTACTGATGCATATATTCGTTTTAAAATCACTTCGACTCAACAAGACTTTGTTACATATAATGTAGCAAAACAAACAACCAATGTGATTTATCTTTCAGATCGTTTGGTTATTTTATCAAATGTTGCTTTTAGTCCTGGACAAAATTATTATATTTCAATAGATCCAGGTGTATTTTTACCTATAGCAACTTGTTTGCGAGATTCAATGGAAATAACAGATAAGACTTTTTGGCCATTTAATACAGCATCTGAACCAAATACAACAGTAACAACAAGTACTACATCACAATCATCAACAACAACTTTAGTAAATCAAACAGTGAATATTTAACCTTAACTGTTTTTTCTTCATGATTGACTTATTCATATAGGTACCAACATTATGAACAATTACAACTCAAGTTATAGAAGCAACGATTCTTTTAAGTAGGACAACAAAATAAAGTCATGACGTCCATAATTTCCCGTCGGTAATGTGGTCAATAAAGAAAAGATTTCTGCTCCAAAACTCTTCATCAATACGCAATAAAAAAATCATTGGGTTGCACTTTACATAGCCCACACTTCCTTATTATTATAATGAGATACTCGTGAAAATTCATCTCTATCGAATGTTAAAAAACTATATATTTTAATTATGTTTAGTAATAAATATATTCTTGAGATGTCGCTCATGTCTAATCATATTGAAGGCTTGATCTATATTCGATTATTCCTTTCCACCAACGAATAAAAACCCTAACCTCTTTGCTATTCATACAGTGTATGAAAAATTTTTAGATTGATAGAAAAAAAATGGTCAAATCTTCAAAAAAATCTATCAAACCTAAATCACGTTCAAAAATGACACGTGGAAAGAAAAAACCAGCAAATCTTGATAAAATTTCTAAACAAGAAAAAAAATTTCATCAAAAAGTTAAATTTAACATACCATTAAAAAAGAATTCATCAATTTATCAAAAAAACAAAACACAACCAAAAAAACAGTCGCAAATGTCAACCATGGATACTGATATTAACGAAGATAATGATGATGATAGTCTTATTTTACCACTAGATATGCTTTCGGATGAAGAAAATGAACAAATCAATATTCAAACAGATGATGAAGATGATAATGAACATGTTGAATCATACGAGCGTTTACCACGTTCATCATTTAATAATACAAATCAACAAAGACCATTATTACCAATTAAAACTGATCGTGGACAATTAATTGCTCAATCAACACCCATAGTGGAACAAGAAATCGAAGATGATGAAGACGAACAAGAAGAAGAAGAAGAAGAGCCTACATCATCTCTTTCTTCTCCATCACCACCATCAAAACCTGTTTCTGTTGTTGAATTAATAGCTGAACGTGATAAAAAATTAAATGAAACCAAACAAACTATTGTTACATTATGTGACTTAATTATGAAAAATCCTTATGAAGAAATATCAAATTTAAAACAATTACGTCTATTACTTAATCTTGGTGATCCATTAATATCAATGACAATAAGAAAATTAACAATGCTTTCATTAGTTGAATTATTTCGTGATATTGTACCTGGTTATCGTATACGTTCATTAAAAGAACAAACTAAAGATGAAAATGAAGAAATTAAAAATATGAAAAATAAAAAACAAACAAAAAAAGAAATTTTATCTAAAGATGTTAAAATAATTCGACATTTTGAACAAACATTACTTAAACATTATCAAGATTTTCTTCATTTTCTTGAACAATGTGCAAAAAAAAATCTTCCAGATAATCATTTAAAAAAAACTAAACATAATCAAATAAAAATCATGGAATCCTCGAAACTTAATCTTGGACATTTAGCTATTCAATGTTTATGCAAATTATTAACTTCTTTACATCATTTCAATTTTCGAACTAATTTACTTAATGTTATTATACAATTCATGGGTAGTAGGTAAGAGAGAAAATTGTCTTGTTTAATATTCAAATATTATAGATAATGAAAACATAAGAAAAATAAAAGATCAACTTTATATTATTTTCATAAACGTATACTAAAAAGATAATTTTATCGATTGATATGAACTTTTTTTATTCTCTGTTGAATTATATATGATTCACATTTATCACACATTTCTAAGTAAAATGATACAAGATAGACGAAAGTGAATTAAAACTAACTATCATCAAATTTACATACAGAAAAATCGGTTAATAGTGCTTACTTTATGAACACAATTATTGTTCGAACGTTTTCAGTTTCTTTTTTGCAATTTATAAGTATTCAACTGTAATCGCTTGTCAGCCGCACCAAGTGATCTTTTTCTTCTTTTCAACAATTAATTAATATAGCTTTTTTAATCAGAGATAAATCAACTCGTATTGACACAATTTGATATTACTCGCTGTTAACATAAAAACTACGAGATGTTACATAAAGCAGTGTTGTTGTTGTGTAATATTGTTTTTTTCTTCTTATAGTTATCCACGATTAGTCTATCTCCTTTTCCTAATTTTTTCATGTTTGTTTATCATAGTACATAACATCATTTTGTTTCTTGCTCTGCAAATTCGTGATAGAACATATCTTGCTCATATGAAAGAAATTTTTATTGCTGATGTGATCAGAAATAAGCGTTTACAACTCAGAATAAAGAGATGCTCACATAGAGAGACTTTACTGCAAACATAACAAATTCTTATTGTCAGTGTTTTTCTTTTTTATCGCCTCATTTTATAAATATGAGACAAATATAAAATCAGATACTGCTTCAAAGAGACGAGAATATTCTTTTAATACATATTGATGAAGGAATCTAATAGTTAACATTTGGTAGCATGATTTTTGCATCGTTAAATGTCATCGGAAGTCTAATTGAACACTAAAGAAATGAGTCTTACAAATCTAGACTTATGGAAATTTTATCTGGGGAAAAGAGCATTATTCGATACTTATATCACTGTCGATTTCTCTGATGCATAAATATGTCATACTAGTGTCTTGACATATACATTAAATTGTTTACTTACAGTATTCTATTTGAATTATTAGAATATCATTAATGTGATTAATAATATGTTTTGAACACCTTGCAAAACTTTGATCTTTCCTCGATTATAAAGATCACCATAGGTTATTAGAAAAGTGAAAAAAAAACATCGTTAACGAAAAACAATTAAAACGATGTAGACTATTGATCCATGTGACAGTATGAAGCAAAAGGTTTCTTCTTTGATCGAACACATATTTAAACTGTACCAAATTAAAAGAAGAAATTTTGTTTGAGTTTCATCGAAGATAATCGAAACTATCTAATCTTTACCTTAACTTGCTTGTCTCTATGTAAACAATCATCATTTCACTCTTCTCTATATTAGAACATTAAGTGAAGAGATAACACCTCAGACATGATAGACAACTTTTTCTTTGTAATTTGATTAATTAAGAAATTTTTAACTTTAATTAATATATTTAATTAGAAATATGTTTCGTTTCGTGTACCCTGACCTGATAGTCAATAACGAGTTAAACCAAAATGTTTTTTTGCATTTTTTTTTTAATTTTGAAATATTCTCCAATTTGTTGGATTTTCTTGAAAAACTTCTTAATTAAGAGTAAGAAAAAAAGGAGCAATCGAACAGAAGATCGCTCTAAAACACGTATCCTATGAGAAACAATAAAAAAATTCAGGAGTTTCTACGATGACAAGAACGAGAGAAAGTTTATTGTAAATAGATTCATGTCTTCTTTTGGTCATGTTATTCAGAAGGAATATTCATATTCTATTGAATTTGGTTTGTTTGAGAATTAGGTAAATACCTATTTCAATACTAACAAATATAAATAGTTGATTCATATTCTTAGATGATGAAAGACAAGAAGATATATGAATATTTTCTTTGCTACTTGCGACATTTCTTTTGTTGACTTCTCCATAAAGAAGCCAGATATTTGCTTGCGCCTATAGAAAACAAAGCCTGTCGGGTTTAAAACTCTTGAGTTTGCGCTCGATCGAACCGTACTTTGATATTTTCAATGAAATTTTCTAATTAAAATAGGTTCATGTGAGCAAACATCTTAGATCTCTCTATCTACTGTTCTCTAAGGTGCATTGGTTCACCTAAAAGCCGAATTAGAATCAAGATTAATTTGTAAAGATACAAACTGAGCATTGTCAATCTCTGACGTAAACTCTATAGTCTTCTTATTTTCGTATTTATGTCATGATCAGAACTTCTTGAATCAATATAAAAATCTTATTTTACTTCTAGTGATTCGGTTGTACAACAACAATGTTGTAATTGTATTTCGGATCTCCTCCGTAATGATCATACAGGTGAATTATCTCTTGAAGTTGTTCGTTTTGTAACACGTTTATTAAAAACTCGTTCATATGCTGTTGAACCATGTGTACTCGATGTATTTCTTTCACTTAATATTCGTGAAATATCTCCAATAGAAGAAAAAAAATTGGAAAAAGCATCAAAACCAGATTATCGTTCACAAAAATTATCACGTCGTGATCGTCGTCAACATAAAGAAAAACAAGAATTAACTAAATTACTTGAAAATAAAACTTTAGCTAATCGTCAAGAACATCGTTTAAAATTAAATCGTCAAATAATTGAATTAATTTTTTTAAATTATTTTCGTTTATTAAAACGTCGTCTTAATTTACGTTTAATGCCAAGTGTATGTGAAGGTTTAGCTAAATTTGCTAATTTAATTAATATTGAATATATGGATGATTTAATAACATGTTTTTATGATGAATTATCATCGGAACAAACTGGTTTAAATCAACGTGCTAAATTTCATTGTTTAATAACAGTTTTTTCAATATTAAATCGTCAACAAGTATTAATACATATTGATCCACAAAGATTTTATGCTTTATTTTATTCATTACTTTTACCATGTCCATCTGATATGGACATTGATCTTGTTATTAAACTTATACAATTAATGTTAATTGATCGTTATAAACAATTATCAAAAAATAAATTACTTGCTTTTATAAAACGTTTATTAACAATGATATTACATTTACAATTAAATAAATCGATTGGTGCCGTTTTAGTTATGATTAAAGCATTATTAACAATTTCAACATTAGTAACTGAACAATTATTTGATAATGAATTTTCAGGTTCAGGAATAAAATATCTTTGGGAACTAAATGATCCCGAATATTGTCATGCACAAAATGCAACATTATATGAATTAGTGTTGTTAAGAACAACATCGGATAAACATATTCGACAGCAATGTGAAGAAATTTTAAGTGGAAAATTCCAGTTAGATACACATGTTTTACGATCATGTCAAGAAAATGCTTTAGCATATCTTCAATTGACTGATAACAATCAACAGTCAGAAAAATAAGAAGAAAAAAAAAACACTATTGTTGTTTTTTCTTTGTTTTTGTTAAAAATAAAAGTTTTGTTTTCTTTTTCGAAAGAAAAAAAAAAATAAATTATTTGATAGTATCCTATTTGATGGTAAAAAAAGAGATTTTATGAGAGAAATGTAATTGGATATATGTTCGAGTGATACGGACAACTGATAATATCGAAATAGACTATCGTATGGATACAGATTTATGTCTATATAACTTAAAGATTAAATTTAGTATTGTTTAACCATGTAACGGTCGATTTGAATAAAAACAAAACATATTATTCTCTCATCATTGCTTATGGTTTTATTCTGGCACAAAGTTCTACCTATACTCTCACATAGCACAGGTGATGTCTGATGTATTAAGTTGCCGAATGTATGTGCCAACGACACGAACGATACCGTCAAAAGGATAAAAGATATTTTATTTGTTATTTCGTATATTTATATATATATATATGTCTTTTTTTTCGTGGAAAAAAAAATGCATACTCTCAATACATCTTCATTTAACATTGAGTAACGATGAATAAAAAAACCACAATTTTTCGTAAAACATCATTTTCATCACGGTAAGTGATCAAATATTCTTAAACAAAAAGAGTTGACACTGATATGCATTCATCTTTGTGTCATGTTGGCAGTTATTTCATTTTATTCTTTTTTTTTCATTCGTCTATTTTTCATAACATTTAAATTAAATATATCATGTCATCAGTTACTAAAACAAAAACAATACATGATTTAAGTTCAGTATCTAATCAAGAAAAACTTTAAATTCATTTGTAAATAATCATAATTCTAATTCTCAATCATCAACGTCAACTTCAACAACATTATCAATACAAAAAAACATTGCAAATGATACAACATCACTGGATGTTGATTTAGAAGCTACACTTAAACTAGTTGATAATATTACCGCATTACTTAATTTTTTATAGAATATTAACTATATAATAATTTGCATAGTAACAATAAAAATAATTCATTATTAGTTGTAGTAAATTCATCTTCTTTTATTAATAATAATAATAATATTAAAAAAAAAATCCATAACAAAAAAGTAGAAATATTCATAATTAAAAAATAAACATAATTTTGTAAAAAAATTTCATTGATTATATTATGTTTTATTTTAACTTAGATCATCATTGGAGTTAACACCAATGATTTATTTATGTCGATTTTGTCAACGAAACCGTTTAATTGAAATACCAATAACAAGTGAATATTATCATCAACAAAATGGAATTTCACATGAACATCTTAAACATTTAATAAGTTAAATCATTCTTGTTTTTTTTCCTTATTTTTGCTTTCAGTTTCAAAGAGAATTAATGTTTACGTTTTAGTGCAAGAATTTCAATTACAACACATAACAAAAACAACATTAATTATTCAAATGTGGAATGAGCAATATCAAGAATATATTGACATTGAATCATTTAAACGAATACCATTTGAAGGTCGTTTACAAGTACTTATGTAAGTTAAACGATACCTAAGATATTTCAAATGTTGAGTTGATTAAAATTAATAAGTGTAAATTCGATGAGAAATTTTATTTATGTCTTTAATGAAATGACGTAAAAGCATGGTAATTTGTTTTTATATGAATATTCTATTATTAATTAAGCTTTCGTGAGACACGATCAGAAAAGAATGCTGCAGTGTAGAGGCGCTCAAAAAGACATTTTGGTCTCTTTTTGATTTTCAAGATGCAATCTAATTGAGTTATATACAGAATGACAAATCATTGTCATGCTACGTTCGAGGCATTTTGATTCTATCATATTTGTGAATAAAGTCTATCTTCACAATATAGTAAATGAGCCGACCGTTATTGTTAATACTCAGTAATGTGTGGATCCGTTTTACAGAGAACAAGAAAAGTTGAAGAATAAATCAAAGTTGCTTTGATAGTGCTGATTGAAACGACATTTTCATAATAGAAGCATGTATTTTATATAATGCTTTGGATATACTGGATCGTGTAACAATTTACCATTGCTTACACTTGAAATTAGAACAATTCAAAGACACTGCATTTGCCATTTCATTATTGTTTTAATGAAACTTCCTTTACACTTGATTAGTTGACTTCGCAATCAAGAAAGCTTTTCGTGTGCTAGGAAACAAGCTACTTTGTAACGACTAAAATAATGGGTTACATAACAAAGTCCTTAGTGTACTATTTGTAATGCACAATTTTGAACTTTTTCGACTGATATCTGACGATTTTCAAGCATAATAATAAAACTCCACTTCAAACAAATATCATATTTGGAATCAACACAAAATATTGAGCAAAACTATGTATATTTCAAACTATTTCTGTGACTATCTTGTTTGATCGCAGTGACACTCCTGAATTCCTCAAATATATGGAAACAAATTAATTTAGTCAAAAAATCATCGTGGCAGTGGGAAGCAAGTTCTAAACGTGTAAAATGCTATTTGCAGAAAAAAGAGCAAGCAACTAGACAATAAAATAATTGTTTTAATTAAATTTATTTTTTCACATATCTTCCAGGGATCTAGCGGTGAAAATTGAGTCAGAAAATAGCCTCAAAAAGACTTTGAAACATACGTAAGTCGGTTCAATTTTTGTACTGATTCCACATATGATATTTGTTTGAAGTGAAGTGTTTATTATTATTCTTGAAAGTCGTTAGAAAAGTTCAAAAATCGTGCCTCACGAATATTGCATTAAGAATGTAATGATATGATCCGTTATTTTAGTCGTTACAAAGTAGCTCGTTTCCTAGAGCACGGAAATCTCTATTGATTACGAAGTTAACTAATTAAGTGTAGAAGAAGTTTCATTAACACGATAGCTAAATGATGAGTGTTTATATATAATTCAAACTTAAAGTGTAAGCAATAGAAAATTGACTCACGGTTCAATAGATTCAGAAAATTTATTTTAAATGAATGGTTCTATTATGAGAATGTCATTTGAAAAAGTACTGTCAAAGTAATTTTGAATTACTATTCAACTTTATTTATTTTTTTTGTAAAACGGATCTAGAAATTATTGACTAATATGAATAACTAAGTACTCATTTACTATCTTGTAAAGATAGGCTATATTCACAATTATGATCGAATCAAAATGCCTCGAATTTAGTACGACAATGATCTTCAATTCCTGAATATATCTCAATTAGATGGGTCCTTATAAATCAAACAAGTCCGCAACGCTTTCATAGGAGCCTTGATCTTTAGAGCCATCAACTCCGTCGTCCTACAGAAGTGACAGACACTTTAGAAACACTTGTCCACCATCATAAAAATAATCGTACAATCAAAGTTCATTACGGATTAGTGTGATAGTTATCTTTTACTTTTCTTTCACATTCACTGATTACAATTAGCATCTTTCATCATCGAAGTTCATTAAAAGTAGGTAGGAGTTCATAAACCGAAACATAGATTGATTAATTGTCTCTTTTATTATAGTAGTAGCTTCATCGTTTTCTATTAAACAACTATGCATACAAGGAATATTATTGAAATATTGCAATTATTTGGATGCACTCATTCTTTGTTGATTAGAAAACGATAAGATTTTATTTCATTTTACTTGTTACGCACTTTTGCATCTTATGAAACGATAAAAATCTAAAACTATCAGCAGAAAGATAAATTAAGAATTCTGAAAATTTCGGAGAAGATTTAATTATTAGTAAATTATATTATTACGAAACATCTGCTAAACTGTCCTTGACTTTTGTACACACTTAAGTATAGCGTATACCTCTATATTCTATTTTTGCTCTATTACCATGTTTCGAAAGTTGAACAACGTTTCTTCGATCCTACTGCGAATTGTAAGATGGAGCGACATGTATCTTTTAATGTTTACACAACAATGTATGAGCATGCGTTAAAGCGCATGATAATCTCATGTATTTCTGCTATTTATTTTATCCAACTTTTTAATAATCAAACACGCATCGAAGACGATAAACATATTGTTAATGATTTGAATACTTAATAAAATGAGTAATTATATATAGAATCACATACGCAAATGACAAAACAAAATAAGTAATACAATAGTTGATTCTCAGGTTTCTGTGGAAATTTTAGTAGTTGAATATATCGCATGATAGTATTGAAATAGACTACAAAGTATCTTGTTTATGCTCAAAGAACTAATTGTAAATTATGCAGATGTATTTTCATCATGAAACCAATTTTATTCTACTTTCATGACATTATTCATCATTTATGTCTTTGACATTTCAAGCAAATGATTAACAAGAAGCTTATTAAAAAAATCAAAAAGAATCTAATCATTGGAAAATTTTATTTGATAAAGTCGAAACCAATACAATACTGGTAAAAAAAAGAAAAAACCAATTATAGTATCAAATTATAAAAAAAATGCAACTGTGTGCCAGAAATAAATCAGTTATTCATTAGATAAATATACAACTATGTAGTATTATTATAATATAAATATCAAAATTTTCGAGTTTTTGTGCCTAAGTAATTGTTTTCATTTCCTTTTCTTGGGTCATCTTTTTTTGTTTTTTTATGATGCTAAAAAGTCTAATAAAAAAGAACTATGGGTAGCATAAAAGACGGATGTTAATAGAAAAATCACGTTTTTCGAGTACCTAATCGAAACACTATCGGAAGTCATATCTTTTGTAATCTTAAAATAGCAACAAGTCACATATTATAAATTGTAAATGTCATGTTAATCATAAATTTAAAAAGAAAGAAATAATAAAATTGAATTATGTCTTCTAGTGAAAAAGATATGAACTCAATTGGAGATTCATCATCACTGATTTCCAAAAGTCCATCAACACCAGTTTCATCTCATACAATAACAACAACAGCACGTTCAATAACACCAATTCCATTACAAGCAACAGCCGATGTTGTAGCAAATCGTAATACAAATAATTTACATGATGAAAGTGAATCATCATCACAAATGAATATAAAAATCGAACGTATTTATGATGAATCACTTAATACGTATGTTTATTGACATTAGATTCTTTCAAGAAAAAACACATTTTTAAATTTTAGTATATCATCAATACATCACATTGATAACATATCTCATGTCCAACATAATCTTATGTATGATCTATTACCAAAACCAAATGATGGTATACCAATACCACGTTTTCCACCTCATATAGCTGCTTTTCTTAATGGTAATGGTGATGCTAATCAATTAAATGCTCTTGTTCAAGCGTTATATCAAGAAATTGTTAAATATGAACTGTAAATAAAATACTTTTAAGATTTTTAGAAAATAATTTTATTTCGAAATATTTTAGCTATCCAAATGCAGATGAACTTCGTTCAATAGTAAGTCGTCTAGTTGATCGTTATCCACATTGTGTATCAGTTATTGGTAGTATTGAATTATTAGTTCGAAAATTATATTATAAATTTTGTAATGAAAGAAAAAAATATCCAATTGAATTAAAACGTCGTCAACCCAATAAAAGAAAACGTCTTATACGTGATGATGATTTAACAATGATGAATAATCAACAAATATTCTTAGGGTGTCAGACGAATGTATCAAATGAGCTTCAACATTCATCCTTAGATCGTCTTATGAATTTATGGACAACAACGACAACAAATAATTATAAAAATTTGAATCAACAACATTCACCAAGATCAAGTTCATCATCGAATTCATCATCACCTATTTCAAACAATCTAGAACAAATAGATCAATCACAAAAATATTATCCAATAAATTTATCAATATCAACAAATAACAATAATCTTATGTGTACGGAATAGATCGACTAATTTATGAAAAAGACATCATTTTTAATTAATTTAGTTTGTTTATCTTCTTCCCGTGATCTGCTTTATTATTATTATTATTCTATGATTAATCGCTTTGGATAAAAGTAGTTAGAGTTTTTTCAATCTTTGTGTTTATCAATTTTTTGTAAAGAAATTTTTTTTTAATCGTATTTTCCCGTGAAATGAGTCTTTACAAAAATAAATCATTCTGGTATTCTGTTTTTATCATGTAATTCATAATGCTTGGTTGTATTCTTTTCCAATGTTTCAATGTTTCTTGTCACTAAAGAAAAAAACACATGTCAAGCTATTTTAATATTTTACAATTGGATGAATGATTTTCATGAGCATATTACTATCCTAGTTGTGTTATATAAGGTCATGATGTGCTGTTTGATTTTTCTGTCATAAAAACTCTAAGCAGAATTGTTATTATCAGACAATTTTCTCTACAAGAAAAGTTTCTAAGTAGGAAATGATTAGACTATTTTATTTTCGCTATTACTGTATTATTATGCTGATGCATTACGGAAGCAAATAAAAACGACTGATTTTAAAGTTAATGGGAAACCATTTAATTTCATAATTGAAATCGTAAAAATCTATTCAACAAGAAGAAGTTCCTAGAAAAAAAACAGAGCTAATATCTCACATACGTAAGAGCATCAATCGTATAAGTATATTTGTAATTTTTGAAGATCTTCGGTATTTCTCTATTAAGTATGATGAGTGTATGGCAAATGACACGATAATCTGAGACGTCGGCAGAGTTATATACGTCAATACACATTGTGTTTTCTTTCTTGGTGTAGGTTTTTTTTTAATTATCAGAAATATGATTTTATGCTCTACAGATTATAGTATTCATTTATAACGATCTGTAAAAGTTTTCGATTTAATAATATCTGAACAGTGAAGTTTAGATTAAAATGCCACGTATTCGACAATAATAAGCAAAGTTTTAGAATAAACTGTTGTGAAATATCACATTTCTATAGTAAGGTAGTTTTCCTCAACGAACTCTTCTACTCTTGTAAAGCATCAATATAATCTTTCATGAAAAATGAAATCGACCAACAAAGATATTTGAGATGAATATGTTAACATCTGAAAGAAATCATGCAAAACTGCAGTACTCATGCAAGATACATGTATGTATAATCTTTTTTTTATCGAAGAGAAAGACAAATAAATCTGTAATTAGAGAATTGGGTTAGTCCAGGGATTAACTCAGTTTTTGCCTAGTAGATAGAACAATCAAGTTAGTTTTCTTTTATTGCAATTCATAGATAAGTTTTCTTTTATGTCGTTTCTTTTAGCATTCCTTCTTGCTTCTAGTCATTTTATATTTATGTTCACTAATATGTCGGCAATATTAAATTGTTTTCTTAGAAGTATCTAGTTCATTTTTAAAAAATATGTTTCATCGTTGTCATCCTTATTTTTCCTTTCTCTTTTCTCTCGATATGCTATTTCTCTTATTTTTTTATTTATCTTCTCTCTATATATATACACGTATATATTCTATTATTGTGTTCTCTTTCAGAAACACTTGTAGATTTCTAAGACGTTTCGCATTACTATAACAGGAAAGACTATGTCAATTTAATTGAAGGAAGTTTTTATTTAATGTTTTTTTTGTGTCTTGTATTAAATAATGCAAATAAAAAATTTTTATTTTTCA
The DNA here is from genome assembly GCA_905250075.1 of Rotaria sp. Silwood1. Lineage (NCBI taxonomy): Eukaryota > Metazoa > Rotifera > Eurotatoria > Philodinida > Philodinidae > Rotaria > Rotaria sp. Silwood1. Next base: position 1,053,952 of record CAJNOP010000013.1, on the reverse strand, counting down.
AGCTAGAAAAAATGAATTCGAATAATCTTACAAATATTTATGATAAGAATAGTATTTTAATTATTCCTATGGAAATAACAAATCCATGTCCAAATCAACGCGTTATTTCTCGACCATTATTATTTGTTCATAATTATTCATTATTTGTTTTTGGTTCAATATTAAATATTTTTGCATTTATTGTTCTCATGCAACGTTCATTACGTTGTCATTCAACATTTGCTTATTTAGCATTTTTATCTTTATCAAATGGTTTGTTATCATTAGTACGTTTTATACAATGGATGTTAACATATTATTTAAATATACATTTTGAAAATAATTTATACACATGCCGTTTTTATCATTTTACATTAGATTTTTTAACACATTTTAGTTTATTTACATTAGTATGTGTTAATATTGATCGTGCACGAACAGTAACAAAAAATCGACCAAAAAGAAAATTTTCAAAATCAACATTTCGTATGGTTTTAATCAAAGAATTTGTTATTGCTATTATTTTATGTGCTTATCATTTTCATTGGCTTGTCAAATTTGGTCATAAAGGTAATTTTAATTTTTTAGTAGGTAATCGTTAATGATAAGAAAGTTGAAATTTGTACAGATTGTTACGAAGACTTATATTCGACATAAATGATAACACAGAAGAAATCCTTATGGTTTACAGCTGTTTCTGTTTGAAAGTGCTGTGACTTATAAAATTTGACGAGCTGATTCATCAGAGAAAAAAAATGTGCTCATTTTCAATCATGATGCCTATTACAAATTCGCTGTAATTTTACCGAAAGTTGCTTTCCTTAGAAACCCTCTATCAGAACAAGCGATTTTAAGATCGGAACGTACGTTCTGAACTTTGTTCAAGACTAAAATCTTATCTATTTTCCTGTGGATTCAATGCTACATACACATATAAGTAACTTATCTGTTATGAAAGATTTGTTTTGTAAAAAGAAATGATAATTTAATAAGAAGAATCCTGTCAAGTTCAATTATCTATTAATGCTAAATGAATTATGTTCTATACTATAACAATTAAAATAAAACTCAAGAAAATAGATATGAAAATGTTATACTTTTTGACTTATGAATGAAACTTAATGACATTTTAGAAGAGCAAATTTTCTAAGCCAAGATCAAAAATAAGCTTTGTATAATGTTTCTTGAATTAAAAAAAAAGCCGTTCTTTGCAAAAAGAGATTTATCTCAATATCAAAATCAAATTCTCTTTAACCAATACATGAGCCCTTGCATTCTATCTAAATGCACTTTTCCATTGAAGAGTACATAGCTCAATAATGAACTTTGATTACGGTTCATATTTATTATTCGTTGAAGAGATCAAATAAAGCTTTTCTAATTTTTCATTATATTTGTTTTTTTTTTATAAAATTCACAAGTTACTTTCGGAACCTCTCCTCCTATAGACACATTGTCGAAAGCTTTATCAATAAGAAGAAAATTAAATATAAATTAAAATTAGATGAGATGTCATCCCCGTTCTCATCCTTATATTCTCAATGTTGTAGAAATCTTATTATTGTTTCTATACTGATATTTTTCCTTGTTTGTTAGTTTTTGATGGTCAGGTACAAAAAACAATTTGTTATTATGATCAATATCGAACAGCACCAGCATATTATTATTTTCTTTCAACAATCTATCCATTATTCGAATTAATTATATTTTTTTGTCTTCCCCTTTTAATGAATCTTATATGTACAATTCTTATTGTACGAAGTTTACGTTTAAAAATGCGTTTAAATAAACGTTTTGCTCGATCAAATTCTACAAATAATAATAATTCCAAACAAAAAAAAATCTGTCAACGAATACAAGACATATTTTCTTGTTTTATTCCACAAACAACAACTAAATCAAATATATATTCATGTTTCTGTTTTCAAATTCAATGTCGACGTCACACAGAATTACGTTTAGAAATCGGTCGAACTAAACAAAGTTTAATAAAATATGAGGATGAAAGTGAATCAAATGAACAACGACAATCAACAATATTAACAAGTTCTTTAACACGAGATAGTTCACACATAACAACAACAACCACCACTTCAACAATATTAATTAAAAAACATCGTATTAAACGAATACGTGACATACATTTATCAGCAATGCTTATTGGATTAAATATTTTGTATTTAATATTTAATTTACCATTTAATTTTCATCAATCATTTGGAAAAAAATTTTATAGAAATAATATTGATGAATGTATTGTAAAATTTACACATCTTTTACTTGATACATTACAACAAACATATTTTTCAACAAATTTTTTTCTGTATGTTTTAACAAATCGACGTTTTAGAGAAGAATTTTATAATACAATTATAACATTATTTTCACGTAAACAACAATATTTACTGAAGAAAAATATTCAACGAAGAAAACGACGAAGTTTAAATTGTAATGCATCAGCAACATTTTTGACCAACTTCAATAATGATTATCAAATTAATCCAGTATCAATTCAACAGAATCAAGACAACAATCTTTCTGATATAGAAGAAGCAGAAGCATCATCATTACAGCAACAAAACGTTCTTGCACAATGTGAAAATCATAAAATCACGTCGAAAACAGAGATGTAAAACGAATAATCAAACGAACATTTATGATAGATATAAACAGAACAAAAAAAAACAGATAAATGTTTATCTTTTATTGTAAACTTATATATTGTAATCAAGTTGTGAATATAAATGCGTCATGAGTGTATACATAAACTTTTAATGAAAGTAAAAAACCTTCATTTATACTTTGTAAATCATTCAAAAAAAAGTTAAACAATAAAGAAATTTTCATTGAACTTGATTTCACTTAAGTCATAAAACATGTTGCATGATAATGACATAAGTTTTAGCCTTGTCGCATAACATGAAACAGTCATTGTATTGTATGATAAAGTGTATGATGTACTATGACACAAAAAAAAACGTACATGAAAGGGAGGACGTAAATGTGCAATTGGCCTTTTCACTTGTACAAAGTATAAAGAAAGAGAAGGGAAAAAAACCTCAAGTCATTTTCTAATGGTATAAAAAACGACACGATAACACAGAGACATAAAAAAACACTTCAGAATGAATTAACTGTATAAAACTAAGTACAAGTGTATTTTTATACAAAACTCTTGATATCGACTGTGTTGTAAAACTTAATACAGTAACTCAAGGTTATGGCAGATAGATCTCATTTGATTTGGCAAATTTTTCAAGCTATTGAAAATAACGATGATGGACTTATTTTATGGAACTTACTTGAACAAATAAAAACATTTGATGATGGAATAATTTATATGACATATGGTGGTGAAACACCTCAATCTTCAGCTGAAAAACTTGATCGACAATATTTATTGAAATTAATTCAAATACATCAAAAATTAACTTATGTTCGAGCACAATTTTAATATTAAATAAGAAATAAATAAACTTTGAAAAAGAAAACAAAGGTTATACAGTTTAGTTGAAATAAATTTAAATATATGAAATACTTTTTCCAGGCATTTTGTATTTTTATTAAACAATAAGTAACTGTTTTCTGGCAAGTGTCTATTTCAACAGAAATTACATCTTTAATTTAAGATGTCTTATTACTCATATTCTGTTTTGTTGTCTTACATATAGCACAGTCGACATTTTTCGTTAGACTAGGGGAGACAGAAATGCACTTGAGTGACTTACAAAGTACTTATATCGTGCTCAATATAACATTATTATCTTTCAAGTGTTAAAATAATTTGAAAAAGTCAAATTCGATTAATAAATTGCTATGAAAGACATTTATCATATATATATATATATATATATATGCATGCAAACAATTTTTTTCCAAGAAGAGTAATCAATTATGCATTACTCGATGTAGTTTTCGATAAAAATTACAAATATAAAGCTAGTCTTTAATAAAAGTGTTGTCATATCGAGAAAAAATGAATTTTACTTTCAAAAAATTATAATTCAGCTATCGCACGCTCGCATTGATGTTATATTAGTCTTATGAATAAAGATGTAGGGAATTATACAAGCTCATTATACTGAACAAATATTTTGGTAAAATCACTCAATGTTAAAGAAGAATGGCTTCTCTGGAACCCTAAACAAATGAAAGCAAAAGTTGTTGTTTACAAATCGATAGAGTGAAAAACACAGTGCCAGCTTATATAATTGTCTCAGGGGCACATTTTCTGAGACAGAAAACAAATTGAGCCGAACCCAATCACACTTTTGGAACGTTCGATTCTATCTCTGAATTTTTCTGCTTATGTTTTTAATTATTCCTAATACTTATTAGGAACATATTTCGAAGTTTCCTCTGCTTTTCAATTAACGCTAGCAAAAGAAACAACACCTTTTATTATGTCAGTAAATAACCCAAAGAACGAAGTACATGTAACTCCATGTTAATCATCAAAAAGTGAACTTTCAATTAGTCATCTAATATCCGTTTGGATGTTCACAATCAATCGTCAATTAATTATCTTAGGAGTTCTCATTCTAATTAATAAGTAAAAAGTGAAAAATAAAAACCCAATGTTCTCTATTACAACTAAGCAATGTTTTATTATTTTGTGAGACATGACCTAGAAGGAATATTCAAATAAGATGCCACTAATGTAGAACTCGAGAGGACATTTCTCCCACTCACATACATATAGTTTAATAGAGCTTGACGAATTCGTCACGAATATAAGGCTTTTACTTCTATGCGACCACTGTTTCGCGGAAAAGAACAGTACAAAACTCGAATGATTGAAAATGCAGCATCAGTACCTATCAGTGATGGAACCGGTTCGGTTTCAAACCGAACCGAACCGATCCGATCCGAACCGAAACCGGTTCGGTTCGAAATTTTGAAAAATTCGATCGGTTCTGTTCGGTTCGGTTACGAAGTATTCGGAACCGATTTTCATTCAAATATATATTTAAATATATTTAACTTTGTTAGAATGCTCTAAAATACATCTTTATTTCTTATTCTTCTCTCCTCGTATTTCTCGCTTCCTCTTTTCTCTCCTACTTTCCTATTCGGCCGTCACAATTTTAATAAATTATCACTCTTTTCTTCTGTTCTAAATGTAAGGGCATTCCAATAAAAGAACACATTTGACGTCATCTTCTTTATATAAAATGGCCTACGCTGGAGTAGAGGACATTTATTTATCCCTCTTCTTGTATTTTACTTATATATTTCTCTCTCTCTTATATATGAAAATACATGTATATGTAAAAGAAAAAAGAAAAGGAAAGACAATAATTTGAATAAAATTGAATTTCGGGTGAATTGAACCGAAGATTTTACAAACATCAAGTTTCGTTATGAAGGAAGGGATCTGTAACAAACATATACTAAGAATGGATAAAGAAGGTGTAGCAAATTTCTTATTTTTACTCGACTACTCATTAATTTCAGTCAGTGCGTCCTTTAACAGACTACATTTCCGTATGAAGTACTCATATATATGTATATATATATATATAAATAAGTATCAATTAATTATCGTGTTGTAATAATTCTTAGCTGATAACGAAAACATTACTTTCTTTTTAACGTTCAAGGAATATATAACGATGAACATTTAAGTTGAGAAAATATCACCTAAATGATATTTCGAAATAGATCGATAAGCAAAGCCTAAAAATGTCATTGGAATTGTCCATTTTCAAATAATGGGTCGATTATTTTTCTCAATTTTATGTTCTCTTTGTCATATAAGTCTTGTAAGTTGAGAGTAAAACTGGATTTAATAGGTGGTAAATAATTATTATAAAGTATTACTTAATATTGTCCTATTAAAATGGGTGTATTATAAAAAATGTGGTCTCTATATATCTGCACTGAACGACGACAAAAACTACTTTGAACGACTCTTGATTAGCTGAATAAATTGACTAACCACTGAAAATAAACTAGTCTTCAATCATCCGAAATTTCTTTTATTCTGAAAACGAAAATACCCATGTTTTAAACATTATTTCTACTACAAATTTCTAGTTCGTTTTTAAAATTATTAATGACGTTTTAAGCATGTTTCAATAAAGGTTTTTAGGGGAGTATTCTTAGAAAAAAATAAAAGCTTTTAAACCTTCTTTATCTCCTTAAGTTTCGAATTCGGTTCGGTTCGGTTCGGTTCGGTTCGAAATTTTGAAAAATTCGATCGGTTTGGTTCGGTTCGGTTTGAGATTTTTTCGGTTCGATTCGGTTCGGTTGCCAAAAAACACGAACCGATCCCATCACTGGTACCTATAAACTCGCTTTTTTTCTCAGAAATTATGAAATTTAGATTATGTCTTTTTTTCAAACTTTATGGAAAAATTTTATTCTGATTCCGCATCAAAAACACAGTAGAACAATGTTACTTGACTAGATTAATAGTTAACACGGTAAACTGAAATCCTGTAAAGTACCGATAGATCCAACATGCCTCATAGCACCTAATTGCAAGTACTCTTGTAAACTTATCTAAGGTTTTTGTAGCAAGAGATAGAAACAAGCATCTTACTTCATTAGAATCTTTAGGTCGTGAACTACATCAGTACTTATTTAGTTTTTGCTAGACTATATTCTATCGTCGAAAAGATAAAATTATTTTCCCATTTGGTTAAAAAATCAGACAAAAGAATAACAATGTGCTAATAATTAGCAGTTTTCATTATCATGATTCAATTAAATCCGAAATCAATAGCATATTCGAGATAAGCATTCAAAATTTCATCGAATCATATATTTTAGTATAAACTGTGTCCGATGGAAAACACTCATATAATTCATCACAAGTCTATTTTTCTGAAACGTTATCTCTACTTCTCTCAAGGTCGATTTTTTGCAGAGAAAAAAGACAATGGTAATGAAAACTGATAATTATAAGCACATTGCTATTCTTTTGTCTGATTTTATAACCAGATGAGAAAATAACTTTATCTTGTCGACGATAGAATATAGTCTAGCAAAAACTAAATAAGTACTGATGTAGTTCACAACCTAATGATTCTAATGAAATAAGATACTTGTTCTTTAGATAAGTTTACAAGAGTACTTGCAATTAGGTGCTATAAGGCATGTTGGATATATCAGTACTCTACAGGATTTCAGTTTACCTTGTTAACTATTAATCTAGTCAAGTAACATTGTTCTACTGTGTTTTTGATGCGGAATCAGAATAAAATTTTTCCATAAAGTTTGAAAAAAAGACATAATCTAAATTTCACAATTTCTGAGAAAAAAAGCGAGTTTATAGGTACTGATGCTGCATTTTCAATCATTCGAGTTTTGTACGGTTCTTTTCCGCGAAACAGTGGTTGCATAGAAGTAAAAGTCTTATATTCGTGACGAATTCGTCAAACTCTATTAAACTTTATATATGTGAGCGAGAGAAAAGAATTGCATTCAATAATTTACAAAAAAAAAAAATGTACAATGTCAAAAAGGGGTGACATGTATCTAAAAGATGCTAATTAGGGTGTGGGTGTGTAAGTGTGTGCGTCGGTGGGTGTGGCTATGATCATCTGATGTTCCACACCCACGCTGCACCCGTCATCCAGATCCCAGACCCCACACCCACATCCATCTATACTTCTAATGTAGAATTGAATCTCTTAAGTCAATTATAGTGCATCATGCCGAAACCTCGAACTCGTTGTATCTTTCTATATTTAATCAAAATAAATAATGTTTGATGATAAACTTACTTGTGACAGGAAGGTTTCATGTAAAGAAATGTTATGAAAAAAGAAAAACCATGCTAAAACTTCAAAATAGATGATTTAATGCTTGACAAGCCTTGGAGTCACTACAAGAAAATTTTTAGCGCTTATAAAATACACTTTAATTTTCTAAGTTTTGAAGATATCAAATTGAATTTCTATCAAATCTTATTTGCTTTCACTTGACAATGTATGAAATACTTTTCTCTGCCATTTAAATTGTGACACTATATTTGTAACATTTGCTCACGTTTCTTCAATCCTAAATTTTAAGCTATAACATTTTGAAACTCAATACGTTTAAATAAATCTATGAATGATCATGTGGATATTTGTAAATGTAGGTGTTATAACATCTTTTGTTGAGTCTTCTTTAGTCTTGACCATTTCGATAATAATGACCTTGTTTATTTTTTTTGAAAATGTGAACGACACGAGATTTCTCGAAACATATAAATACATATATTTAAATTAGGAAAAACCTCATCATCTTCCACAGTAATTAAGCTCGAACATCTATTCTGTTCTTCTTTTTTTATTAATGTCTAATAACCCAAAATGTTCATATAATTTTCTTTCAAAATATGTCAGATATTATTGAACACGATGGATTACGTAAATTTCATTATTCTTTTCTTTCTGTAAATTATATTTTGAATATTAGTTATTCTATATACATTCATCAATACTTCGCTGACGTTCTTTGTTTCAAGATATCCTTATGTTTTTTTCTTTTTATGTCATTTTGTTAACAATCATATTTTTGAAATAAATGTAAAAATAGTAGAAATTTAGTTTTGTCTTAGTGAAATAACATATAGTCTGCTCAATTATATGAGAAATTCAATCAGAAGAATCGTATTAATTTTGATGGACTTGCATTTGTTAATGAATAAATTACACTCAAAGTTTAATTTATCAGAAAAACATGCCAGCAAATCTTCTTCTTAATGACTATGTCACTTAATTTCATAATAGATTTGAGGCCGGATATGTAAACGACATAGTATCAATCATAGTGTCTATCATTGGATTTATAAGATTATTTGGTGATCATGTCGATAATGTCAAATGACTAGTCAAAACAAGGTCATGTATATATAAATTGAGTAATTGGTTCGATTATTGAAACTTCGCAAATAATACTTTCATTAAAACACATTCCTTTGCACTTTAGTCAAATGAAGTAATTTTGGTATTGATCATAGAGCTTTGTATCAATTACATTTATAGATGATATTTGTCTGTGTCTTAATTGGAAAATTCATCTGATGTTGCAGATTTTACTAGAACGATTGTATTCAAAATTCTCGTTTAATAGTTAGTTTAAATTACAATATCTCTAATATATAATTAAATATATATTATAGTAAAACATTTTACTGATATATTGTATATTTTGAACTATTTCAGATAATCATTGTTTTGTTAAATCCTTGTCATATTTCGTGTTCTAGCATTTCGATTCAGGGCCATGAATTCAACAACGTCACCTTCGACACCCACAAAAACATTTATTAGTACATTAATTCGAAAATGTCGATAGAAATAAAACTAAAAATGATGTTTCAAAGTCAAATTCATATTTGAACATATTTTGATTATTAGCATCAAGATACATTTTCCTAACATTGGACATATTATTTTTACGTATATTTAGCATCTATACTGTTTCGCAACAATTGATGAAAGTTCACAAAATTTTTGCCGAACCGTTGGCGAAAGTCTCATTGGTGAAGGCATGAAAATACTTTTCTAAGGTCTCAATCACTCGTGTTGCTCGTGCAATGATTGTCTAAATCAACATCTTTTTGCGCAAGGACTAGTGATAATAATGTTTATAATGATGTTTTCTTTTTTCTTTGGAAATGTCTATAGATGATTTACTTTTGGTTAGGACTACGTTTTTCTTAATTATTTGCACATAGCATGAATGTGTACATATGAAAGAAATTTAGATCGTTTGGAATTTCCATTGTTATCTGACGAATCATTGAAAAAAACTAACTCTATAATAGACTTATTTACATAGAAAAAACTTGGGTTCCTTTGATAAAAGTAAGAATTCAAATATCATTTGCATCATAGTGATCATGACCATGTATTGATGCAAAAATTAGATTAACAAAAAAAAACACACAGCATGAATTTGTTGATTTTAATTGTGAATTTTCACTTCGAAATTTTAACTGTTTAATAACGTTCGAAGCTAGAATTATATAATGAACTACAGATTTTGAAATATGTTCAAACATGCAACTACAACATCACAGTTTTCAATCACAAATTATTATTTTGTCCCCATGTGTTTCATTGAAACCTTGTTTTACGATAAATAATATACCATTATTTATCATGAATTATACAATACGATTCCCAAATCTATGAAAAAGTTTCTCGAGTAATTGTTTTCCAATAAAATGTAGCTATCATCGATCATATTCTCTGAAGTATCTCTTTTGTTATACTGAGTTTTACATGATTGATCAAATCTATTATATAAGTAGTGTATGAATGATTAGTCAATTTTTTCGCAAAAACTAAATTCAAATGGTATATAGATTTCAGAGATGCAATCAAATCGAATAGATTCCATCTCTGAAAACTTAGATTGCGTTTGGAACGCGAATGAACAATATATTCAATCCAAGAACATAAAAAAAATACTAGAACCAAATAATGAAGTTAGCCAAAGATTCAGAACAAAAAATAGACGATGATTATCAATGATGTAATGTGAATTGACATGAAATTTCTTATCAGCATAGCTATTTACAGTATTCGACACAAACTCTATCGTAAAAACTTTAAAAAATAGTCCGTATAAGAAGGAGAAAAGAATTGCAAGAAAGAAATATCACGCTAAGATTCATTGTTTGACTTAATACTCACCCACGGCAACAATTTACACAACATTTTAAGCGACAATTTAAATATGATATAAATAGAAACAATCTCATATTCTTATTATGTTGTACGTAACTAGATCGATAATTGCAACCTATGGAAACAAGCGAGTTTTGTCGGAACTGCTTGAAAAAATATAGAAAAATCATAATATTCAACCGAAAAACTCCATAAATCGATGGAATGCGGAAGCAGTGATCCGAACTGGAAAGTTGCTGATTTTTTCGATGACTTTCTGGCCTGAACTATTACTTCCACACTCCACCGATTTCTGAAGTTTTCCGACCGGATCCGAACCGAATGCACTCACCTGAACAGCATTAATTATTTAAGAGAATAGAAAAAAATAAAAATAAAAATAAAGTTCAACAAGGTGGAAAAAACTAAAACAATATTAGCAAAAAATGAGAAGAAAAAAATAATTAGGTTGGAGAGCACACGTTTTTAAGACAATTTATTGAACAACTTGGCATCGCTTCTGAGTTTATTGAGAATGTATCTAAACATAATATACATGAATTATGTATGAATTAAGTGTAGAACATCCAGATGGACGAATAGGAAGTCCGTATACATTTCGTATTTCTCAGTATGCATTGATATTTTATCGTATCTAATAGCTCAGCATTACCATCATTGATCTTCATGATCGTATAATGGAGTAAAATAGAAAATGCATGCAGCTTCCTTGTACAAAGACAGTAAATGAATGCTTTTTATCATTGTATTTTAACATATCTATCCTTATATGATAAGAGGATAAAAGAGCGTCATACTAGTCGATGTAGATGGTCGCATTTCTGTATATAGAGTAGATTAGAACAGTGCCTGTTTAATATGGATGGTATGTAGTTTACACAGTTTTGTATCAGTAGTACTCTACTTATCTAGACTAGGCATGTATTGAAATCAAGAAATTTTGTTTCTAATAATCTCGGTTTTAGTTTTAAGAGAAAGATTTTTCTTTTTAGAGCTCTTAGAAAATTGATCTTAAACAAATTTTCTTTAATTTGGGACGAGCAAATCTCGATGAATAGATCAAAAATTGTCATCAAATCGAAATTTCTAAATGCTTCTCTATAAGTAGGAGTATTCAATTACCCTTGTGTTACTGAGTAGCAGTAATGGAACCACTATCAATAGGACTTTTTAGTCAAGGTACGTCTATTTTAAGAAAACGACAATTCATTTTTATACAACTTGTTTAAAGATTGTTGAGATTGAGGAATTCGAAGCCACAGATGGTTTATCGAAGTTTTCGAGCTGAGTCATTTTTAGACAGAGACGACCACTTTTCTATGATTTCGGCAAGTTTTATAAAGCATCGTTATGTTCGCTAACAGACTCTTTCCTGATTAAGAAATCGAATTCAAAAATTTGAACAATTATGTATAGATTCGGATTCCTCCATCAGAAAATCAAATTGTTAAATTTTGGGTTACTAGCTACTGTCTAGTGGAACGATGACTAATCTTCCTCTAAACCTAATTGCCATTGATGTAGATCGAGACTCTTGATTTGATCTCGGTCTCTGTACATCTCTAATCTAGAGCAACGGATAATCGAAGAAATAATAATAAATATTCATAGTTTTACAAAAAATTTCGTGGCCTCATCAACGATTTTTCATTTTATCCTTATGATCATTTCAATGACAACAAAAAAAACATATTAGTTTTGTCTTATTTATGAGGACACCATTCATTCCGATACTTTCGAAGAACGACTTATCAGAAGGAATTGAAACCTAAACAGTTCATAGATCTCAATGAGTACAGTAAAAGTTGAAAGGACTTCAAATTCCCAGATACTTTCTTCACGGAGATATGTAGGTCATAACAGCTTCATTTGCTTCTGCGGATCCGTTTCTCTGAGGTAGTACATTCATTTAAACTGGAATTCTTTCATAGATACTAGAAAAGCTTTCGATCGTCTACGTTTTTGATTTCTTTTTATCTTTCTTCCTTTTTTACATTGAAAATACTATCTGATATTCATGACAGAAGTTGCAACGCGATTGAATGTTCGATGTTTAAGACACGCGAAAAATACTGCATGCTTTTCGTTAAAAGAGATTCTTAGAACACTCCGATAAAAATACTCCCAGTACTATTTTCATATAGAAAACGTTTATCTTTGCGACTTCTTTTCTCTTAACTTTAAAAGTATATTTGAGTTTTTCAAACAGGTCTGATAGATAGAGGACGCCTAGAAGTAGATGTAGAGCAAAAGAAAAACAAAATAATGTGTCTGGAAAGGGAAAGGGCGTCTTAAAATTTTTTTTACTGCAATAAACGAAGAAACTAGAAGGGATGTAGGAGGTTAAAAAAAGGGAAATAATAGATGATTTAATGCATGCAGAGAACAAAAAATTCATTGAATAGTGGAATACATTAGCAAAAGAATGAGCTTCTTATAAAGTTTGTGTTCCCTTTTCTACAGAGAAAACTTTTTCCTAATGTTCATCACGCTTGCTGACATAGACGAGTACGCATTATGCTTCTAAACAAGATGTTCACCGTTTCGCCTGTTCTAGTTTCATCGTATATAGTGCCATTTTTGTGGCAAGTAAATGCTTTTTAGTTTCTTTACTAAGTGCTTTTTGATAATTTTAATCGTTGCATATTTTGTCTAAAACCACCTATAGGTTGTATTAGTTGAGCAATTCAGAAAAGAAAAATGACTTTTGACAAAATAAGTCTGAAAACATAAAACTCTTAGTGGTAAATAAGCATAAGTATATTTTCTTTATAGATTTTTTTATAATGAGCACAGAATTTATTTGAAGATTTACATTTATTGATTCATACTTGAGTTGTATGACCCTTTGTCAAGTACTTAAATCATCTGTTTTTTTACTCATCAACGAATCATACTTTTTGCTTCAACAATCATCTTCTTTGTTTAATTACTACTCTTTCATTCACATATTTATTTATATACATTGAATCCTTTATTTTGTAGCTGATTAAATATTTATCAGGTGCAGACTATGAAAGTAATTATTTTAAACTCAACTATTTTATAAATAGAACCATATGTTTTTTTTTATTCAAGTCGCCTTTTTATGAATTGCTTCATATATTTATTCCCATAATATTATAGGAAGATTATATTTATCGTTTAAGGTTAGAATTGAATGATGTTTACTATGTGAATTTTTCATCAATCAATGAACAATTTATGCTAACTTTAATAAATCTAGATGGACTAATTGAATAACTTACAGCATAGATATATTCATTAAATAAAAACAGTTTCTCACTCTTATAATCTCATAGTTTTATGAGTAAAATGTCCATAACATGGTTTGTGTCTCTGATTAAAATTGATTTTCTATATCAGTTTCATTCTGATGTAAAAAAAATTAGAATTTTTTTTTCACAATATGACTCGGAATCGATTGCAAGTCTTTTTCTACTCAAAAACTCGTTAGTATGTTAATATCTTTTTTCCTTCAATGCCTAAATATATAGATGCTGAATCTAATCGTCAGTAAATGAACGACAAGAAGAAAAACTATTACTTTTCTTTCTCACCGTAATATTGTTAGAAAACAAAAGAAACTCGTTTGCACGAGATTAAAAAGTATCATTTAGCAACAAATATTTGTACTGTTTTCTTCGTGTGTTTATTAAGCATGACACACTTCATAGAAATTTAACTAAAGAAAAAAAAATGAGTAGACATGGTTGCGCAAAGCAACCACTACAGAACAAGAAAAGAAAAAAATTAAGTGCGTGCTATGTAAAACCTAGATGTAAAAGTGAGAGCGTGCCATCTCATTCTTCCTTTTTGTAGTTAAACATTTTTTTCTTTCTACTGCTCACATTCAAGTATTTTCTATTTGATTAAACACAGAATGGCTGATGAGTGTTATTCACAATCATTAGATATCGGATCTTCAATTGTTCTCATTACTGGTGGTTCAAGTGGTATTAGTTTTGATCTTGCACAATGTTTTATTCAAGCAGGTACTAGTGTTATAATCATAGGTCGTCCTGAACAACGATTAAAAGAAGCTGCTGATGAATTAAATTGAATTGGAAAGAAAAAAAGTAATCTTTCGTGTTAATGATATTGAGAAACCTAATGAAAAGACAAGCTTTATATGAATGGATAACTTGTGAATATCCTCAAACAAATATTCTTATGAATAATGCAGGAATTCAACAACGCGCTACGTTTATTTCAAATGAAATATCTTCAGAAAACATTTCCTAGGAGGAACGAGAAAAAGAAATTCAAATAAATATATTTGCATCAATGCATTTATCTCATCTATTTATACGACATTTTCGACATATGAAAACAACGACAGCTATCATTAATGTATCGTCAGGTTTAGCTTTTATACCATTAGCATCAATATCAATTTATTCAGCAACAAAAGCTGCTATACATGCATTTACAATGAGTCTTCGCTATTAATTAATGAACAAAATAAAGAACATTCAAGTTTATGAAATTGTACCACCAGCTGTTCAAACAAATCTTGGTGGTAGTCATTCATTTGGTGAACCACTTGTTGGATATTGTCAAGCAACATTTGAACGTTTAAAAAATGGAAACAAGAAATTGATTATAAATTTTCAGATGAAGCAAGAAAAACGAACTCACGTGAAGATGTTGATAAACATTTTATGAAATTTAATGATAATATGAAGAAAGTATTTCAAAGTCAACAACATTAATAAATAAACAAATTGGTTTCTTTTTTTAACTTTTATTTTATGTATAAAAAAGAAAAAGTCATTTTGAGTGACTCTACTTTTTTTGAATTTGATAGAATAATTACACTTTCGCTAAAAGCAATAAAAGATTGATTAAGTTGATGGCTTTTATATTTCACTTTTAACTAATAATGAACACAAAAACGAATGTAGTAATAAGGAACTTCGAAAGTTTGATAATACCTTGCAACTCACGTGAAATTCTTCTCACAATGAACTTCTTCCTATTTTAATTATTTAAACCTAGTGCAGCGATAATGCTTTTAAATGCATGAATATTGCACTCGAAGTATTTCTAAAGGTTCAACTTCTTCATGCTTCTTCTGTTGTTATGAAATAGTTATTTTTGCTCTTATTATGCTTAGTGAAGTGAATAGATAATACAGAAATTAGTCTATTGTGTACTTGAAAAAATGCTTCCAATTTGTAATTTAATCCTGAAAAACTTCAAAAAAAAGCGAAAGTTAAATATTTCAATTAGAAAATTTTAACCTAATTCAATTTTCTTGTGAGTTTAATTAAGTTGAAAATATTTTGAAGTCCTTGACCTTCCAGCTTGAAATATTTTACATGCTAGAAAAACAATTCATCAAACCTAAATTTATTGCTCATTGATTTGGAAGTCTTTTTCATAATATTTATTTTTTTTTTATATATAAGACCAAGCAAAGCGGCTATATCCAACACTGAAGATAACCAACCATTTTGAATTTTTACAAAAACAATCTAATTTAACAAGAAAAAAATCGGTAAAAAATATTTATTTACGTTCATAAATATTAAAAAATCCAATATTTTGAGATATATTGAACAATTTTTCATTGAAATGATTGTTTATTCACTTTTCTAGTCAACATGCAAGAAAACTAGATGCAAAAAAAAACCATAGTCAATAATGGCGATAAAAAATCACAATTTTCAATAAGAATATCTGCTTGAGAAAGACTAAATTGTCTAAACACATTTTTCAATGAAAACAAAAATTCCTGAACATAGTACATTGAATTTCATATCTTAAATATCATTTTCAGTTGAATATTTCAAAAGGATCATGTGTCATTATTGTATTTCAAATATATACATAATATAAATGAACAATCAAAATATGGAATATTCTATACAATCAATAAAATATCTGGATAGTTGTCTGCAACAATTTTACACATTTTAAATAACTTATTCATAATATTATATTATAAAGAGAAGTGTTAAAATATATTTGTTTTGATTAAAAAAAGAAACAAAAAAAAACAATATTCTTCTAACAAAAGATTACTATTGAATATAGAATAAAAATATTTTCTTTTGATTAAAAAATCGAAAACCCAATAAATAATATTTATTTGTAGTCTTTTTCTTTTTCTGTGACACTCAAGTTGTTTCTATATCAAATGGCATTTTTTTGCATTTCACACATTCATACGACGCACAACATCAGTTTACTTTATCACGCAATCATCAAGTAAAATGTCGGTATTCCTACTGGTTGCAATCGTTTCTCCCGATCTCTCTCAGTAGACTAACTATCAGCCATTGCCTCATTCGTCTGTTCTTCTCTTTCGCAGCAAGCATATACACCCACTCATTCTCACATCTACCTGTGTCGAGAACACGGACAGACAAAAGAGAAAAGCTGACGCCGTATGCACGCTTACAGTCAGCCTGTCGACCATTGCTTTCGGGAAGCATCTGAGAAGATGATAATCGTCGTTCGATTCTTCGTTCGCTTATATTCTCCTCTCGTCTATCCATCTATTCCTCCGTCCGTCCATACGATGTGATGAACGGGCAAACAAATGCATTGGCTTTTAGTATGTGTGTGTATGCGTGCTTGTGCTCTTCTATCCTTGCAAGCGAGCGGACGTGTTCTCTTCCTCGGCATACGCACCAGTATAGAATAGTAATAGCAGCAGCAGCAGCAATCTAGGAGATGGGCGAACGAATAAAAGGGTAGGGGAAAAAGAGAAGAATTCATTCAGTAAACAACCCGCTATAGTAAGGGTTATAACAGTAACGATTGTTACTTGTTTGAAACAAATACCATGCATACATTGTTATACGAAAAATAGATACACGTTAAGTAAGCTTGTATTATTTTCATCATTTAAATGACTGACGAAGTAATTGATTAAGATCGTTTTCATTAGGTAAAATTCATTAGCAATTTTTTTTTTTTTTGTTTTTTTTTTTTTGTTTTTTTTTTTAAGAAAAAAGTTGCTTTAATTAAGTAGATGAAAAAAACAATGCTTGAATAACGAAAATTTATACTATAGATTGTATCAATGATGATGGGAAAAGGAATATTTTTTCCATTTTTCTGTCAGCATTAAAGGACATGTGATCTAATGAAATAAGGGCGCAGGAAGTCGTAGGAAATGAGGAAAGAACGAGAGAGGAGAGGAAAGAGATTGGTCAAAATAGAAAGGTGACATGATGTAGTAGATAGTTATTGTTCTTCTTCTTCTTGTCTTTATTCATCCTTTTTTATGTCCAGTTCGAGTAATCGATTGATGGATATAGTTCTTTTTTTCTTCTATTCTAATGTATTATGTATTTTTTTTTTCTGATTTTACATCTCGTTTTATAATGTGAAAGTAGCGGGTGATGTGTATGATTTATGGCTGTCTTTATATGTCTAGTAAAAAGAAAAAACAGTTGGCCAAGTCCATCCTTATTACATGTGCTCGTTTCTTTTTTTCTTAACATAGACACCATTTCTACTTGCGCTATTCTTTTTCATCATCATCACTATCATCATTATATGATGTTGGGCATGAGTACTTGCTTTCATTCTTCAGGCAGCATCTATAGTTAAGTCGTGCATATGCCCTTACTTGCACTCTCTTCCCAAAAGCAGAGAGGAAGAACAGGCAAGAAATTGACAATGTTGCTTCCCGTCGAAGCAAGCTGCAATAGTTGTCGGCTGTGCCAGAGCACATTACGCGCGAACCTTGGCAGACATTCTAACTATACTCGTTCGATGTTGCATACAAAGGGAAAGAGAAAAAAAGAAAGATTGAGGTAACTACTAAGGTATGTGTCTGTTGTTTACTTGAAACAGAAAGAACACTATGTGCATAAACAGATATACAAATACTATATTCATTTATCTTTTTTTTTTTGAAAAAAAGACTATACATTGAAGAAAATAATATTATTTTGACCATGTATATTCTATGTCTAAGAAAAAAAAGATTCAAAATACATAATCTATCTCCTACTGCATGTCTTGTTGTTTTGTCTGTCTCTCCCCACATGACGCACATACATCTATTCTTCTTTTTTCCTTTTTCTTCTAATGATAGACAACGGCAGTATACACGCGCACAATCATTGTATTAGAAGAAGAGAGAGAGGCAGTAATCTTGTCGATGGTCAATTCTATTTCGTTTTCGTAAATTTTATTTCAGATAAGAAAAATAACAAAAATGATGATGGATACTACTGTCGACACAGATGGTACAGCGTTTATTTGTCCTGAATGTAGTTTCAATGGCACTAGCTTGCCAGAATTAATTAGTCATTTAAATGAAGCACATAGTGAAGGTTTGTTTATAGATATCATCAATCATCTTTTTTTTTTTAAATAACGTTTTCTGTTTTACATTTAGAAACAGCCAGTAAAAGTGAAGCACCACCAAAAAATGTATCATTATTATCAACTGAAAAAAGATCGAGACGTAAACCGGCATTTAGTCATCAAGTATGCTTTTAAAGAAAAGACTTTTTTTTTTTTACTCTAAAACTATTTTGTTGTGAAGATTATTTCTCAAGCACCACGACAATCATTACCAATATTTAAACAATCAAATGTCGATCCAGGTTTTTTCCTCTTTATTCGTTATGGAAAAAGAAAGAAAATTATAAATTGACTTTTTTTTTCCCTTTCTACTTAGGTTCTATTCATTTTTGGAATCGTGTTATCACAGCAGATAAAAATGATCGAAGATTTACTGAGGTTTGTTTTTTCTTTTTATTTCTATCAAATATAAAAGAATTATTTTATTTTTTTAAAATTTAGCCTAATATAATTCATAATGAAAATTTTGCACATTCAAATATTAGTTCACAACGACCAATAGCACCAAAAAGTACGAATAGTCCAACAAAACCAATTAATTCAACTCCTACTCTTACATCACCTTCATTTTATTCTTCAACAATACAACCAATTCAAAAAAATTTTCAATGTCGAATTTGTCATTTAACTTATAAAGTAATTTTAACCAAGAAAAAAAAACAATTTTTTTTCTAACCTTTTTTAAACATTTTTATTTAATAGAATTTTCATGATTGTACAGCACATATACGTCGAAAACATGAAATAAGTCATGCACAAGCTGGTCGATATGTTGGAAAACTTGATACAAATGTACCATTACCACCATCAGCAACAGGACATTATAAAATTCGTCTTAAAGTTAAGTCTTTACCTTCACAACTACCACCACCACCACCACCACCACCAACAACAACAACAGTTGAAAATTTTACAAAAACATATCAATGTAAATATTGTTCATATACAACATCTTGGTTAAAAGATATTTCACAACATGAAATACAAAGTCATAGAACTTATTCTTCACATACAGAAGAAGACGTCATACATAATAATAATAATAATAATAACGATGATGATAATGGTTTATCAGCACTTTTAATTGATAATGTACAATCATATGGTGAAGTTCTTCCAAATGGAAATGATGAAATGATTATGATTGAAGAAGATATTGATGATGATGAAGATGATGCGTATGAAAATCTTTTTTTTTTTTTTTTTTTAAAAAAAAAAAAAACAAGCTAATTTCAATTATTTTAAGTCTTTGGAAATATCAACAAGAAATCAATAATTTATCGGAATCAACACCAAACAATAAAAATTCATTCACAAAATCTTTTAAAAAATTTCAATGTCCACATTGTGAACATTCGTAAGATCAATATATATATATGAATATATTTATTGTTTATCTTATTTTTTTTTTATTATTTTAGTTCACCAACATTAACTAAACTGAAACTTCATATTGCAACACATATTAATATTAAACCATTTATGTGTTCAATTTGTGGTTGGCGTGCAAATCTTCGCTGGTATATTCAGGTATGTTAGATATGTATTATTAATACTGTCAACAATGTAGAGGATACATCTAAACTATATATACAAACGATTTCTTTGTATTGAATTGAGTAGTATATTATAATTTTAAAAAAAAGTCAGTCATCAGATAATGATAATCAATTGAAATAAAAGTGAATGACAAGTTTTATCTTAATCCACATTATGTATCTAGAAAATGAGGATATCCGAATACAATGTAGTAAGGATCATGGAGATGAACTTATTTCCTGTAATGATAAGCTTTAATATGCATCTTAGGTGCATGCACACAATCGTTCCTACATGTTTTTTCTTCAGTAATCTTAATCTCAAATTAGAATATACTTCTTTTCAATTTTAGTTGACAGTCATTCATGGAATTCTATACTTCACACATGAGGGAGTCTTCTTTATGAAACTAGCATTTATCTAAGTCTATCTATCTTCTACATTGTCGATCTATTATATATCTAAAAATACAGATCTTTTTTTCCAACAACACTGTTTAGAACTATTAAAAAACTGTCACATTTATTATCGAAACAAATACTAAGAATTACTTTTTATTATTTATCTATAATAAATCATTCTACTTTAATTCTTTTATAGTGTCATGCAAAAAAACGACATCCAAATCAAAATTTTGAAGTCTTACAATTATCTCATGAAGAAGCTGAACAAACTATAAATGCATATATGAGAGAACGTGCATTTGATACAAAATTACATAGTCGTCATGATTCCAAACATCAATATCAATGTTCATTATGTCAATTTCGTTCAAATCATCCACGATATATTGAGCAACATATTGAAGCAAATCATACAAAAATAATTAAACCAAATAATAATCATACAAATGTAATTTCATCAGATACAAATTCTCAACATTTATCAAATTCATCAAATGTTGTTTATCAAAAATTTTCATCACATCCAAATTTTAATCCAAATCGTTTATATTATTGTTCATTATGTTATCGTGGTTATCGTTGGCGTTATGATGTTAAACGTCATCATAAAACAATGCATGAAACATCTGAAGATGAATTAATAAAAAATCGAAATTTTCATTATTTAGAATATATTCCACAAATTGATAGTCTTATATCAGCAACAATGTCAAGTATTAATAATCAATTAAAACATGAAAATGATATTGAAGATGATGATGATTTAAAAATAAGTATAGCTGATGCAAGAACAGTTGATGTTACAGATGATGAAGCAGCTGCATTATTAATGATTGAACCAAATAAATCTGATACAAATCAAATTGTTGTTGATGATCATCCAGAAGATTCAATTATTGTATTTGAAGATGATCGAATGGATAAATCATCAACATCCGAAATAACAAGACCATCTTCTCGTCCATCATTTAAACCTTATCGTTGTCCATATTGTTTTTATCGTACAAATTGGCGTACAGATTGTTTACGTCATATACGAGCACGACATAAAGTTGAACCAAATTTAAATGGTTATTATGAAATGTCAAATGAAGAAGCTGAAAAAACTTATGAAGAATATGAACGTACATTTGGTTTTGTTGTATCAAAAAAAGTTTTAGCTCGTTTTACTGATTTTCGTCAAATTAAATGGGAAGATTTAAAAAGATCTATTTGGGAAAAAATTAAAGATAAAACTGAATTTGAACAATGTATTTATGATCGTCTTCGTCCAGATAATTATACATCAATATCTGTAACAGAAACACCAACACAATCACTTATTGTAACTATACCAAATAAAATATCGATGTTAAAACCTAAACGAAGATTTACTTGTATGGATTGTGCATTTCATTCATCGAAAATTTATGAATTAGATAAACATATTTGTTCAAAAATTCAAAAAGTATAATTCTTTTTTTTTTGTTTTAGTTTTATGTAAATTCAAAATAAAAATATTTTGATTGGAATTATGCTTTTAGTCTCAACAAGGAAAATCTCATGGAAAATTTGTTGTTTCTTTATATCAATGTACAAAATGTTCATATCGTACAGTAAATACAAGTTATGCTCGACAACATATTTATCTGCATCAATTAAAAGATAATAAGAAAAATATTTTTTATTATTGTTCATTTTGTGGATATAATCATCGATATCGAACAAAAATTATTCTACATATGGCAAAAAAACATCCGAAAAAAAATTCTTCAAATAATTTAATTCTATGTCATGTATATAGTTTTTAAATTATTCTCTTTTGAAAAAAGTTTTTCTTTTGAATTTAAATTTAGTATGTATCTGATGCTGATTTTTCAATACGACAAACAATTTTAAAAAGATCATTTATTGAACAACAATTAAAAAAACCACGAACTTTTTATTGTATTTATTGTCCACATATATCGACAACAATTCTAGAATATGATCATCATAGATCATGTCATCAAGATAATTCATTAAATATATATAAATGTCACCATTGTTCGTTTGCATCAAATTCTTTATCATATACTGTAAGTTATTAAGAATAGTTTAATAGTCTTTAGTGCTCTCATTGTTTGTCAATAATAATAAGACAGCACGATTTAAATATTTGAGACTTTTTTAAAGACAAGAATCGATTAGTATAGTTTTTAAGAAACGTCTCAATTTATAAGTCAGTTGAACATCTTCAAATAGAACACTAGAAGAATTGGGTTATCAATAATAAAATTAGAAATTAGATTTATTTCTTTCGAGAATGGCTTATATAATTAGTTACATGATTGTTTCCTTATAATAATGTTTTTTGTCAGATTTCATCTATCCCACAGAGTTTGATTGGCAATTGAGAAATGTGGTTTGTTGAAATGGTCGTTTTAGTCTATCGGATCTCATAAATTGCAACTAAATTGTGTGGTGTAGATAAGAAGTTAGATAATGTAGTGAGGCTCACTTCTGTGATCATTAACAATGCATCGAGTTTTTAACTTTAGCTTATTTACAAAGTATAACTCAGTAGTCCAACTCAAGATGATGATTATGGCTTTTGTAAGCCTGTAAATTTCACCGGAATTTCGAAGTCATATTGTAGATCGGAAAGCCTACCGATTTTTCGACAACTTCGAGTCATATCCTACTACGAGGAACAGGAAATGGACTGAAAATCACCGGAACAATCGACAGACTTTTCAACCTGGAGTAATGCTTTCAAACTCCATGAATCTTCTGTATTTCCTCGTCAGAATTAGTCTCTATGCATTCACCTAAAAACTAGTGTCATTTTATAAGAGCCTACAAAATATTGTCAATTATGTTGACCTCAATAACGTGGCTCGATTAATATGTCTGGATCTGGATACAGTTCAAGTGTTGAACATGAAAAAGATTACTGGATTGAGTTCAGTTACGATCTTCTACTATTTGGTGAAATCCAACAATCATATAGGTCTCAATAATCGATAATTTGTTTTTGGTTATTTATGTAACAGACGAGAAAACCTTTGCAACTGATAATCTTCGGTCGAATTCATTGTTTGAATCCATTGTACTGATAAAATTTCTAAGAAGATACATGCCACAAGTGCTTTCTTCATGAGTTATAATTAGTTTACTAAATTTTTAACCTTTCGCAGAGTATTACGAGGATAACTGAATCATGGTATTTCGATTTGAAATTTTATCAGGACAATTATCTCACAGGTTTTGCAAATCATTTGTAAGAATACTGCAGTTTCGTAACACTGTTATCTTGTGATAGAAGCATTTGTTCTTGTTGAAACTTTCAGAATATTATAAGGACTATGTGGTCTATGTTCAGATTAATTTTTTCACTGAAACTTCTTAATTCAATTTCCTCGCGATACTTTGCAATAGACTGAAAATTTAGTAAAATAATCATAACTCAAGAGGAAAATGTTAGTGGCACCTATCATCTTAGAAATTTTATTTGTACAGTGGACTCTAATATAATCAGTAAAATATGAGTTCTAATACAAGTTATCAGTTGGAAAAGTTCCTTTATGAATTAAATTTTTCTGACTTTCACATAAAACGTTTTTGATACTTCTGCTCTCATTGATCAATGAACCAAGTTGTTTAACATACAAAAAAAATTACAATTGTGATAAAGATTGTGCTTGCAATAGGAAATTTGACAAATCATAAAATATTTTTTCTTATTTTCTAGAATCAACATACATTAATTCATTCGAAACAAGCTCGATTATTATCAGCAGATGGTGATATGAAAAATTTGAAACAAATTCGTATGTTTATTTGAAATTAAAATTTTTATTATTGTTTTCTTTTACTGATTTTTAGCTGTATCAACAATTTATAAAGAAATTCTTGGTAAACGTCATCGTTATAATTGTCCATTTTGTAAAAAATTTGCATCAAGTTATTCATCAGCAGTACTCCATCATATTAAAGTATATTTATTTTATTGATTCGATATTTTTCTTATCTATTTGTAAATATTTCTATTATAGAATGTTCATGCTGGAAACAGTAATCAATTTCACGGTAGTTTAATTATCGGTTCAGATATGGCTAAAGAAATACTTTTCTTAGGAGGTAAATAAAATGAATCGAAAAAAAAAATAGATGTCAATAAATGATAATTTTAGATACAGTAACTAATAATCGTCGAATGGAAATTAATTAATAAAGATTTTCTCCAAGAAGATGTTGCTCAACTGAACTGAAAAACAAAACAAAATTGTAACGTTTTGTATTGTGTCAGATGTCTTGTTCTTGTTGAATTGTAGTGGTGTGCTGATCTTTATTTAATACCTTTTGTTGTTTTTGTTTGTTTATTTCCATGGTAAAATGTTTCTTTATTTGTGTCAGCAATTTCCTGTTTAGAAGCATACCAATCGTCTATTGCATCGAAACATTTATCTAATAGTTCTTATATAACGCATTTAAAACTGTTTATGGCTTTGCAATAGTGAAATTCTTTCTCATTGTCTCCCATCTATTTTTCTTATCTATCAATATATATATCTCAAAATTATACATCTCATTGTCATTTATGTATTTATATTCTTTCTCGTCGTTGTGTTTGAATTAATTCATAAATACTAGAATAAAAAACATTCTACAGTGGATGAAAACATACAAATAAATAAATATACGTTAGCGTTCAATCTCAGATTTGTCTAGACCAATCTTTGGGATTCGACATTGGCTGGACATTAGTTCAGACTATTCTCGGATTAATCAATTACAATACGTTCAATCTAACTAGGGAACATATCAAACTGTTAATCGACATTCGAAACGATATTTTACTCATAAGGAGAACTCAGTAAGACTAGAAAAGTCTGAAAGAATTTCTTTCTATAGACGTACTTTATGGAGTTACGATCGTTTTATCTGACTTTCGGCTTATGGCAAGCTATTAATAGAAAACTCAAAAAGAAGAGAGTTTCTTCTCGACATATTGAACACTGAAAAACAGTTGGCTTTACCAGTTTTTTGTGTCATAGAATTGTTTTTCGTGTTCATGTAGAAAAATTCCGATGAAAATTCCTTTTTTCTGATTCCTCTATCGATCTGTTGCAATAAGCCAAAAATTCGATAAAACGATCATAATTCCATAAGAGACATCTACGGATAGAAATTCTTTTAGAACTTTTCCAGTCTTACTGAGTCATCATTATGAGTAAAATATCGCTTCGATCGGCAATTATTTCCCTGAATATATTAACTATAAGAATATAACTTAACAAATGAAAGACTAATAAAATGGTGCGGATTTAGTCCTGCATTTCATTGAAACTCTCTTTGAACTGAACGAATATCCCTACATACCATACAATATACTTAATCTCTGAATCGAGATTGACCATCTTGTAACTGGTCAGGTAAAGAATGGTCTGAGTTAATGTCAATTCAGTGTCTGATCCTAGGTTGGATGCTATAATATATAAAGGGTATCTAATACGTTGTGATCCTCTTCAAATAATATTCTTTTCTTACATGATGTTCAGTAGAATACGCTGATATTCACAGAACATATTCTAGATCTACTCTATACTAGAATTTGAGCTTTCTACCCTTTTTAGACACAGAGATACAAGCAGAAGTGACTCTCAGTCTTGGAAAATTTTGATTTTCCTCAATGGAACTGTACAATTTTTTGCCCACCAATCCTTGCAATAAGAGTTTCTCTAATGTCGTAAACGCTACCTTCTCAGTAGTCGCCTGTTTCCTTATTCTTGATGACATCGGAACATTTCTGAATATAAATAATATAACGTGAATAGAAGTTTTTTTGCGTTATTTGTAAGGATTTTTTCGCCGTTTTATTAGAGCGGTTAGACAAAAAAAATACAGTGATTTAAACGAAACAAGAAGAGAAGCGTGTGTCAAGGTTCACGTATCTGTTCTACATTTTGTCTTAGCATTTGTTTCAATTGACTCGGTTATTTCTGTATTCTTTGCCCGTATTTTATTGTGATCAACAGTATCCAATTCTAATTCATTTTCAAATTTTTCTCTTCTCAATTTTCCTCCTTTTGCATGATTAACTTCAGGATTAATACGCTTGTCAAATAAAGACTTGATAGTATTCATTATAACTGTTGTTCGATATTTGCTATGTCGATTCTCGTAAAAAAATGGTACCAAGTTAGTAGTTTACAAAAATGACAGATGAAGAAAATGTAGAAGAGATTGCTGTTCGTCAGAATAATTATAAAAATTCCTATGAATTTGATGCTACTTGTACCTTTATTACTATAGGAAGTAGACGATTCAAATTCTAGCCTAGAATAGATTTAAATGTCTAGAATATGTGCTGTAAATATCAGCCTATTCTACTGAAAATCATAAAGGAAAAGAATATTATTTGCAGGAAATCAATACTTATTAGACATTCTCTATCCTATCACATGCGCAAAATGGCATTCATACGACGCAATTTAGAATAAGATCGCAGTTATTTTCATAATATCTAAGATAAGAACAGAACTAATATATATAGTATATTTGCGTTGACCTTAACTATCAAGTAATACACGTACATTCTATTCTATTCAGACGTATTAAGATTATTTTTGTTTTTCTCGCGAACCAGAGATTTTTTCAGAGTGATATTTTTAATGATGGTTGATTACAATGAATTGATAAATTGATCAAAGTTTCATCTCAAATTACAACAACATAAGAGAAGTATAGATCAAGAAAAATGAAAAATTTCATGTGACTGTTGACACGTTAATCAATTTTTTTTACTTTTTTTTTTTATAGCTTTAATAAACGAGAAACAAAACATTTCTCTCTACGACTTAATCGGCTTGTTCCCCATGCAGTTGCTCTCATTCAATAGTATGCCGATGGTTTGATCTCAGGCTTTTTTTACTCTTGCGTGGCAGAAAATCAACCGTACTGCACATATGAGAGTAAGAAAAAGTTATCCAAAACGGAAACCATGCTAAAAAAAAATGCCAATCAGTCGTATATTCGCCAAGTGCACACCGTTTTCTCCAATTTTGCTAACTTCAAAATCTGCAGGAGAAAAGAAGAAATTGATTATACGACATGTATTAATAATAGATGGTAACAAAAATTAATCTTCTAGATACATAAAGGAGTGGAGTAGGTTGAATGAGAATATATTATTTTCTATTTCGAGGTCTGAACTTTCAAAAAGTCAGTCAATGGAGAATTTTTTTACTGTACAAAAGTGTTTCGCTTGTTTTTTCAAATCAATTTTTTTTTGTTGAAGCGAAATTTAAAACATGAATGCCTACTCAAACGTCTAACTGCGCGTTTTGATGTTCTTCAGGCATCTATCAGTTTTTGTAAGCCGTTGCTCTTGAAGATCAATGTAAGATATAAGTAAATAGAAAATGATGTGCTCGTCACTTCTATAATCTTTTCGAGGTTTCTAATGTTATCGTTCATGACAATAAAATATATTGATGTTTTTTAAAGCAAGATTTAATGTATGGATCAGTCATTCTCACATGGACGAATGTAGAATTCAATGTTGCACAATTGTTTGTGACTGCTAAGTTCAAGAGTACAATCGATTGGATTGTTCTCGCAAGTATTTTTTCTGCCGAAAAAGAAGACAATGTACAGCTATTTCTTGTCTTTCACTTTTCAATTATTCAACGCTGAATGTATGGAAGCAAGATCAAACAAGAATATATTCTATGCAATTAATGAAAAGATTTACTTAATTATAAATCATTTTCTGACACTAGTTCACTATCTACGCATATTCATAGTTATTGTCGAAATAGAAAAAGAGGATTTCTAGTGCTCAAATAAATATCAATCTGTTTTATACTTCTTCCAAAAATGAAACAGCTATTCTAATTCGAGTTTAGTAGACAATAAAATTTGCGTATATTGAATTCTTAGTATTTGACTGTCGAACATTCAAAACAATTAATGATATCGGTTTTAAAAATCTGATCTAAAAAGTTTTCAATATTAGTTGACACTTACCAATGTGAAGCTGCGGACTACATTTTTTTTTGCACCAGACCTACAGCTCCTTAGTAACAGTACAAACAAAGTTGAAATTCACTTATACACTCAGAATGATTGATCGAATAATACGATCAATAAAAAAAAAGTTGATTGAAACACAATTGTACATTAAAAGATGTATCTTTATATAGTATTATATGATTTGAAATAACTATTGTTCGTACTTGGTACGTTTAAAAAATCTTTCTTTTCAAAATACTTTCATATTTATTTCTAATATATCAATAAAGAGAGAGAGCTTTTTAGAATTTACAATTATCAGGAGGCATGAATGTTGTTCGTTGTTGTTCTTTACGTTTGTCTTTTAAATTAGCAAAAAATGTTGTCACATCTTCAGCTGTTAATACACCATCACTATCAGCTTTTTCACGAAGAAAATCACCAAGAGATTTTTTAAATTCATTTATATCATGTAAAACTTCAAGTTTTCGTACATAACCAAGATTTTCTAATGAATCAGCTATGATTTTATCAGCATCGAGATTTTCACTTTTAGCTAATGCTTGTTTTTCATATTCTTGTATAGCATCATCATCATCAAATATTGGTGTTAAATTTAATTCATCATATAATTTCTAATAATAATAATTAAAAAAGACGAAGAATTTCGATTTCAAATCTTTAATTACTGAAACATACAGAACATTGAACACAACGACATAATCTTTTTCTCCAACCATCTCGTAAAAATATTGTATGAACTTCAGTATTAGCATTTGAAGGAAGAAGACATGATTGATTATTACTAGCAGCTAAGTACATCAAGAAATCAATTGTTAAAAAACAAGAATGATTAGATGAAAATTCTCACCTGCTGCATTATTATCTATTGATGGTTGTAGAGTAATACCACGAGATTCTAAACTCAAATAAAAATAAAAAAGTAAAGAAATATCTTTCTATTCTTTCGAACCATCATAATTAGCTAAGAATTTATATTTAGCTATACATGCTTGACATATCATATCCATTTGATTAATGTCATTTTCTTCCATTGGTAATGGAACACCCAAATGCTAAAAAAAGTATATTCAGTAAAATATAGAAAACCACAGCTGAATATAACGAATTTTACTTGACTATGAAACCAATCTTCACAGATTATACATTGTATCATTTCATCATCATTTGTCTATCATAATAACAAAACAATATTCCATATAGGATATGTCAAAAGTTTTTCTCGTAAAGGCCGTAATTTGAGTGTAACTATTCTATTATAACACTTAATCACATTCAGGATTATATGAGCGATGTCAAACTTTGAAGTTTCGTGCTTCGTGTTTTTCTGAATTTCTTTCCGACAAGTGGTCTAGCATTTCTTTTCATGAATTCGAATTTTCATGGTAATATTTGAATAGCATAATTTAATATAACTATTAAATCGATATAATTTACAATGAAAGCCATGCCTATTAACTATGAACATGAGGGTTTTTCACACATTCAGATTGTTTTTTAATCGCTATGACCACAGAAAATTTTAACGTTGTTCCAGCAACAGTTGAAGTTGATTCTCATGGACTATACCAACGAATGGATGGCACTCTGAGCATAATTTCCTCAGAGGTTATTTCAATTATTCTTGTTTGTTTTAAGTTCAGCATTATTTTATGCTCGCTAAGTGCATTATCAACTCATTTATGACTGAAAACAGTTTCAAATTCAATTGGGTCAGTATTTACTGAAACAATTTGGAAGGACCTATCTTCACATGATATTCTACATTGTTACTAGTAACAAATCATAGTTTTATGAAGAGAACAATATGATAGAATAATCAAACGTTGAAACGTTACAAAGTAATCTATAAACAGCCAAGAATCATTGAAAATAAAGGTTCAACAAACAAATTCATCATCCTAGTACAAGCATTTCAAATTTTAAGACTATTCCAGAAAGAATTTGCATGATCTGATCTAATCAAATACACAGCAATACTATGGAAAACAACACTCGAAGCAAATTTTGAATGATTGTGTAAAGGACTGATGAAAAACTCTTGAAGTGTCCTTTGTAAATTAAAAAAAATACTAACTTCTTTTTCTTTATCTGGATACGAACGTTTACATGTACAATAAATTCCACGAAAATTATCGTTATATTTATTCAAAATATTTTCTGCATCTTTATTCTAGAAAATTTATTAAAATATCAATGAAAATAAAATAAATTTTTCTTACTGGATATAATTTACATGGTTGATGAGTTAATTTAGAATTTCCACAATCACATCGAAAAAATCTTTAAAAAATAATTTTTTAACATATTTTTATTTCAAAA
Organism: Rotaria sp. Silwood1; assembly: GCA_905250075.1. Lineage (NCBI taxonomy): Eukaryota > Metazoa > Rotifera > Eurotatoria > Philodinida > Philodinidae > Rotaria > Rotaria sp. Silwood1. The sequence goes on along the minus strand of CAJNOP010000013.1, from coordinate 1,022,742 downwards.
AATTCCAAATCGCTACCTTTTTGTATACAATTCATTTACGTCATGATTGGCATGACAATGATATGCACATGCTGCACAAACACCACTTAATTCTCCATTATTATTACATGTCATACAAGCAAATAAAGGTTGTCGTCGAACATATCCCTCAAATAAATAAATAAATAATGTTTTTTTTTGTTTGAATTAAAATGATTATTGCTGATGTACTTGTGAATATGTACATGTATCAACATCACAATTTCCATAGAGTGCTCGTTCACGATCTAATTCGTCTTCTTCATCTTCGATTTGTTCAAGTAATTCACTACATGTTACTATAGGTTCTTCTTCATCAGTTGTAGTATGAATAGACGACATTGGTTTCTTGATTTTATTCTAAATCAGTATGAAGGAAATCTTTATTTAAATATGATACTAGTTTGAGTATAGTCGAAATTCGATATTCGATAAAAGTTGATTTTTCATGTATTTTTATAATCCTAAGAGCGGTTTTCTTTCGTTTTTTTTTTACCTGAAGCTATTGATAAAATATTTCTATTGCGTTGATGTATAAAAACTACTTTCTAGAAAAAAAATAATAAAATGAAAAATATTTCACAGATGAATTATGTTTTAAAAAGTTTCATTTTAATTAATCATGATTTTTTTTTGATGTTAGACCGTCTGTTAGTTGAGTACAAATAATTTTATCAATACTTAAAACTGTATAGACTGATTTGCTAACTAATAAGATATTCCATTTTCTTTTTGAGTAATACGTAAATAATTTTATTTCATATGAATTGTATCATAAGTAATATCGTCCTATATACTAATATAAAATTTATTTTATAGTTCGTTCATAATCATCAAAAATCTAAATAACAAAAAGAAATAAATCATATGAATTTTTAAAAATCAAAATATATGTACCAACGATGATGTTAATATCAATTGCATTACAAATATCAATATCTTCATATGTCGATGTTTGAAGTTTTGATAAAATGATCGCATCAATAGGTTTTGCTCAATAATGTAAATCATATTTAAATCGTAAATGTATAGCCATTGTTTCATATCTATTGAAAAGTTGAGTTTGACAGATTTTTTTTTCCACCACTAATACTAGTATCACAGAAAAATTTTATCTTTGTTCACCTATCGAACATGTTAATAATACTATAGCTGCTGTTTCGATTAGTTAAGTATAAATTGAACAATTTCATACAACAATTCTTGCTTAAATTATTATAGTTATTTCAGATTCAATTTCATGTTTTAAGGCCGTGTCTGATCAGATGGTTGATTATAATAAACCACGCTGTTAGATTTTATGTATTGAAATGTTTTCGCTACATTAGATTAATTTGTTGATGGATCACAAACTATAAAACAAGTTTATGTAGCTAAATTGTATAAGAATTCATGATAACTAAATAACTTACTTTCAGTAACTATTCATAAAAATGAAGAGCCCATTTATTGTTCATCACATCAATTTTCTTGAGTTAAATCAACTTTTATTTCGAATGTTGATAATGATACAAGAGGTTTTTTTCGAGACCAAAATTTGTTATGATGGTTTCATATATTTTTTTTTACATGTATAAATATTTCGATAAACTGCTTCGTCAATATATGAGCATTACAAAGTTTAAGTTGATGTTTAAAATTTAATAAATATTATCCATGATCGAATTTTCAGATTCTGAAGATGATCTTCTGCTTTTTATGTCTAAAATTATATCATAAAATATTTTATAGTGTATTACCATGCATTTACTTAGAACCCTCTTTCACCATAGGTACAAAATCTGATGCTTTTAATACTTGTAAAAACATAATAATCGTTAGTCAATGCAGATAAAATAAATTGTTTACATATACTTATATAATTACATCTACAAAAAATTAAATTAACAATAAGTTAAGTTAACGAAAAGAATGTTAAGGTTTATATTAGAAAGCAAGCAACGACAAGCATGAATTAATATATATCACCATGTGCGATTAAGTAAGAGAGGATGAGAAAAAAAAAGAATGTATGATCTGTGATACGCAGTACCGCTTATCGTATTTATCTTAGTTCATCATTATAATAGTGGTGTTAGTATATTGTTTGATTGAGGTCTTGTCTTCAGTGGAAAATTTAATCTCGAATAAAGTAACGACGTTGTCTACATTAGGATGGTTAGTGCTGCATTAAGAAACGTGGTTGGTCGACAAGTTATTTCATACTTAATACATCTTTCAAAGATGAATTAAATTCAAAGCACCTATCGAGAAAGAACGTCATCTACTAATTTAAATGATGAAGGTGTCTCAATAAAGTTGCTTAGTATTATCGAACGATAGATATTTTCAATATGATGAATTGTAGAATATAAGTGAATAGGAACTGAAGGATAAGAATACACAATACTACAATATCTAACGAATCTGTTGTTGAAAGAAATAAGTTAGAATGATAAATATTTTATTAACAAATTTTATTAGTCAATCATTAATTATCAAATTGAAACAGAAGTGGCATTTTATTTCATGAAAACATACTAGCATTATGCGCTTCGACTATATTATAGTGTTTATTTCTAAGCTCTAATTGATGCTTTAAACTCATGCGTGTAGACATAGATTTAATTCGAAAATAATACTGAATTATTTTTCTAGTGTAGGTAAGGTCAATTTAAATGGTGTTGTTAAGTAGAAACACAACTCAGATTACGTAAGTCAACTCTAAGTTTTCTAGTGAAGATAAGACTTGTTTCCGAAAATAAAGAAATGTATTTATTTAGTCTTAATTAAGGAAAGGTTCGAATGCATCAACAAATGAGGCATTTGAAGAGTAGACAACTAAAAAGAAATTTATTATATTAAAATTGGAAATATTCATGGGTACATACTATTAGATAGCCAATATATACATTTAACAAATAAATAAACATTTGATTCCACAGCTTTACAATATTGTATACCGCAACCTTCTTTTAATAGGATTTTTCATGTCTCAGTTAGATATTAATAAAAAAACTTCAAAGATATGAAAATAATAATAAATGAAAGAGCTTCTGCCATGTTAATACCAGTCATCGACAATAGCAGTTTTAATGACAGAAATAGCAACAACAAAATCAAATATAAGTAAATATGGATATTTGTGAAAAAAATGAACAAAAAGACAGAACAAAGACTAAAGAATTTCTTTGTGTAAACAAACTCAGTATAGTGATTTCATGTGTTTTTTCTTGTGTATCATTAGGACACTGTATGTAAAATGGGAGACTATTGCAAATGTATGTTAGGATGGAGATTTTTTTAATAATATAAGCACTTAACATTTGTTAATCACATTTTTGAGAATTGATTTAATTTTCTATGACCTCTTTTCGCTTAGCTACTATAGTTATTTTCGACCGTTACTTTGCAACACAGTGCGGAAGAACAAACATTGCTCTTTCATATTTATTTTCACGATAGCATATTTTAATAGTCGTATAAAAGTTTTATAGATATTCGTGCACAGAAGAAAACATGATGTTTTATCTTGGAACTGAGTCATTTATTAGCTAGAATATCAACAACAGTAAAGCTTTAATCATCGCTTTCTTCGTTTGTTACCAGTGAATCTGTATTCTGTGATAATATATTCGATAGTACAAAGTGGAAATACTTGAATATAAAAACAAATACAAATATGATGGTAAAAAAGAAAATCTTAATAATTGTAAAATAATGTACTTTCGTCACAGTACAACATTCATACTATTTGAAAGGCTTGGCGAGAAGTCCATCATCAACTGATTCTATTATCAAGATGCATGCACCAAAACTGAACATACGTGGCGATTATTTCTAAATCTGACAGCTGTTTTCAGTCATCATAACGAATCTTTCAATTATGTACTACAAACTGTTTCATTCCTTCATAGACGAAAGGAAGATTACAATCGTTATATTGAAGTTTACTTGAATAGAGTAACGAAGATAAAAATTGATAAAGAAAGTATGTCGTTCTCTCTGTTGATGTCGTATAACTGATGTTATGCTGAAATGCTGTGATCCAAAGTTCTTTAAAATTACGATTATTGATGTCCACAGTTGAAATTTGCAGATGGTCTGTAAGCAACATCTCAATAAGGTTACCAAACCATGCGACGCTGTAGATCTTCCATCAAATTGGCATCTATATTGTGGATGAATCGGAGATCGATGTGAAATATTCAGACTTCTTACTGATGAGTACGGAATTTCTCATGTTCTTTATGAGTGTGAGGTATGGGAGTAGGAAAGAGAAGATACACCCGCACCCTCGACATTGTTCTCCAACAGTCATTAAGAACGTAAGGGCGTGTTAGAAAATTCAATGGGACCTTTAGACTCCCTATTACTGAGCATAAAAGAATATATGCAACACCTTACGCATTATTTTCTAACGTTCCTCAAAGACCTCCAAAGATTCTCCCCGCATTACCATAAATAAAATGGTATATGTTACATATTACAATGTAACTCTGATGACTCCAAAGACTTTCATTTCAGTTTCAAATCGAAAGGATTTTTTTCAGAATCAAAATTAAAATCAAATAGACCATTGTGTGAAAGAATGTTATGATTGATTATAGAGGAACGACAACCTCAATGGTACATATGAGGCATTCAGTCATTAATAAATTGAACAAGTTCTTTTTAATTAATAGAATAGTTTACCGTACTAGAACGGGTAGCTTTACGTTTAAGTCGTAGGCAATTTTTTCCCGCTACTTAGTGAGCCCCAGCAAGAACTTCGCGCGAAAAAAACATGTCATTGTTCGAGGAAATAAGTCATTCGACTCACTGACACTTTCACTTTGGTATTTGCTTCAAAAAAATGTAAACTAATCTTTGAAGTTGGTGACAGAATAATATTACAGAGGAAGGAGTTTTCTTTCTTTTTTTTAGATCTAGCAGGCTATCTGAAAAGGTTATTCATGTTTTAAAACTAAATTAGTTGACAACCCATGCCCTCACATGTTGTATCTGATATGATTAAAGTGTTGACAAAAGAAACGCTGTAGTCCAGTTCGACATTGCAGATTAATAACGAGTAGAGCATTTTTTAAGTAGAGACAGAGATAAAGAGACGTTTTAAGTAGTTGTTGAAGTAAAAAGCATTTAGTAACAATGAAAAATATAAGTCCATCAACTAGACGTGCAAAAGAAGTTCTAAAAATGAAAAATATTGAGTCTTGTATATCAAGCAACCGTCTAAAAGAAAAATTAGAAAAAAGATTTTCTTAATTTGTGATTGATTAGGTTACAAATTACTTATAGCACAATCATAGTACCCTATCCTTAGTTCGAGTTTCCTTTTTGCAATAACTTCCAGAGTTTGCATAAGCTCGTTTTCGGTATTTTTTTTCCAAGCCTGATGTTAACTAGCACGATAGATTTGTGCATTTACTGCAATATTGATCTCAGCAAGATAATCTACAGTGACTGCATCGATAGGACCTTTCATAGCTTAATTATACATATGGAATCCAAGGTCACACATTGCACCGCTGGCATTAGCAATCCGAATCATGCTTGTTTGTTGACTTTTAGTCCGGGGCATTGATGATTGGTTGTTCATATCTTTAGACGCTTTAACCCTTTCCGGCCCACCGCACTAAATATAGTACGGTTTTTTTAAGTATTGTAATCTTTGAATAACTCGCGAATACAAAAAGATATCGAAAAGCAGTTTTCTCTACAACATAGAAGAGACTTCAGTGCATACATCTATATAAGAATTATAACCTTAATTGAGCCACTCAGGTAGTAAGCCTGAAGAGTTTTTGAGATACCACTTTTAGAAGAAGGAGGGCAAACAATTATCTTTTGCAGTCTCCAAAATATTTCGCTTTTTCGCGTTGGAATCAAGTTGAGAGTGGCTCCTTGTCATATTCCAAAGGTTGATTTTGCGAAAGCTTTCAATTGAATTTTGACCACTGCCGTACCCCCCTACGGGAATGGGCCAAAAATGACTTGAAAGATTTTTTTCAAAATTTTGGTAAAAAAAATTCACAACACACACTGCCTATATTAAATATAAAGTCTCCAAGAAATTTCATCGATTGGCTGAGCCGTGGGCCTGAAAGGGTTAATATATAGTTGCATATGATCTCAGGTTGTATGTTTGATTATTTCTTATATGCCGGAATTCAATATTTCTTTTGGTTTATGAAGACAAATGTACAAAAACACACCTTAGAAACACTATTTTATGTCAATGTTTTAGTGTACAGCGTTCATAAAAAATTATTTGCACTAATAAAAGAGAGTACTTCTTAAAACAACATGTCTAAAGAAAAAAAATGATTCTAGCCATCCAAAGTATATTACTAAAAGTACGGGTCGAAAAAAATTATTCTGTACCTTTTTATCAACCGAAAATGCAATCGTATGCAGCTTTTCTTTCCGTCCTCTAGTTGTCTTTCTTTTCCTATTGTTCACTTATTTTTTTTTCTAACTCCTATATCAATATGTGTGCATATATAAATGATAAGATAGAACAGGCTCACATTTCTTTAGTCCTTATCCCCGAAATTTTAGGATGTGGTTGTGTGTATGGATGTGAGTTACATCAATGAACACTTCATATTCGGCCATTACATATTGCGCGATCAAGTTTTCAATCTATATTATATTGACGATATATATTCTTCATACGAAGGCAAAAGAGCGATATTGTTGCTCACTCACGTGTTTGTTTTAAATTTCCTTGTATACATTGTTCTTCTTCGTTGCGTGTACAGTTTTGCAATCTACATAAACAACAAAACAGTGTAGTTGCTATGTCATTTTTTGTCACCATATATCGCTCACATGCATCGAATATATGTATATACTATATATATATATATATATTGCGACTGAAAGTTAAATGCTGAATCGCTTGGTTATATTTCTCAGCCTATTCGATCAGTTAAAAACCATTATGACTCAAAATACTACCCTTCATTTATCGTAATTGGTGTCGTCATAATATCTCCTCGACTTCTTTACATATAGACATCGCCTTCGTTTTGCAATGGTTTCGTCGAATAAAACATGCATTTACGCATCGGTTCTTATAAGAATAATTGTGTCAAGAACCTTTATTAGTATATTCTATTCGTCACTTTATTGAGAGTCACCGGTAGTTTGATTGATAATTTGGCTGTGGTTGTTGGCTTACTGATGAATAGAGACCCATAAATTTTGATGCATATAGATCTTTATACATCAACCAATACCATTTTCCAAAGACTAATAAGCTGTTTGATTACCAGACTGAAAAATCAGTGGCTAGTTAACAAATCTAAATGATATTGTTCCCGAAACATGATTTAGAACTTTTTTGGTGAACATTTTCTAGTTTCTCACAGAAAAAAGTAAGGCTCAGGCTGTTAGGTAGTGGCGCTATCTCTCACCACTATCTCTCTTCTTCTTTCTTTGATCTCTCTATTGGTCACTAGATCGACTTATGTGTTACGTTATGTGTGACTATATGGAGTTGTTGTTTTGTTATTGTTAATGAAGAGTAGTAGTTGTGAACACCAAGATAGAAAATAAAGATAAGAAGTGTTTTTGTTAGCTAACAGACTAACACAGGCTCATATCAATAACATATTTGAAATCAACATCGAAAGCTGAGTTCATATTATATATATATATATGTTTCGAATATTTTCAGGAACTTTTATTTTCGTCAAAACAAGTCATTACTCGTCCCTTAAATGGATTGATGAAAAGACCATTCTCTTCAAAATATCATTTGGATCGTGGAAAGCAAATTTTAAATTTCAAAAGTGCAACACTAAGTAATGCAGCAATTGAATAATTGATGAAAGCCTCATATCGATCAAAAATGTCCTACATCATGTTTTTGAAACAGTATAATTGAGATTTATTGATTGGCTACTGATGTTTCAATCTGGTAATCAAACAACTTATGAGCCTTTAAAGAATGTTATCAATTGATATGTAAAAATCTAAATACATTAAAACTGATGGATTTCTATCCATCAGTAAGCCGACAACCACAACCGAATTTTCAGTCAATTTACTAGTCACATCCAATGAAGTGAGGAATAGAACACACTAATAAAAGTTCTTGACAGAATTATTCTGATAAGAATCGATGTGAAAATGCATGCTCTAGTCTAGTACACCATAGCAAAATGAAAGCGATGATATGGCTTATAACTTTGTCGAATGGATTGGAAATATGACTAAACGATTCAGTGTTAACATTTCATTCAAACTATATGTATGAATTTCGAAAACCCAAGAATATGTTGATATGAGGCGTTATACATTTTTGTTCTCAACTGCACAACAAACCTCAAGAGTTGATTTTTCTATCGGAACTTAGCATTCGCTTGTCTATTTCGAATAGATACGTCCGTCTGTGAATAATCAACTTTGCGTTTTATTAAGCAGTTGAAAGCACGCATATATGAATATTCGACGCCAGCTAGCGACAAAAGCTGAAGAACACTGACATAACAATAACAATAAAGAACATGTGGAGCTAGAATTTAGAATTTAGAATATACGAATAAGTATGAAAGGATGGTATTGAAAGGACAGATGTAAGAGGTCTATACACAGATTAATGGATACAGATAGCGATAGAAACAAAATAAACGATGAAAATGATGCACAGATACATACGGAGGAATCAATATAGTGGAAAAGCATAGTGATGTTCACGAAGAGGTGTAGACTTATTAGTGCACAAAGTCAGATATAGGCATAGTAAGATAGAAGTGTAGACATAGATTTACAGACATACTAGTATACGAATAAAGGCATATTCGTACATAGATGGGGCGATGGCGATAAGCAGCGGTAAATGAGAAGCGAATTCGTTCAGAAAACTTTTGTTTTTTTCGAATGGATTGATTATCTTAAGTTTTATTTTCATTTCGTACATGTTTATTCTCGTTCTTCTTTGTTGAGATGGCGTTCTTACACTAGTTCGACATTTTAGTCCTATCAAGAGCTACGCCAACACTCTTTTCTCGGGTTTTTTTTATTTCTCAACTTTTTAGCTGTTACGGTTTCAGAAATATTTCGACCAGTGATAAACTTTTTACTGGCGTTGAGTCTCGAATATGACAATGCCATACACAATTCAGAGCGAATCACAAAGAATTCTTCTAAACGTTCTTCTTTCGGACAAAAGGTTACAACATCCTGAAGACATCACTGAAGCAGCGAAGAATGTGACTTTCAGTAGTCCTGCTGGTTTGTCTGATCCATTCATGCCTACACCTTGTAAACTAACTGAGTCTTCAGCTGCTTTGTACGGTCTTTTGGCATGTTACACTTCATTGGTGTGTGCTGAACGATATGATTTGCCATTTCAAAAGTGCACTATCGATACCGATCGAGCTACTCTTGCTTCTACAAGCGTATTGCTTCTGAAAATCTCAGGAAAGACTTTTGCCGAACTTCCAGATGGCATTCGTAAAAAAATTATAGAAATCGATTTGGGAAGAACATATATTCCTTATAGACAGCTTGCTACGAACATTTACAGAACAAAAGACAACCGGTACTTTCATCTTCATGGATCCATGAATGCCGATAAAACATTGGCCATGTTAGGTACTATGAAAGAACATAGGTTCTGATTTTTACCTATAGCAATTGACTTTTTAGGATTACCCCCGGATCATCCTCAGCTTAACACGGCAGATCGTGAAGAAATCGTGGAATTCTTTGCCAATAAAGTAGCTAAATACGATGCAGATTGGTTGGACACTGTAGCCAACGAAGAATATAGACAATCAGGAACCATTTGCTATACACCAGAGGAGTTTTTTCAGACAGAACACGGGAAAGCAGCCAAGACCCAGTGTCTTTGGACATTGGATGCTGTGAACAATGAGAAGCTCCCAGTCATTCCATGGCCAACGTTGACAGATCAAAATTTGCGACCACTTGCAGGGATCAAAATAGTAGACATTTCTCGGGTGATTGCGGCACCTACAATAACTAGAATACTTGCTTCCTTAGGTGCCACTGTAATTCGTGTGTCAAATAATGTGGAGCCAGAATTTGGTGTACTTCTACTTGAGACAAACTTGGGAAAATACGATATGCGGATCAATTTGAAAACACCAGAAGGAAAAAAAGAGATGGCGCACATATTGGCTGAAGCAGATGTCATTTTAGATGGCTATCGACCTGGCTGCATGGAAAGATTAGGATTTGGTCGACAAGCTGTTCACGAAATGGCTCTAAAAAGAGGTGAGATATATGTCATATTAGTTTTTCTGTATTGTGTGTAGAATAATTATCTAACGTTATAATGAGAAAAAACCCAAAGTGTGTAGAACTTTGACCACTTATTATTTTGATAAAACAACAAAATTTTAATTTGACATACTGCATATCAAATATCTCCGAGTACTCTAGAACACGTACGTAATGTTTTCTGTGTCTAAATATGTACTTTTAGTTTCAAATTATTGTGCCTGAACGGTACTTACAATTGAATATGTCTAATCGATTTGAAACTTCTTACTAGCTTTCATTGAGTTGACAAAAAAACAGTGACCATTTTTTTTTACATTGTTCTCCGCAAGATAATAATACTTTATTTTCGACGGGCAGTTGAATGAAAAGACACTAAGCAGAAAATTGTGATGAACCCTACTAAAATTCATATTGAATGCTCTGTAGTATTTTATTCAGGTGTATTTTGAAATTCATGAGTTATATTACTTAGAGTCCTATCTTGTATAATGAGAGAGCGTCCAAAAAAACAATTTTTAGTTTCTGCTCATAAAAAAATAATAATAATATCTAAAAATTAACATCAACGAACAAACATTTATAACATTTACATCTACTTGTTGACGTTATACTCAAGCCGATAGAGTTACTTTTGCTGAAAAAAAGCTTTTCACTTCGTAACATAAAGAATTAAATTGAATTTGTAAAAGTCAAGAACAGAATCTCGTCTATTAAAAAAATAATTCAGTCGCAATAATGTGAGTATTCACAAACATGCTCAGTCAATTAAAATACTTATTTTGAGATGTCTTCCTACGATGTCATAGAACTTTCAATGGCAAAACAGTCCTCTTATTGCCGGGTGAGAATCCAAAAAGGAACGAAAAAGAGATTATTTTAAAAAAATGCTTCATGACTAGCCAACATTGCAGTTGAATATTTTATATTCGAACTTTGATTTTGATTATTCATGTTTAAATTTCCGCAATTATTCAACGATTTAGTGCGATATAACATAGTTTTTTGTCGGACGGATGTAAAGATTCCGTGAAATATTCTAGGTAAAGGCATTGTTTATGCTCGTGAGAATTGTTACGGTTGGGCTGGTCCATGGTCTCTACGTTCTGGCTGGCAACAGATCAGTGATTGCGTGACTGGTGTTGCTTGGTTACAAGGAAAGTTTTTAGGTCTCAATGAACCCGTTTTACCACTTCTTCCAAATTCTGATTATCAAACTGGAATAGTTGGTGCAATTGCTATTGTACAAGCCCTACATAAACGTGCTCATCAAGGAGGCTCATATAACGTTGACGTTTCACTCAATCAGTTCAATATTTGGTATCTTGACTTAGGTCAATACACCGATACACAAGGCGCCGAAATCATGGCCAAATATCCAGACTTACATCTTCGTCATACAGACGAAATGATCTCTCTGGTGACCAAAACTCTGACAATGATGATTAAATCTGTCGGTGAGATATTTGGGCCTCAAAACTTTGAAACCATAAATTCACCTAAATGGGATGTTGAGCATACTGGCGATTTGATTCCTATGACTATTCTTGCCCCAGTCATAACTTTTGACAAGACAAAACTCAGCTACAATGTCGGAAGTTGTCCTCCTGGGTCATATGACTCAAGCATTGGGTGGAACGTCGCATAACTAACACGTACATTCAACCGCATGAAACAGAACTATAATACCAAGGACGACGAATGAACAACAGAGACTAAAGCTAGCAGTGAACGATTGAAAGTTTTTGAGGTTGTGTGTTCTTAATTTTAACACATTTTTCAAGTTAAACTTATTCTAAGTTAGCTAGTACAATAAAACCTAAATTTCAATATGAAAAACTACAGATTTATTAGAAACGCGGAGCTATCATGAGCGAAAATTTATACTGAATGAAGAATAACTTGTACTATTGAAGTTATTGATGACTAACTCTATTCATATTTTACCAGGTAAAATTTTGTTTATCTAATTCAGATTTGACTAGGTTGAACAAAGTTTGTGATCAAAGTGGATAACTGAATGAATGGGAAACAGTCGGCTGGTGAAAATATAAAGCATAGAAGAGCCTATATATATATCTGTTTATTGAAATGTGCATTATCCTAGAATTGCAGAGTGATTCTTCTTAGAAAAAGATCAATTCTAAGCAATCAAAGCATGTAAAACAGTTAGTTCCGGAATTGATCCTATTTGCAAACCGCAAAGGAAAGAATTTTTCGTAGGACTCTTGCTTCTCTCTTCAACGGTATACTACTTTCCACTCACCGAACAATTGTTCCGGAATCCTTAACCGTTTTACTATGGTTTTTTTAGTGAAAAAAATATTTGCATTTGTTACTAATTAGTCCTTATAATAAATAATAGTTCATAGATGCTGTCAGTCAGGTTTCTTGCGAGTGTGAATGTTGGTGTGAGTGTTGATCGGAATTGTGTGAGTATGACTCTTTACTCGATCTATAGACATACTCACATTCATACCCTAAATCAAAAAAATAAATAAATTTTCATTGTCGTAAGTAAAAGCAGTTAGATCTTTCATAATAAGTAAAGCACCAAACATAACAGCACAAACCGAAGACTGAAATGGAAAAGAAAATTTTCTTTGGATTCAATGCAATTCGCCCGAGGCGTATCCGATCGAATCGAATCGAACTATTGAGTAATTCGATTCGGTTTCGCTCTCTGTTACAAACTCACATATCATCATGGTATTCACTCATGATATGACGATGGCATTCTTTGATATCTTGATATTTATCATTGAAATTGGAGTAATCAATACGCACATGATTAAGACTATTCAAGTTCAATGAAAATTTTTGGATAACAAAACAAAATAAAATCACATTTTTCGTTAAATATTATTTTTAAGGAAAAAGTGACTTTTTTCTTAAAATTATTTTTGCCATAAAAAGATTTTTAGAACGAATTTTCTTTTTCAGTAAACAATTAAGTACGAAATTTCGAGTAACCATACTGCAGATTTGGATTTCGTAACCCTGATTTCCTATGGTCCAATTTTATAGAAAGTTACTACTATACTCAAAAAAACTCTTTGTTAGTAAAAAAAGCCTCTGCTTTGACTTTGATTTTTCTAAAGTTAAAGGTAGGGAAATACTTTCTTCCAGTTTATTTTACAGTTTAAGTAAAGTTACAGCGCCCGAACTTTAACTTTGGAGTAAATTTAAAGTGTCATCCTTAGTAATGCACATAAGTTACTAATTAAATACTGTTGAGTTACTGCCGAAGTACAGTGGAGTACGCACTCTTGAAGTCTCACTTTTTCTCTTTGTTTCCGATGTTGTTTCATCCAGTCGATAAGAAAACTATACTACACGCTTGTTAAAATCTATCATCTTTTTAATGTTTCAATTATGGAAATTAATGCTGAATAATAAGCATAAAACTGTAGTATCAATTCTTATTAAGAATCACTTTCATTTGCATTAAATTAAATTTGTTCTGAATGAAACTTCCAAGAAAAATATATCTTTATATGTTATTGTTTTTGTGATAATAAATCTCAGTATTGAGGTTATCACGAATAAAATTCGTGTAGAATAGCCATACATAAGATATATCTCTCAAAAGAAAATATTTGTACTTTCACTAAGACAATCTATGATAATATTCCTTCACTAAAAGCTTCATCAAAGACAAATGCATTAGTGCTTCTCAACTTTTTGTATGTGCAACTTCGTATTATCTTGAAGAACTAATTTTATTAATCTATGAATCTTATACCATGACTGTCATATGCGTACTATTTTCTAGTATCGAATCCCCTCTGAAATTTTTTGTATCACATGGAAATTTCTATCACAAAATATAGAGTTCTGCAATCCACGAGTCGAGTACTTGCATCTGGATGTGGATACATATTTGTCAGATACATGGATGAGAAGAATAAAGGTACGAATCATCAAGGGCATGACTGATATGGGTAAAAATTTTTTGTAAAGGTTGAATGCCAGTACCGAAATTTGTAATCGTGCAGTACTCGACTGAAATATACAAATCATATCTCATTCCAGCATATTTTTTTTGTTCAACAGATACAATTAAATTTGTTTTATTACATAGAAACTTTGAAAAAATAAACAATGATTTCGTTTAAAAAAAGTAACCTTAGAAAAATCTAGACAATAAAAGAAGTTTTTCGAACCACAATGGAAACTTTTGAGCAAATAAAGAAAAAAGAGAACATATTCTGATTTTTCATAAATTATTCAATATCATTGTTTCTAGATGCTTTATTTTATGGCATAAAAAAAAAGAAATATGGCTTATTATAATACAACAACACTAACAACTATAAAATCAGTAACATCTTTTGTTTCCACATTAATTCTTGAATTTTGTCGATATTGATCAGTGTTGTTAATTATCTTTCTTCAATTGTTATAGAGACGATATGATTACATCATCAAAAGACTTTTTGATTGTTAAAAACTTGTCTTTGTACATTTGATGTTTGATAAAAAGAACAAGAACAAGACAAGAGTTGATAAAAGAAGAAGGATCGAATAACCTTCTTCTTTTTTTTTGCTTTAACAAAGGTCATTTGGCCGCTAATATCTTCGCTCTCTTATGAAAGAAGCATTATTGAACATTTATTTATCATAATCACGTCTTTCGATATTCGATCCACTTATCATAGAAGGTAAAAGAAGTAATTCAAGATAAGAGAATAATAGAGGAAAAACGAAGAGAGAGAAAAAGAGAAAAAGAGAAAAAAAGTCGTTCATTTTGATCAATTCATTTTACTCGAGAACAAATATGGGTACTCATCGTTTCTTCTTCAGTCTAATTCTTATTTTCATAACTTCATGTCATACATCATCATCTGACTGTGATATACATTCTAATCAAGATGATACTCCATTTAACATTAAAGTTCAGCAATCACCTTTAATTCTAATTGGAACTTCATTAAATAAAAATATTGATATTAATATTCCAAATTTATTTAATGTCACATTTCTAGTTCGATGTATTTTAAAAGGTCCCCCAACACAACGTATTATTCGTATTGTTCAAGCAGGTTTATAAGAAAAAACAATAAATGTTGCTATCGTTTTTCTTTATGTTATATTACTTTTTAGGTTCACTTCTTGGTCGTCGCTCGTGTCAAAGATTTGATGTCAATCGAGAATATATTGCTTTTCTTGAACCATTTTTCGATGGAACTTATCGACCAGTTGATTTAGATGAGATTTCATATAATAATCAAATAAATTTATTACTTGAAAAAACATGTGGTCTTTCACGAATGTATCCATTCACGGAATTGAATGATACTGAAGCACGATTGACTAATAAATGCCCATCAGCTGTTTCGATTGATTGTCCACTAGGTGTGTGTTGATCGAATACTTTTCTTCAACAATTGATTTTAATATTTTTAGAAACATCAACAACTTCTATTACAACAACGATTAGTACAGTTTTATCGACGACGACAACAACAAAGGATTCTATAATGTTTGGGAAAAGCACGATTGATTTTGCAGCATTATCACTTCTTCTAGCTGAACATCAACGTCAAAACTTGAATTTAACTTTTTTACAAGGTCAAAATCATAAGTCGCTTTTTTCGGATGATGCAGCACGAAAAAATCAAGCTAATCGATTTTCATTTATGATTATTATCAGTTTAATTCAGATAATTTTTTCTAGTATTCTTCATCTTTTTCTGTAGAATAAGAGTTTTTCATTGACATTTATTTGATATAATAAACGTTTCCGTGTTTGCGGTCGAGCAGACAAAAAAATCAGCGATAATTTCATTGTGGAGTAGTAACACGACAGATGACTTTTGTTGGATACCTCGTGCTGGATGAAAATCGATCGCTAATAATGCTTTCAAAACGTTGATTATAAACTTTTTATTTGTTTATCACACAGCTTGTACAACAATGATGAGAAAAAAAGAATCAACATAAAAATAATAACAGAAATAGAAAAAAGTATTCTGTCATAATTACACTCATTTTTCGTCTGATTAGCACTTCTCATATGGCGGTCGGGAAGGTTATTTTTATTGATTTTCAACTTAAAAATCAAATATTCTTAGAGATGAATCTCAAAGAGAATCATCATGGATAGAAGCAAAGACACTAGTAACAGGTAATAATTTCGAAAAAATCTTTTACTTTAATCTTCAACTATTATCGAACCATCACGATTGCCATTCGTGGTTCAGACACTCGTGATAAAAACGAAAAAAAAAATTACTTTCTTAGGAAAAACAACAACACTTAAAGTTCTAGGAAAAAACATAATTGACTGGTTCACAAACATTTTTGTTAATGTAATTAAATTTTAGTGTCATTTCACTCTGTTCCTTCCTCTAGTGACTTCGTTCAATATGAAGTAATGTACAAAACTGAAAGAATTGAATTATATGATTGGAATGATGCAAAAGCTTTTTGAAAAGCTTGACGTTATTATTATGCTAGTTTTTAGGGTTCAGGGCATGTTAAAAATGAACCAATTCTTATGTCTAGAATATGTGTTCTTTCATTTTCTAGTTTAAATAATATACAAAATAAAACAGACGCATTTGATAAAAATGCAGTTCTTGAAAATTAAAGAAATGGACAGTTTGTTAATAATAATAAAACTTGATGTCAATTAGGAAAAATCAATATATTATTTGTTTTATTATGAATAATATACAACGAAATTGATGTATTTGAATGGGAAACAATAACTGTGAATATGAATGGCGAAATATTGAATAAAAACTACAAGAAGAATAAGTAAAAATGAAAAAGATATTTATCTTCTTTTTTTTAGACAAACATAGCCAAAAAATAAAGAAAATGATTTAGTTCTTATTGGTTTTTACTGCTCATATTCACTGATAATTAATGAAACAGTTTAAAATTAATACATCAATTGAATCATTGAAAGATATTCCATTCTTTTTTTCAGTAAAATATTCATTACGATCTCTTTCTATAGACGAGTATTAAGAATCATTTAATGAATTTGTAGTTGATCTTTTGAGAAATAAACCGTTGATAAAATAGAAATTAATATACTGATAAGATGTGTTATACAGAAAGAAAGAGAAGAATTATTCAAATATAATATTATCATTTGACTGAATGACTTCGTTTTGTCATTTACATTGATAATCCATGAGATGGATTTAAAAAGTTCTATTAGTCTCAACGAGTTTACAAAGGGACGCATTCAACTGACTAATCGCTTTTTCATTGAAAGTTAGTGGATTGTATGTGATCGAACATGCTGATTTCTTAGAAAGCGGGCATTTCCAGCCAACAAACATTTTTTGCAAAATCGTTTTTAGTCTGTTCAGATTATAGAGTATCTCAAGTTGCTTCCAAATTGATAATATTTTCTTTTTTCCAATTATGAGTTTTAAATAAAATATTATGAACTTGAAGATTTTCACAGTGAAAGGTTGATACGTTGCTGTTAAATAAATTAAAATGATTTTATTAGCTGTAAAAAATTTTATTGTCTTCAGTATAACGGCGAATGCTCTAGAAAGTTTATTCATCTTGAAAACCAACACGCGAAAATATCAGAAAGTTCCACGAGGCTGTATAAAGAATTAGTATGGTAGAAGATTTAGAATCTACTAGATTTCGTTGAAAAGTGTCTGATCAGTTGCCAACGTTTCCTCGCCAGTGTTTCAAAATGTTAGTCTTCCAAAACCTTTATATTTATAACCTTTGTTTAACATAACTTTGTACAACATGTGTAGTCAGTTTTCATGCACTTATAAGTCATTGGAGAAAATCAAAATTAATCAGCTAGAATCAGAATTTCATACTCTTTCCAACTGTGTATTCAGAATTTTTATTCTGATCTAAAGTTAGTTCATTGAGAGCAAACCTCTGAGAGAAAACAAAAATAGCGTTAGTCGATAATTTCTCATGTAGTTCAGGTTTGTATTTAGATAAAAACTATCTCAATTCAAACTATAAGTATTTTGATACATTAACTTGTATAGTGAGACTTGTGCTACAAGATACCCAAATTAACTTATGTCTCTTTTTTATTTTTGTTACAAACAATCGAAACCATTACATTCTACACACCAAGTAACTGTTCGAAAAGTGTATATAGACTGTGATTTCTTTTGAGTTCTAGTGAACTGCAGTATGTGATATAGTAGAAAATAAATCACTGTGCAACACTTGAAAATCAAAATTATTTTAAAATCTCATGCAAAGTTATGAATAAAAAAGATAAGTCTGTTTTGCTTAGTGATTAAAAACAACATGTTTGAATCATTTTAATATTCGCTCATAACTAACTACCTTTAAATCAGTAATAAATTCTGAGCATACATTTGGAAAAGGCATCATATTCTGGTTCCACTGACTTCGTTAATGACATCCAGATGTCCGATAAATGACCATATATATTTGCCAATACCTTTTCAATTAGCGTTTTGTACAATCGTTAGGTTTAACCTTCATCAGATATTTATTTGAAATGGACTAAAATTAAATGAGAAGCTAATTTCTTAATATATAGTTAGAAAGATCATGAAATTTTGCTTGTCTTCAATGTCTTATAATGAGACGACAATTGATCAAACATGTTGCGCAAAGACTTTGTACACAATAGGTTATTATTGATTTCCAAAATAAACGAAAAATAAGTCTTTTTGGAATAACTTTTAATAGGAACTAGAGAGAGATCTGCAGTTTTCACCGTTTGAAAAAGACCATGAAACTGTATCGAATTACCAATAACCAGATCTTTCTGGCAAGCTTTGTCAGGATCTCCTGCCAAGGTTATTAACAGATCGAGACTCTTCGATAGGGTTAGAAGGTGGATTTTTTTACCAAAAAATCAGCAAAATAGTCGATTTTTCGTGAAAAACCTGCCAAAAATACTTAGTAAAATATTACTAACTCATGATTGGCTAAAACTTTTAACATCGGACTTACATAGATGCTTGAGCTCTAGTTAATAATTCTGATGCACTAATCAAAAGTAAAGTTCCAAAACTTTTACACTACAAAATTTTCTGTTTTCAAAAAACTTATCAGGAAATACTGAGAAAACTTGCCAGAAAGATTTGGTATTATTAATTCGATGTAGTTTTATCGCCTCCTTTAAACGGTGAAAATTGCAAATCTCTATCTGGTTCCTATCAAAAACTATTCCGAAAATATTTCTCTTTCTATTATTTTGAGACGAATATTAGTTTAATGTATCGAACTTTATGTACTCAGAAATTGCTTTCGTCATACTTATCTACTTCTTAAGAAGACAAGTATTTCTTCTATCATCGTCGTCCATTTTGTTGACGAAAAAGAAATGCATATCGGACGTGCATTTTTTCTTGTTTCATTCTAAATATATATACACATATATATAAAGACAAACAAAGTTCATATCGATTATTTCATTCACATCGTGTTTTCCAGATAACAATGAATGCTATTAGTACGATATTTCTTCTTATCGTATTATCTATTTGTGATGGAAAATCAATATTAAAACGAAAATGCGCAAAGGATACAATAGATTTTGCAACGAAAGTAGAAAATTCATCGATTGTCGTTTATGGTAAAGCAACTGGAAAAGCCTTAGAAGATGAAAGTGGATCAACATTTCGTGTTTCATTTCGAGTTGATTGTATTTTGAAAGGACCAGCTGTACCAAGCTTGATTAATATTACACAAGCTGGTAAGATTAAATTAAGAAATATTTTTTTTTTTATATAATATTCTTTTCTAGGCCAAGTCGAAGGTAAAACATATTGTCAAATTTTTCCTCTTGGCAAGGGCAAAGCAATTGCTTTTCTTGAACCTGATTCATTAAATGATTCAATAACATTTATTCCATCTGATTTTGTTGACATACTTATTGAAGATGATTCATCAAATGAAGTATTAGCTGATACATGTAATCTTCAACAATTGGTACCGCTTGATTCATCATTATCAATTACTAATGTATGTCCGTCTGTTTCGACTCATTTTCAATGTATTCAGACAACAATTAAAACTCATATGAATTTAACGGGTATTGATTCTGGCTTATCACCAACAGTTATTCCAGATGGATCACAACATGAAATCGATACTATTCAAAGTAAATCTGGTTCTATTCAAGTTCTTGTTGATAAACGTAATGGAGTTAATTCGATAAATATTAGTATACTTCTTATCTTAATGGCTATTTCTTGTGTTCAATTGAATTAAAATAACTAAAATATTTTTTTTTTCCTTGTATTATTCAAAATATTTGTTCTACTTATGTTGATATTTCTCGAAAAAATATATGAATAATTGAATTAAAAATGAATCAATGTTTTTTTTTACAAATTTTTATTAGTGTTGTTTAGTCAATTAGCATTTCATTTTCTTTTGACATAATTTTCTAATAATGTTTTTGTTGCTATATAAATCGAATGGCTCGTTAATATAAAAACAAAAGATTTTTATGAGAAAAAAAGACGTTCTCTAATAATTTATTTAATTGAGCATCAACTATCCTGTGTTGAAGAGTGAACAATACGATTTTGAATTTAACTATTTAGCCTTGAAGGTGAGCCCCAAATAACAAATCATTCGAAAAAAAAACACAGGATTTCATTGACATTATAAAAAGGTCGAAGATCATGCGTACGCACATTCTACACACACATGTATAGATAAAGCGAAAACAAATCTCTTAATTTTTCTGTGCATATAAGAGACTCATGATTAAAAAGAGATCAAGTGCTGCGTCATATGGCAAGATTCTCTTGTCAGCTGATAATAAACAAACATTTTTTCCGACAATTTTTTTTAACCTTTTGTAAATAATGAAACAAAATAGAAAAGTTGAAAAAAAAATCTTTATGATATATACTATTATGATACATGTATGAACTTGAAATGAAATAATATTAGGTATCATTCATTCATCAATATGAAATTGTTTACTCATTTTAAGTTGTTTTTGGCTTTTGTTTATGCCGACAAATATTTTTAATCAATGACAAACTGCGACCTCTGTAATGTAGAGGATTCTTCAGGATTGGTAAAATATTCTCTCCAATGAACTATGTTTGTGTAAAACAGCTGATTGACTGATTGTTGTTAATAAACGTAGTTTATCGAGGCAAAGAAAAGGGCGCAATAATTTTTATGTCTATATATTAAAAGATATTTCTTTTAACGGTAAAAGCCGACGCTTATCAGCATACTTTCATATATAACTTTTCGATATGATTGCATTTTCATTTCTTATCAATATAGGATCATAATAAAAGAAATGCAGTTTGCATTTGGATACGATTGAAGATGCATCTTGACGGAACAAAAACAAAAAAAGAAACACCAATGGATACTGAAGATCTTACATGTCCCATTTGCTTGTGTAAGACACCGTATTATTGTTATATTATTATATAAATATAATATTAGGTATTGCTGACGATCCACAAATAACATCATGTTGTAATCGAGTATTTTGTCTAAAAGATGCTGATCTAAATCATTATACAAATGGTTGTCCATTATGTCGTAAAAAACATTTTTCATTCAAATCATCTTCTAAACATAAAAAACTGCTCGAACAACTAACTATTAAATGTGCTTGCTCAGAACGTATAGCTCCCAATGAATATGAGAGACATTTAGAACGATGTTCAAATGTCACATTTACTTGTCCACATAATACTTGTCGAGAAAAAGTATGTCAGTATTTGTTTTTCAATCATAAAAATAAAATATCTTTTTTTTTTTCGAATAGAACGATTTAACAAAATATAATTCTCAACAACTTGTTACTCATCTTGCTCGATATCATTGTAATGAAGTTTCTTTACTTGGTTCAACATTTATAGATAAAAAATCTGTTGAATCTTATAAAAAAACATCTGTTAAATATGATGATCTTGTTTCAACACTTTATTCAGTACTTTATCCAAAGATGATTGATATACAATTGAAAAATTGTTCATCAACTCTTCGAAATTCATCAATATTTAAATGTCCACATGGACATAAATTAATTGAAGCTGATCATACAAAACGTAAGCGTAAAAATGGTTCCGTTTATTCGTCACCCAGTTACAATTGTGACATATGTCATCACTCATTTCCGAATGGACAATCATGGCATTGTTCATGTACAGATAGTGGTTTTGATAAATGCGTTGCTTGTCTTGTTTTTCAATTATATAGTATTGATAATAATGTATTAAAATTAGCAAGTCAAGATAAAGAAAAACAACAAGAACATTATAGACGAGGTAGTATTCGTAATATTGTACATTTACCACGTAGTATATTTCGTTTATTGGCTGGAAATATGCGTGAAAGTGAAGACGATGATGATCCTAGTCTTTTACCATTAAGACATCGATCACCATTTTTAAATGAACAAAATACACCTCAAAGAACAGATAATAATGCAACTGGAGGTAGTCATCAGGAAGAATGAAACAATAGTTTGAAGAAAGGAATAAGAAGTTTTAAACTTTATCTTTTTATTTCTATTGATGATATAACAGTGAGCGTTTTTCTTTTTATTTTGTTTGTTCCTATATAATGATGTGTAGATTTTTATTTTCGTGTATATTTTCGTAGACAGAAATATAATAACAAATTCAAAGAATTTATAATTATAAATTGTAAATATTTCTATTGATTTTCTTACATATTTAATAAATAATCAAGCTGAAATATGTAAAAATTCTAAATGTCAGATGAAGATAATTGTAAATTTTGTTATGGTAAGTTTTAAATTGTCATCGCCTTCTTAAAGCAACAGCAGCAGATTTACAATATAAGGTATCTCCTCATTCATTTAATGTCTTGTAGGATGTAGTATAATTTTTAAATGTAATTCGCATGACAATTATTTTCACTACTAATCAATTGATTTATATTGATATTCGTATAGAATAGAGAAATCGTCTTAAAATGAAATATTTTTGTTTAAATCAAGTTAATCTAAAGAATAAAAACCAAGTTGAATGGACTTGTGATCGTTACATAAAAGTTCATGCATAAAGAGCGTCGAAGTAAAAATTACATTTTCTGACAATATACCATCTAATCAGACTTGTCTAATTCCATCAACATTTGCTTCCTTCCGAACACTCGGTACAAAGAAAAAAAAACTAATTTTCTAGAAAGTGCTTACTTGTTCAAATGTACTACTTCCTTTTTATCAAGTAAGTTTATTAAGTGAATTAAAAATAGAAATGAATATTAAAAAAGTTGTTAACATAATCTGTGCACAATTAAAATGTGAAACACGATCTAGCTACTGCTGCTAATCATAGAAAGTTTATTTTATTCTATCTATTTTCGAACACATGTTTTTAGCTTTCCTTTATTTAATTCTTTCTTGCATAGTACAATCTTCAATTATTTCAACAACTGATTCGTTCAACTAATTTCCTATTCAAAAATGCTCTTCAAAACAAACTAAGCTTCATAATTTTGTCGAACATTGTGTGAAAAAAACAAAAAATATTCATAGTAAATGTCTGAAAGTCCAGAAATGTTTGATCTCTCCATTCCATATGCCCACATTTGTCTACTTTTGATGTAATCCCCTAAGTTCGTTTATCTAAACGCCCTGTATGAAGGATGCCTAACACTCCTCATGTTGACAAGCTTCATATTTCTGCACTCAATGTTTAATGAGATCAATGAGGACATAAATCACTCCTATCGATAGATTCTAGATTTTTTAAAATTCTTTTTCTTTCCTACTGTAAATAGTGTTCATACCATAGTCTAATTTATTTGTATTTGAAACTAGAACTATGATGTAAATGAAAATGCTCGGACTACAATGAAAAGGGCATCACTAATCGTCTGATATTACCATTAATCTCATGAATATAACGAATTCATATTCCATCGGTTTCAAGTTTATCACTGTTTTTGATGAACAAAATCTTGTTTTATGTTGCATTACACTTTAAGGTTCTTCTTTTCGGCTACTATTGTTATGATTTATCTAGATTATACATGAAATAACATTCCATAGATAATTATAATATGAATCAGGTTTATGCTAATTGATAAATACATTAAAATGCAATAGATCGTTTTGAACATCGACGAAAATTATGTTTGTTCCTCCATCCTTCATTATGTAAAAGTTACTCAAAGCTTAAAAATATGATTAACTCCTAAATCATCTTTTCCATTTCCTGTAGTGTTGACTGAACAGCACACAATCGTTTGTTAACCATAATTTAATCAAAGATTTTAACGAAAAATATATACCATCAGAAAACACTGTATTGATTCAGTTCATTTGTGTACGATAATGAATACGAATAGGTTTTTCCACGCTTATCAATGTTGTTAATAAACAGGAGCTGATCAAAACAGACATATAACATATATGTACTTTTGCATGTACAATTGTGTTTTGATAGAGCAACGGTTAAGACAAGAAAAAGTTATTCATTAACTCAAGTACAACATTTTCTTATTGAAAAACAAGACATTAAATAAATTGATGATGCCCTCCTCTAGTGAATGTACTGAGCTCAGGATACCTTGCTATCACTATGGCACAGAAAATTTTGAGTATTTCATTGCTTAAGAGTACTTTCTAGGCTTTCAACTCTTGACTACAAAATTTCTCTTGATGTTCAATCTACTAACTTCTTGAAAAATTTTTCACAGAGTACTATAGAAACAGAGCACATACATGAGAACTACTCTATATACTGAGAGAATTCTCACTAGAAGTGAAGATGCTAGCAACAAATGAACGATTTGAAAGAAAATCCATTCTTCTTATTTACTTCTCCAACTTAAACGAATCCAAGAGTTAGTTTGCAAACGACGCGATCTAATATATGAATCCATGAATCTAACACATAAAGAACGCTCTGTCGTTACCTCTCCATCTGTTTATATCTCGGATATGGATTATTATTCATTGTTTCGAAAAAAAACCAATATAAGTACGGAGTTTTTCACACATTGTCAAATCTGTTCGGTTTGTTCTAGTATTGGATAGGTTGCCAAAAGGAACTACTCTAGTGAAACATCATATAGATTGGTATCTTAGAAAGATAAATCATGTGTTCAAGATAATAGAAGTTACGTTTTTACAATTAATATTGTGTTACCTGGAATCGATAATAGGTAACTGATGACAATTGCATTCATGTGTGTACAAACGTTTCACGTCTAGCATATAATATTAAATTGATCAAGTGGAATCAGAATTCGGTAGACAAGTTCTACCGGTAATATGAGAAGTGTTGGGATAATCCTAGTCGATATGCATGAAAAATTTTGACATGCCTGGAATGATAAAATATATGTTGAATATATGATGTAGTTAGCTAGGTTCTTTTTCATTTAAATCAATTTATGATAGTTTTGAGTCGTAAATTTTTGATGCTTTTGCAATTACTTGTTTGGATAAAGTAATGCAATATAATCATAGATTGTAAATGCGTCGTGATAACAACAAGCGATGACTTTCCACCTTGTTAAGTTTTACCAATTGCATAGAAAAGTATGAATATTTAAAAGCTTGGAGTTCCTTTTTATTTCCTCTTAGACAAACTTCGACTAAGGTTTGACGGAAATACTTGATTGTATAGAAATTTTTGTATTTACTTCTCATTGCGAATGCAGTTGTTATCGTATGAGCAACTAAGTCGAAATAAACGAATTATGTCAAAAGGCAATCATTGTAGACTGCCGTGTGTCATCTAAGATTTTATCACTAGGATTGTTTAAGCAACTGCGTAAGCGTCATGTACTTATTTCATATTGACTCTGTCGTTACTTCCTATTATGAAAAAGCCCGAAATCTACTGTTAAGTATTGAGTCATGATGATGATGATACATAATCAATGATTTTCACGAAGTTCATATAATATCATCGAGGAGTCCATCGAAGAATGGTTCTGCGAACGTTTTCATTTGCATCGTATTCCATTTTAATTGTATGTTATTTAAAATCCTTTTTTCTATTATAGTTGAGATCTTTGACTAAAGGATAATAATATTCATGTTTTCAAATACTATTGATGCATTATGCTTTCGTTATGTGGTACAGATTACTCTACGTTCGTGCAAACTTTCAGGAATTTACATTTCAAATCCTATGTTCATTTGTTTATCTTGAGCGTAGATAGAACCGTGTAATAGACATCTAAAACGGTTGTGACTGTCCCGCGCGACTGCTAGCATCTATACGAACGCCTGTCAGAGCATTGCGAATCGCATACTGTGTCACTGCAGTCCTTGATGAATGTTTGGGAAACATGAAAGATACTCATTAGTCCTTGCAAAATTTGCTGGTAAAACGAAACGAAACACAAGCGTGCAGCACGCCTATACGTGAGTAATGTCACGTGCTGCCCGTCATTCTTTCGTATCAGAGATGGACAAGTCAGGTTTTCTTGTACCCAAGACAAGTCGAGTCAAGTCATGGGTTCGAAGCAGACATTTTAAAGTTAAACAAAGTCAAGTCTCAAGTCTTTGACTTAAATTGTTTTAAAATTTCGTAATTTTATGCTATATCTATTTATTACAAAGCAAATTGTATTAGTATTTCAGAAATATTACAATATGGCTAAAACATTTAATGTCTTTCTTGACTTTGTTAGATCCATGATGCCGAAATGTGAGGCTTCTTTCAGAGAAAATTTTTTCTACATGTGATGATACTGCGGAATCTGTCAGTACTTTCTTTGACAACGGATTTAATGTTTTATACTTAATCTACTGATTCATTAGAATCAATCTATCTGAATCTTTATCATTATCTTAAACTCTTATAGGTAGTTATTTAACTGCTAATAACGTTGTTACATAGTTTATTGATTATGGGATAAGGACTATTCACATGTTCCATGAGGAACAAATGGAGATTTTCTGTTGTATCTATGATAAAAGATATTGAATTTCATAGTACAAGGACAAAATAACTTCACATTTGGCGAACCTACTATTCGCTGGAGCTACAGAAATTTCCCTGCTTTGACTTGAGTTTTTTTGCTAAGTCAGAAGTCAAGTAAAGTCAAAAACCTTTAAAGCCAACTGAAGTCACTTCAAGTCACCAGTCTTCCAAAAAAATTCTTTGACAAGTCAAAGTCAAGTCACAAGTCTTCTTGATATTTTCCAAGTCAGTCAAAACAAGTCAAAAATGACTTGACTTGACTTGACTTTGACCTAACTCATTTTCGCTTAACTTGCCCATCTCTGTTTCGTATCCTAACTATTGTGAATAATGTGTAAGGATACCCAGTAGTGTAATTAAAATCGTTTGGATAACTAGGACTGTGTGGATATTGTAAAGCTAATCTGTGAATCACAAATTAATGATGTGATAATAGTGCAAGCACAGTCCGTTTACAAATACTTTAAAGATTCATTTTAATAGCAGTAATGTACGGTAAACAAATCGTATACCATTGTTCATTATTCTATTATTAAAATATCGACTGAATTTGTACATCAGATCAAACATTGTAAATAGAAACAGTTTACGATCTGTATTCATACTGTTGACTGCCATAAAGTTGAAGTATTTTTACCTCACTGAATTAAAACAAGCTGTGAACATTAAGCAGTTCGAGCGTTCTGTCGATGCGTAAATATTCAGAACACTAAAGTTCCAAAGCATTGAGAGAATGTAGATACAAGTACATAGAACGTCCATTTGAATACTGCTTATCGAAATGGAACATCAATTGAAAAAGTAACACCTATCAATGTCACTTCGATGTGGATGTTTGTGTCGATGTCAGTCAGGTTGCCAGGGAGGATATTTGTCTGCGTGCAATGTGATACTTTTCTTCACTTTTCAAATAATGACACCCACACTCCATTCAACATTCATCGTTCACTACAGCGTCATAGTCTCATTCTCATCCATACAAGCATCGCAAACTTACCATCACATGTGTATCCAGATACCAAAATTATTTAATGCTCGGAAATTTTTATAGAAAACCCTCACAATAAAGTATATAAACAATAAAAATATAAATACAAGCGGTGTTCATGATCTATTTGGACACAAGTAATCAGATTCTAAATGTAAATAACCTTATCAAATATTCAATTAGATTAGCTCAATTGAAAAATAACCTTGGTAAATCACGACCTAAATGGTTTGTTGATGTATGGAGGTAGAAACTTGATCTCCCCTTTCGCATATACACAAACGTGACAGATATAACCACGAGATCAAAGTCCATTGCGAGATTACCCTAATAATTGTCCTTGACTGTCACATTCATTGTAGTGTTTTGTGATTCAGATATTTCAACATCAATGTGCATTAACAGAGTGAGTTGAAATTCATAATCCGAAATATATGTTAATTAATGCCCTCTTTTACAATACCAGCAGCTCGATTGTGTTTTACATTTTAATCCCGCAGGTATTGAACCAGCAGCTTTTTTCTAATTAAAAAATATTTCAATGAATTTCAATATTCTTCATGGTTATTTCATATATTACTTTTAAATAATCATAAGAGAAAAAATATTATTACACTTTTTATTTAATTAATGTTGAATTACTCAAAAATCAATTTAGAATGTAATTTGAACATACATTATTCGCTTGTCAGAAAGTTTATTATGTACATAAATAAAAACAAGATATCTCGAATAGAATTTATTTCACATTATTCTTATCATCATCCTAATGAAATTTACACAAATAGAAATAAAATGAACATTTTCCAAAGAGACTTACCTCAATAATTGCCCTTAAACATCTACGTTTATCTACATGTATGCCATCAGGTATGGCACTGGCTCCAATAGAGAGTTTACTCAAAAGTGAACTACAAATGTTTCCGATTTTTTCTAATTTACATTCATTTACATCTTTATCAGCATACTAAAAAAATTAGAATACATGCAAAAAAAACTCGTAATCTTTTAAATAAATCTCACTTGATTTATTTTCGTCCATTTAAGTATTTCTTCAATGTTTTCCATTATAATTTTTCGTTCATTTGCATCAATTTTATCTATTGATTTTCCATTATTGATTGTTGTCTCAGTATTAAAATTATCAGATTCGAATGATTGTTTTACTGAATTATATTTATGTGATATCTCATTATCTTTTTGAAGTTTTTTAGCATCCAAAGTCATAAGTTCTGACTCATCTCTAGATAAACTATTTTGATCATTTACTATGATAATTTCGTTTTCTTTTCCAGAACTTTGATCTATAGCTGACACAAATAATGTACCTCTGTCATCCATAGAAAATTTAACTTCAATTTGTGGTACTCCTCGTGGCGCTGGTGGAATTTTTGATAATTCAAATTGTCCTAATAGATAATTATCTTTGACCATTGTACGTTCACCGTCATAAACCTTAATAAGTATACTTGTTTGATTATCTGCATATGTTGTCAATGTGTGAGTTTGTATAATTGGAGTGGTTGTATTCCGTTTAATTACTGGTATCATAATACCATCAGGTCCTTCAATATCCTATAAAATTAAAAAGAGAACTTTCAAGAAGACGAAAGTTTTTGTTTAGTTTTCTAACGAATGAACAGGATGTAACATCAAGTAAAAGAACTTCTTCAATATTTGCTGATCTATCATCTGTTGATAACGCAGCTTGAATAGCTGCACCATAAGCAACAGCAGTATCTGGATTAATTGATTTATTAAGTTCTTTTTCATGGAAAAAATCTTGTAACAGTTTTTGTACTTGTGGTATATGTGTTGAACCACCAACAAGAACAATTTCATGAATTTGTGATTTATCCATTTTAGCATCACGTAGTGCTTTTTCAACGGGTCCTAGTGTTGCACGAAATAAATCAGCACAAAGCTCTTCAAAACAAGTGCGAGTTATTTTGGAATAGAAATCAATGCCGTCGAATAAAGATTCGATTTCAATCGAAGCTTGCAAAGATGATGATAAAGTACGCTAGCAAATAAATTTTTCTTTTCATATTAAGCAAAAACAAAAAAACATATTTATTCTACTTTAGCTGACTCGCAAGCCGTGCGTAATCGTCGAAGAGCACGTTTATCGACAGATAAATCCTTGTTATGTTTTCTTTTAAATTCTTGAAGAAAATATGTGATCATTCGATTGTCAAAATCTTCACCACCCAAGTGTGTATCACCTAACATGTACAACAACATGTAAGAGAAATTCTTTAAAACTGCATTAAAATCTTCCTACCGGTTGTTGATTTAACTTCGTAAATTCCATCTTCTATTATTAAAACAGATACATTACAAGTGCCACCACCCAAATCAAAGATTAACACATTTTGTTCTTTTGAAACTTTGTTATGAAAACCATAAGCCATGCCAGCTAGTGTGGATCCATTAATAATACGTAGAACGTTAAGGCCCGCAATAGCGCCAGCATTGTTTATCGCTTGCCGCTGTGAATAATTAAAATAAGCTGGTACACCTATGACAACTTCGGAAAGCTTCTTCCCAATATACGCTTGAGCTATTTCTTGCATTTTTGATAAAATCATTGCTAGAATTTCTTCAGCTGTGAATAGTTTTGTTTCTTTTTTATATTCAACTTGAATATTTGGTTTCCCATCCTTGTTTACTACTTTGAATGGATAATAATTTATATCAGATTGAATTATTGAATCATCAAATTTATGTCCAATAAGACGTTGTGCATTAAAAACTGTATTGTATGGATTTGAATTAATTTGATTTTTTGCTGCATCGCCAATTAAACGTTTTGTATCCGTAAATGCAACATATGATGATGTTTTTTGATTACCTTCTTTATTGGCAATTATTTCAATTTTTCCATCATAGAAAACACCTACGCACTATTAGACAAAAATAAAACAAAGATACTCTTTGATTATTATTTTTTATTGTTTGTTTGTTCACTTGCCGAATAAGTTGTACCCAAATCAATACCAATACCTCGACATTTGTTTGGCATTTTTCATAAATTTGTGTTGTAGAAAAAAACCTAAGAAGTCTTTGCTAGAAAATGAGTGAAGTAAAAACTGAAACTATTTGCTTGTATTATGTTGTTTCTTAAAGCATAATCAACAATTTTTGTGTCATGTTGAAAGAAAGAATGCGAAAGCATGAAAATAACATTTTACATTTTATATGATAATATCTTGCAATGTCAACATGAAAAAGAGAACGAAAATGAGAAAGATACTTCAACGAATACGAAGAATACTAATCTTCACATAGAATGTTACTGACTGTAAAAACTAACAGGTTGATTAACAAATTCAAAGGAAGTTTTAAAGTAATTCTACACATAATGATTAGCTGAAATAAAATACAAAGTTTTAATGCCAAGTAGCATAGTTTTAATTAAATTAACGAAACAATTTTGTCAGATCTTGACTAGCTTCTTTAATAGTTGGATATTTAAATGTATAACCAGTTTGTAATGTAGCTTGAGGAATCACTTTTTGACCTTGTGTTGCTACAATAGCTCGTTCGGGACCAAGAAGAGTATTCATAAGAAAAGCAGGCATTGGAAAAATAGCTAAACGTGATGGACTAAATGCAGAAGCAAATGTTCGAGAAAATTCTCGATTTGTTATTAATTCTGGTGCACATGCATTTAAAATGCCATTAACATGATTATTTTGTATAGCGTATATGATCAATAAACAAACATCATCAAGATGAATCCATGGAAATGGTTGTTGACCATTACCAATTGGGCCTGAACGAATTTGTAAATAAAAATCATTGAAAATTGCATCTCAGGATTTTTTTTACCTCCCAAACCAAAGAAAAATGGCCAATACATTGATCCAATCATACCACCACTTGAACCAAGTACTGCTCCTATAATTGAAGAAATCTTAAATCGAAATTTTATGTAACAAATTCAGTGAATATACCAGAACGAAGAATAACTCGTCTAACATTAAACTTTGTTTGAATAGGTTCTGAGGCTTGTTCCCAATCTCTTGCTAATCGTGATAGAAAATCATAATCACCACCTTCTGATTTTTCAGTATATTCTATAACTGGATCTGGTTTATAATAACCTTTGAAAATATTTATTGAAATAAAATAATAAAATTTTTTGTTTAAATAAAACTTACTTACGCCAGACATTGATATAAATACTTCTGGTTTTTCATCTTTTAAATCTCTAATAAAATCCACAAATGTTTTTGTTGTACCTATTCGACTTTGAACAACTTCATTTTTATATGCATCAGTCCAACGTCGAAAACTGAGTAAAGGTGCGCCAGCTAAGTTTACAATTGCTTTTATTGGTTTTACTGCAGACAGTGTAGTCCCACTACGAATGTCATCCTATGGATTCATTTAAATATTAATCAATTTTTGAACAATAAATGTCACAAAATGAATGCATCTCTTATTATTTGTCAAAGTTAGAGGCGAATCATGAAAAAAAATATTCTATTCTAAATTTAGAACATTGATTTTTAATCTATCTCTTAGATTAACCTTAACATGTCTATACTAAACATTATTAATTGTTGTGTACTTTGGATCCGTGTATGGACTTCAATCAATAAAATAAATATAATATACGATGTTGTTACTATAGTTTATTATGCATATGTGAGCACATTTAAAGAAAATTTGATTATCCGAAGAACGAATAGAAAAAAGAGATTGATTTGTTTCTCATGGTCTTATCATGTTCTATTTTTAAGGCGTTGGATATCATCCATTACTATTCAATAATCACACTTTATTTGAGCTGTTCTATCATAAGAAGAACAACTATGTATGATTGACTCATATTGTCAGTGGGACTCTTACTAAAGTTCGGACGCATTTCACGTAATCAAAAAGCATTTACATGCATTTCTGGATGACCTATTCATATTAATAATACTTACACGTAACCATTTTATATGATTAGACTAGTCTTCACTGGAGCATATCTGGGAGATGAGCAGGTTCATCTAATATTGTGTACTCATAACAGTATGATGAAATTGACTGAAGTTCTCATGGACCAAAATGTATTCATTCTTATCTTATATCAGAAAAAGGCCACGAAATATACAAAACAAAACATGTCAAGACGAACTGTTCATCCAATATTGTTTTTCTTCGAAAAATGCAAAGCAAATATGACAACAAGTTATGTTGTGTTACTAGATAGCTCATCTATATGTACAGTTATATTTTTATTCCCTCGAATGAGAATTTTAAAAAAACATAAAAGAAAAGAAAAATCAATAATCGAAGGATATTTGTATTTGTTCGCCTTATCTTTTCTCTGTATGTCATAAAGGTTTATTTAATTTGTTAGGACAGTTATCGCTTCATCGTTGTTGTAGAATGATATGAAATAAATGAAAAATATGTTTGATCTTAGCTTTAGAAAAACATTGCATTTACTCTTTACAGTACTTGACCTGAAGTAAAGCATAGAATACGAAAAATAGAGGTATAGACGTTTCTACTTCAAAGTTTCTATAACGGCAGTACTTCAGCACCAAAAGTTGCTATGATGCTCGTACATAGCTTAACTTAAACTGAAAATTGCAGTAATAGATAGGAATGAAAGTGATGCTGTTTCAATTAAATCTTTTCAATCAGGACAAGGTTCTTCTTTGCCAATAAATGTTTTTTTTTATAAAATTTGACTGAAGATTATCGAAGTCGAAGAATTTGAATTTCTAATCGGTTTTCGAAACTCTTGAGTTTGATTTTTTTCAATCAGGAAAGTCTAGTTCAAAAAATATCTGTACGTGATGACACGTGAATAAACCATAGAAAATAAGCTTCCCTTAACGAAAAAAATCGAAATTGAGAATTTCGATATTTGGTTAGAGATTTGAATTTCTCGACTCCAAAAACCGTTAGTGAAGCTTTATTAAAAATGCCGTCATTTTCGAAAAACAGCCTTGTCTTGATAGAAAAAAAAACCAATGGGTGATAGTATTGCTCTCATTTATAAGTATTATCTTAATTGCCAATGCAACTTCAAATATATCTCGTAGACTAATCTTGGATTTGCCTATGACACATTAACATTCGGCTTTGGATGAGTCCATTTTGGAATCTGAGTTTGGTCTAGTTTTTTCTAGATCAATTTTGAACTCTAGAATGGTCTAGTCCAAACTTGAAGTTGACTTGGAATCGTCAGTTCAATCGAAGACTAGACTATTTTTAGGGCTCATTGTGGATTTCACTCAGGCCAAACTATAATAAATTTGTCCTTTTGCATATCTGATTTCCATCATAAAGGTGATCTATGTTATACGTGTACAAACATTGAAGGAGACAATGAATGAAAGCTATAGATTGTGAATCACATGTAAGCTGATATTTAAAAAGAAGCGATAAGCTTGTATGCGCTCATAGAATTATCGATGAATGATAGACATCGAATATTTTGGTGAGTTCCTTTTGCTGTACCTCATGGACTCGTTCATGTTCAATTAGCTAATTTAAATGAGATACGGATGAATACTGCATTACGATTCTAAGCTCGAGAAGCTATCGTCGATGTTTATTGTTTAGAGAAAGAAGAATGAAGCAGCACCCACTGTACTCGTAAAAAATAGTCAAGTTTTTTGCATGACTTATTGTCATAAAAACATTATTTATTGTCACAATATGGAAAAATAAAGAAATTGATTATCTATTTAGCTGATATTCATACTATTTTGCACTCTTATGTCACTGACTTCTTGACGATCATTTGTGGTTTGAGTTACTAATGACTCTATCCTAGTTCAACCTATGATATAGATATATATGAGGACCATAGCACCTTTCAACACCTACAGCATCTTGAGCATCTTGTAGTAAAATTTGATGCCCAGCATGCTGCCCTTACTTCCTCCCGATTCAATATCATTAGCAAAAGCTATAATTTATTATCGTTTATCATAAAAAAAAACGTATTCATGCAAGACTATCTCTTGAAAACAATGTCGAGTTCATAATTAATGATTATCAAACAATCTATTCATTTTATAACACTCATTATAAATACCCATGTCAAAGTGTTTTGGTTCCCATCCGATTTTCTTGATACAATCCAAACATTTTGAAAACCTTTTTCTCTTAATAATTGTACCAAACGTTGTCCAAGAAAACCTTTTCCTCCTCCTAAATAAAATAATAAACCATCTACAGAACATCTTCATTCTTTCTCACCAATAATAACACTCATCTAAAATAATAATTTGAACTCATTTGTTGTTTTTTTTTCATGAAATAAAATCAAATTCATTTTATTTTATCATTACATTCACTCTTTTCTCTTTCAGAATGTGTATGAAAAACACAAGAAAAATCATTGTTTTCTTTAAAATTCTTATATAAATGGAATGGATGTTTGATGTAAATTTAAACATTTGTTTTTCTTAAAAAAAAAAAAAAAAGAATCCTACGAACAAAACAATTCAATGTTAAGAAATCAGTGACAAGGAGAAACATGCACAATCAAAGAATATTATAAATATATATATATGTATGTAGATATAGAAATAAACAACAAAAAAAATTAATTATAACACTGTTCAGGAAATGTATTTAACTCAGCTTCATCACTCATTGATGAATTATTAAAGAAATAATTAAGTTTAATTCTCATACGAAGTTTTTCTTTATTCGGATTTAAAATTTTTATTATTTGATTAATTTCTCCAGAATTATTTGCTGGTATTGCTGTATTATCTGGTGGATATAATTCAATAGTAAATGTCTAAAATAAATATAAACTTTATTTAATTAAATATTAAAGCTATTTTACTTTTGGTACAGCTGCTTTAAATATAAAATTTGTTATTGGATATCGTGTAGTATTTGTTGCTTTAGAATGAATTGTTAATATTGTATCTTCTCGTTCAAATGTAAATACAATACGTAAACCATTTTTATCTAATGCTATCATTGGTGGAATAACTAATATAAATTTAAAAAAAAAAATTATTATAAAAATTATATTTTTGAAAATAATTTACTATTATTCGAATGATTATGTGATATATCATCACCGAAAGTTAAATCTGTAAGTGGATTTGATGATAAAGGTTTTTGTTGTTGTTGTTCATGAGGATGAATAGATCCATTTGTTTGAAGAGGTTCATCAAGAAATTTCAATAAATCAACCTAAAAAAATAGAACACTAATTCAATTTGAGCCGTATAGAAAAAAAAAATAATTGACTTACGCCAGGCTCATTCGATGGCGTATGATTTATTTGTCTATCGTTTGATGTATTTTCTTCTTGATTATATATTTGTTCTTGCTGTTCATTAGTATTTGTATTTGATGATTGATTACTGATAAGAACTGGCATACGTTCAACAATACTTGGTCTTAAAATAGAAAACAATGAATTTTTTTTTCAGTGTTTTGTTAGTTAACAGGTGATCGGAAAGATTTTAGTCAAGATATTTGTTCACTTTTGGTCTACTAGATACTAATTATTTCCGACGAGTCAAAAAGTATCAATTAGGATACTCTTTCTCGAATATGAACTTACCAGGGAAGCTGTTCAGCTGTTTCCCTCCTATTTCAACAAATTTTTACCTATAGATCAGGAATTCAATTCCTTTAATATTCAATTAAGCTACCAAATTCTTAATATATCTATTTTCTAGAAGCTCACTGTTTTTGAAAAGCTAGCATATTCGAAGTTTGATCTAAAACTTTGCTTATATAAAGAACTCAACTAGACTAATTTCCAAAAATAACTCCGAAGTTTGTAACAAAACCTCTTCGAGATATGAGACTTTCAAAGTATAGACCCTTTTTCGTAGATAGTGTATACAGTATACATTTTTTGAAAGCTTCATATCTCGAAACAACTTTGCTCAGAATTTGTGCATCATTTCTATGAAATCTAGTCTAGTTGAGTTCTCTATATGTGCAAATTTTCAGATCAAAATTCAAACATACTAGTTCTCCGAAAACATAGGGCCTCTAGAAAATAGACATATTAAAAATTTGATTTCCTGATCAAGTCTCAATAGGAATCCGAATTTGTTTAGGGTTTTTATTAGAAAATTTTGTATTTCTATGGTCAAAAATAATTGAAATCAAAAAAGGGTAATTAAGAACGGTTCCTTGTTGGAAATTTTGCGTCAGTTTTTGTTCGAGACAAGTGAGATACTTTTTGAAAGACCTGAAGAACTATTTTGAATAGTGAAGCAACAGGTTGTTTTTTGTTTATAGCATATGCTGTTTTTTTAACATGCTAAAAAATGTCGGACTCGATAGTTTTGTAGAGAGAACAATTTTCTAAAAAGTGTGATATTGAAAGAAACTGTAGCTTTTACCCAAACAAGACTCTAAGCATTTGTTTAAGAGCTCGCGTCAACATAAAACGATTGTAAATTTTTCGAAAATGGATATTTGAGCAAGACGACAATTGAGGTTTACTCCAACTTTTAATTTCTAACCACAAGAATGAAATGCAACAGTTTTCCGCCTATACTAATTTTTTTAGGTTTTCAAAGATTATTTCACTGCTCTTGAACCCAACTTGAGACAAACTTTGTAAGTTTATATTAAACAAGAGCATCTTAACTCGTATCCTTTCACTGATCGAAAATACTTTCGTGCAAACCAAAATTGAACAAACATGTTATCTAAAAAATTTTCTATTATACGTTATCAACTTTGTTTGAATTAGTATAAAATTATTCATTGTTATTTATTTATTTCAGCAATTTGGGAATTGTGTATTGGATAAAAAGATCATGTTTATGAGTATACTGAATTAATATTCATTAGAAAAATAAGAACTTGACCATTCTAATCGAGATTTGTCATCTTTGACTTTATATACAATGGCGCTCAAAATTGATCATATTACAAAGCAGGGTTCTCAATTTGAAAGCATATTCGTATGAATATCTATCAAAAGCAGAGCTAAAGCGACTAAAATTTTCTCTCTATCATGAATTCCATCAGACTGTAAAAAAATATTTCAGAAAGTTCCATATTTTTGGAGAGGAAAAGCCCTTACCATCACTTCTCTAATCGGTGACCCTCTAAACCAATAGATGACTTTGTTGTCCTAATATCTTATAAAAGATTTAATGTATTGTGCTATGGAGTTTTATAAAATATAGTTTCAGTTGCATAGTTTATTTATGTCAAGTATCATTACTTTCTATCATAAACTTGTTTTACTAGACAAACAATACTAAAATTCATCTCACTTGATTTGTTTTAAAATTGATGTTCAGAAAACTCCTATCTTATTATTTTGAGAAGAAAATCAATATCAAAGGTACTTTTACTGTAAAACGAGAAAAAAAATCTTTTTCTTTTCGAAACCACAAAGTGAGTCGTTCTTCATTCTAATGTAAATGTTAATGTTTTTTTTTGGAATGAAGTATACAGTCAATTATGAACCTTATGAAAATGCTTCATTGTTAGTATGTTTGTGGAACACGACCTAAAAAGAATGTTGAATTATAGAGGCAGAAATTCCAATCCGTCTCCTAGATCGTGGGCAAACACTCATTGGAGATCGTCAAAGAGTACGAGAGACTTTTTTTATTATACAATCAAAGATCGTATATCAATAACATCTCGTTATGATATATCAACTACTTTTCTATTGGATTTCTGAACGATTAAGTAAAAGAATGTTGAACAAATGCACTCCAAAATAAACCAATCCCCTTGTGATTTGTAAGCGCAGCTATATTAAGTTTTACATTTTAATTTCACAAGAATTTTGCTCACAACTTTTCATCTAGAATAGTAAGTTTTTAGTGGAATAAGATGATAGTTAGTACAAATAAACTATAAAAAATGAACTAGGTTTTGCTAAAATCTACACTACAGTATGTTAAAATTCATTTAAGATATAAGGAAAACAAAGTTTTCTATTAGTTTTACGATCAGTTTAAAGTGCCATTGTATATTTTCTTTTTTTTTTGATTTTTGTGTAAATATCATATTTTTCAAATACCTGATAATATTATGTTTAGTAAAAAGCGACGTATATTCAACAGCACGTGTTTGTAATTCTAGGTTCATATTACATGCATAGTATGTCATTATAGATTGTATTCGACTATAGAAAGAAAATAATGTTCTATATAATTAACTAAAATAAAAAAAAAAAAAAACTTTACTCTGAACAACGTGGAAAACGTGTACTTAATTTCATTAATGCATTAATGGCATATTCACGTGTAACAACTGTACTTATTGACCAATTCAATACTCGTTCTAATATATCAACTATTTCATTTTCTGTAACCTATTTATCAAATATTTAAATATCTATATTAATAAAAATCTATTTAGTTTACTTGAAGATTTTCTCCATCATTTGGTTGTTCATATTGTCTATTAACAAATAAATCACCAAACTCACCTTGAAATAAATATATACATTTAGAAATGAGATTGTTTTCTTTTTCTTGTTTTTAATTACCTAATGTCCATGATGCTACTTGAACAAGTGGTTGTTGAGTAATATCATTTCGAATTATTTTATATAATTGATGTGCTGTATAGCCATGAAGATCAGGTGATGATGATATAATACCAATTAAACTTGATACAATATCATCACGAACAGAATTTCCAGCCTTGAAAAGCAAAACATGAAATAAAGAAATTAATTCAATTATGTTATCAAGAGAATTCTTTAAAGAAAGTCCATGACTTACAGTAGTAAGAACTTTAATCATTTGATCGACATGCCATCGTTTTGATGGTGCAAAACTAAAAATAAAAATTTTATTAATATTAAATAATCATATTCTTTGAAAGCATATGAATTACATCGACTGGTTTTCGTTTAAAGGTCAATCTATTATTCTTATATCATTACAGGTAATACAATATGAAATTCTATTCGTGAATTTATTGACAAAAAAAAAATACTTATTGAAGATATCAACTGACACTGTAGTCATGAACAGCTTTTAAAATTAAAAATTTTCTCAGATAATAGGCATATAGTCAAAAAAAGAAAATATTTTATAGCCAGACATGTACCAAGTCCGAGCCGACTGGTTCGATCTATCCTGATGTTAATCTATTTCTCTGTCACAGAGCTTGGTAAAATACTCGAAGTACTTGTACTCGAGAAAATTCGTACTTGCTTAGTTCTGTTATGTCAACTTCCTGAATTTTGTCTCCTCATAAGTATTGTATTATTATACTTCAATAGTTCTGCGTTAATTGTCTCGAAATAATCATAAAATAGATTTGGCCATGTAACATAAGGAAAACCAATGCATAAAAGATTTCTTTTAAAGTAGAAAATTAAGATCAACTCGAGCTACACAATCTCATTCAATGTTTATGCTGGAAGCTAAATTGAAACTTCACTATTTTCATTCAACAATGTCTTTATTATTTTCGTAAACATTTTACAAATTAAAGTATTTTACTTTACTCATCCATATTCACACAATCACTTCACTTGGAAGGACATTTTGTCTGGAAACAAACCTCCCATTTTTTCCGCATAAATATTGTTTAGTAATGCAATAGATTGATAAATCCGATTCAGATATTTTTTCATTAGATTGTAATGCATGCATCTATATTTATTCTGCTTATCGTCACGACTGTTATGAGTAAAAATTTTTTTTCATTCCAATCTATTTTTTGTAAAATACGTGACTGTATGAATTAATTTCGAGCCCAATCCTAGTTTTATTCCAGGATCTACTTGTATCACATTGTTGATCACATAAGATCTGATGACGAAGACAATTATTTGAACTGATACGCTCCGTTCGAGCTCATCTTGGATTAACAAGAAGACTAGAAAAATTCTAAAAGTGTTCATATTCATAAACATCTGAAGCTGAGTCATGATCGTTTTATTTAATGTTCAATCCAGTTTTAGATGATTTCGGTCTGAAATTTCGCTCATAAGCAAGTTGAATAATTAATAGAATATTCTGAAAGTTCCAGCCGAAAGCAATATTTCTTTGTTAAAATGTTGAATATACCTAAAAATGATGGTTTTCTCCAAAAATCAAATTTACTTGAAAATATTGATAAATGAACATTCTTTTCGGTTAAAAATTTCAGAATATTTCACTAGTCATTCAAATTATTTATAGTCGACAATTCAGTAAAATGGTCATAACTCATCTCTAGACGCCTTTGAGCATGAACTCTTTTAGAATTCTTCTAGCCTTATCGTGAATACAATATGAACCCAAGTTGTGTATGTATTAGTCCAAGTATTTTCCTGGCAAGAAATAACAACTTAAATCTTTCGCTTATCATTACCGTTCCATAGCTAAAAACATATTTGATGTACAATCTGCTTTAAATTCTGCTTCACATGTTCCAAGAAATTCTAACATTTCATTTGTCATTGTTCGTATATTATTTGAATTAATTAGTGCAAAACATAATTCCATGGCACGACTAAAATACAAAAAAAAATTGATTTAAATTTTAAATGATGAAATTTGTCTTGTTTTGTTTTTTCTACCGTTTAATTGATACATCAGCATCTTTAAGACATTCAACAATTGTTGCTCGATGTCTTTGTACAGCATTATGATCAACATGTACTACACGTAATAATGTATTTAATGCAACATAACGAATATTTTTATCATTATTTAATAAAAACCGACCCAAAATATTCACAGCTAAAACCTTTTAGTCAAACAAAACAAACAAAAGAAAGAGGAAATATATTCAATAATAATCAATAAAAAAAAATTTTACTCTCAATCCAGATTCTGATTTAATATCCATAATTGTTAAAACAGTTTCATATAAAATAGCATTTCCAACGTTTTTGCTATTTTCTGTATTTGTTGATACTTGAGCAAGAATATCATTCATAGCTTCACTTGCTTCACTATCATTTCGACCTAATATGCGTAATAAACGTAAAAGATGTACCTTAAAAAGATAATTATAATGATGATTTTTAAAAATTAAACATAAATTTTACTTGTAAAAATGGATCACTTATTCCTGATACATCATGTTCTGGACTATATCCAGACATAATTAAAGTTTTAAGAATACGAACAAGATTTGGTACTAACTAATTAATAAATAGAAAAAACAAAATATCATGTTTAAAAAAATAAAAAACCAAAAAATTCGAACTTTTCGAAAGCTTTGTAATGCTTGAGTATTTTGTTGACACATTTCAGTAACAAGAGACGTTGCAGTAAGAAGAACACCTAAAAAAAAAATGTTTCATTTATTCTATTTCATTAAGAGAAAAAAAAATTTTCTAAACAAACCATGATTTTTTTCCGTTAGTAAACTTCGAACTGAATTTTGAAAAACATCAAATTGTTCAGGAACTTTTCGTATTATACGAACAGCGCATAGAACAGCCTACAATATATCATCTTATTAAAAAAAAACATACAATATAAATATCTATTTACTTTTTTCTTTAAATATGGATTTGTGGATTTCATTAATCTTTCAACTTCACCACCCAAATCACGACTCATTTCAGGTGAACAAATTGTACCTAATGCACATAATGCTAAACCGGTTATATATTGATTTGAATGATTCAGATCACTATAACGAAAATATTTAATAATATAAATTATTAATTATAGAAAAATATTGTAAAACAATGTTTGAAATATATTAAAATTCTTTCGATTTCAAAATTCGTAATACTCGAGATAGATAAAAAGAATTGCAGATATCAGAAATATAATACAACTTTTCATTGATCTAAATAAATTATAAAGAAGCTGATAGCACAATCTCTATGAAATTATTTTATTCTATCTATTTTGAGATATATTTCTTCGCCATCCGTTTATTGAACCACTCAAAAATGCAATAAAAAAGTCGTGCATATATTTTAAGAAGATGTTATTGACATACCATCTACGACGTAACCATGGTTACGTCTGTCAAGGTCTATGATGGGTAGGAGGGTAGATCCAAAAATTTACCCCTTTACTTCATCACTCCAATTAAATGGTGCTTCAAAACTGGGTATTATTGATTATCTTTTACATAATATTCTCATAACTTTTAGCATAAATAAAAGTCAAGGGTGATATTTCAAAGCGGTATTTTTGGCAAATATCCACTATGAATAATAGAGTATCAATATGAAAAATGACTGACAAGAGAATCTCTCTAGATATTAAATTCATTTTCCCTCGAGACAATGTTTCTTTAATTATAGAAAAGTCCAGATTGGTTTGATTTTTTGGATCTTCATTCTTGAGATATCGAAATTATAATGGGTTTTTCGTCATTTTCAGATCATATGAAACATCAACTTTAGACTTTAAAATATGCACGAACAAAGTTCTTAATGAGATCAGCTGATTGTACAACTAATATTTCTTTTCTGAATATGTAAATATATGAAAAATAATTTGCTTTTACACATGAAAGAATTTCGAATATTGAATATTGCAGGATAAGAAAGTACTATAAAAGTTACAATTTACCCTTGAAACTAATCTCATCTATAACTTTGTTCGTACAAAATTTGAAGTCGAAAATCGAAAGTTGATTTTCCCTGTGACTTGAGAGGATGAAAAACACAGTAAATTTCTATATCTTAAGAGCAAAGATTTGAAACGCCAAACCATTCTAGGCTTTTCAACTACTCATCAAATGAATATCATCTCAGTTCAAAAACTATTTAATACTTGCACAAGTTTCTTGTGAGATATTAGTTTTCTTTTAGTAACACGATACATTGTTAGCAGTAGACATACTATTCTTTTTCAATAAAACATTTTTGAGGATTTAGATTGTTCTCGAATTCAGCTTACTTACTAAAAATATACATATCTTCCTACATTAGGATCGGTTGCCTTCATGATATGCCATGAGAAAAGTCTAAACAAGGTCAACTCGACATGTACCTAGCTGAATAAAGCATCAATTCGATATTTTCCTTATACATTAGTTATCTACACTTATTTACAATTATGATAGAATTATGTATTTATGTTTCAATTGTTCAGAAAGCATCTACATAATCCAACATATTAATATTGGTTATATTCTGAACATTGAAAGACAGATTTTAATGCCTAACACAAATTCTGATAGGTTTTCATTCTGAAAACAAGTGCCAAAATGATCATATCTTAAGTTAAAACGTCATACATAAAATAAATTACTTTTTCAATGAATTTGTAATAAGTACATGAATATCTTGTCGTTCATCAAGTAATAACATAGCTCCTAAATAACCAATACGTTTATCTGTAAAACGTGTTGATGCAATTAATTTCAAACATTCAAGCTAAAATAAAAAACAAAAGAACTAAATCAATTTAAAATTTCTCAAAAAAAACTAATTTATCTACTTGTCCAAAATGTGCTGGATAACCAAGTAATGAAACATAAAGTAATTTAGCTACATTTCGACATCGCCATGTATTATCTTCATCACGAAATGAATCTCTTATATAAGCACATTCTTTTTGTACAACTGCACGTTCTTCAGCTGCTGTTTTAGCTGAACGTATTTGTCTTATTAAATCACGAAGTCGAACTGGATTCGACTAGAATTTCATGAAAGAAAAAAATAACTTTATTTAAAAACAAAGTTTATCCTT
Organism: Rotaria sp. Silwood1; assembly: GCA_905250075.1. Taxonomy (NCBI): domain Eukaryota; kingdom Metazoa; phylum Rotifera; class Eurotatoria; order Philodinida; family Philodinidae; genus Rotaria; species Rotaria sp. Silwood1. The sequence goes on along the minus strand of CAJNOP010000013.1, from coordinate 978,022 downwards.
GAAAATTACCATTGATAGATCTGGAAACTTCATATGTATAAATTTATTCAATTAAAATTATTTAACAGAAGGCAAAAGAAAAATAATAAGAGAAACTATTTTTTGTCGTAGTATTTTTTTTTTCGTATGACTCATTCAGTACATTGGTTGCCATTTTGTTTGTTGATTGATCAAACAAGTCAACCTCATAGAAAAAGAGGGCGCTTGGATTTTTATGAAAAGAAAAAAAAATATTTCGACTAAGACTATTTCAAATGTTTCTTTTTCTTTTTTATTTTAATGTAAAAAGAAAACCATATAAATAAATATTAGTTTTAATTGGTTAATTAATAAATTTTTATTTATAACTATCTAATTGTCTATTATATCAAAAGATAAATATAATCATTTATTAGAGTAAAAAGAATAATATTAAAAAATGGATGATGAACAAACAATAACCGATTCAACTAATAAAACAATATCTGAATTAGATTTACGTACAAGAAAAGCTTATCAATTTAAAACAAGTGTACTTGAACGTTTACGTGAACAACGAAATTCAAGAGAATTTTGTGATCTTGTTCTCTGTGCTGAAAATGAAAAATTTAATGTACATAAGTAAGAGAAAAAAATCCAATGAATAAAACACCCATATATATATATATGTATAATGTGATTTTTGTAGATGTGTACTTGTGGCTAGTTCGGATTATTTTGAAGCTATGATTAGTCGAAGTGGAATGCAAGAAGCAACAGCTGGTAAAATAACGATAGGAAAATTTTCTTATTGATTTTATAAAAAAAATTATTTTTTTAAAATAGATACTATTGAATTGAAGGATATCACAGCAAATGGCTTACGAGCTGTTCTTGAATTTATTTACACCGGTGAATTATCATTAAGTATTGAGAATATAGGTATGTTTAATAAAATAAGTTAGAAAATTGTTCAATCACTTGAAAGTAAAAATGAAAAAAACACAGATCAATTGAGCTTGTGAAATCTTTCAAAATGATTGCATTTTGTTCAATATAATTATTTATAGATTGCCATTGTCAGATTATAGAGTAATTAAATCAGAGCATGTCATCAAAAAAAAGATGTACAATAAAATGGAGTTACAACCAGTTGACAATTGACGGATCGAATAGTTGAGCCATCTTCAATAGGTTAATAGGAATGGGTTAAAAAAGAAAGAAATATTTCGCTATTGTTATCAATATCTGTTAGGTTCCTCAAAGATGAACATGTGATGCTTGTCCGTATCGAATGAACAAAAAAGAGTAATTTATTCGATATCTAATTACTAAGTCTCGCATCTTGAGTTTTTGCACCCGAATCTGTATGCGATCTTTAAAGAAACATCAATGAAATAACCCAGACGAAAATCGACATCTTTATGTCGACGTTTTTCGTAAGCTCATAAAACGATGACTACTTGCTAGTGAAAAATCGAGTGGTTGAAGACGCTATTTCCAACGGTCGGAATGATTGCTCTGGAGAATTGAAAAGTCGATGATATATATTTCAATTAAAGTAATAATACTGTGTAGGCTCTCGGCATGTTGTATTCAGAAAAAAATAACCTATGCATAGAATTTTCTCCGAGCGGGAAGCTCTAGTTACAACTCTCCTATATAATTATAACTCATATACAATAGAAAAGCTTCTGCATTCTCCACTATATTTATACACGATGCAATAAAGTTCGTGATGCACTTGATTACCTTTCCATTAGTTATATCTCAACTAACAAGTCGGGATAAAGATAATATATATACAAGTATTCAATGTAATAGCATATAAAATATTGTTTTCGAGGAAAAAATAGCATACTTGAAATTTTTTCAGAAATTTCATGAAATTTCAACATATATTAAAAGCTATAGCTCAAAGCAAGGAGAAAACATTAGGGTCTTCAATTTTGAAAACCCATAAAGTCTGTGGAAGTCTTATGAAATCTGTTGTTTTCATCTGAATTGTTTTCGTATGGAAATTTTCTAATGTGAAGGAAATAAATTTACTCAATAATGTCTTCTTATTTTTTTCTTTTTTAATAAATTCTTTGATACGTTGCGTTGTAAAGCTCTATATAACAATAAACTTCAAAATAGACATTTATTGATTAGTTTTATTGTATTCTTTTGATTGAATTTGGATGACATCGATTTGATTAATAAATATTTGTTATGTATTTAGCTGAAGTACTTCGTGCCGTAACACATTTACAAGTGAATCATGCAATAAAACTTTGTGAAGAATTTTTAATTGAAGAAACAACTGTTGATAATTGTATTGATGTTCTTAGTCTTGCTGATTTATTTTCTATTCCTGTATTAGAAAAGGTTTGCTTTATTTCGATTATTAATTTAAATAAATTTATTTTTATAATTAGATAAATAAATTTGTTTTACGTAATTTTCCTAAAGTTGCACTTAATGAAGGTTTTAAACGTTTAACATATGAACAAATTCTTTATTTAATACGTTCAAATGAATTTCGTCTTTATCCAGAAATAAAAGTTTTTGATATGTGTGTTGAATGGTTAAAATCAGATGAAAAAAATCGTATGATTTATGCAAGTTCATTAATGGAACATGTTCGATTTCAAACAATGAAACCTGAAGAATTTAATGATTTAGTTATGCCACATAATTTTATGAAAACAGATCCGAATTGTATACGTTATGCATTTGAAGCATATTCATATTTTTCATTACCAAATCGTCAATATTGTTCAACATCACCACGAAGTAAAATACGTAATGAAGCAAGTCTTGTTTGTGTTAATGAATCAATGTATATATTAAATAAACATGATGATGTTTGGGAATATATGTGTAATTCATTAGCAACATGGAGAACATTATCACAAAAATTTGTTGTTGTTAATAATTTTCTTTATGCATGTGGAGGTTATTCAGAAAATAATCGAGAAACAACAAATGCATGTTATCGATTCGATCCAAGAACAGGTTTATGGTCGGAAATTGCAAGGCTTTGTGAAAAAAGACAATTTTTTTCCTTAGCTGGGTAAGCACTAGTACAAAAGTTGAAAAGAAAAACATTAAACAAAATTTCTTTTTTTTTTTTCAAGAAAAATCATAGAAGAAAAATATTTGTTAGTTAATAATGACAAATTGTTTTCACCTAATTCGACTTGATTAATTTAAAACATTAACTGACTTAACTTCTGCTCATTAGACATACCTCTAACTAAATCTAGAGCAATCATATTCATAGAAATAGTAAACATTTGATGTATCCGAATTGATTCTGAATGAGTATCTAAAAGTTGTTAATTAAGTTTTATAAATAGACAATTGTTGCTAGAGGATCGAATAGATAACTGACAATGTCTCAGTGAATTTTTAGGGTTGCATGTAAGCTTGAGAGAATAACTTCTTATAAAATCAAGTTTCTCATCTGTTAACTTGATGATAGAAACTAGTTACTTGATCTGACATTAGATGGTCAGATTTCCGTCATATTTACATAGATGAAATGCAATACATAACATAAGAGATCTATTCGAGTTATAATAGTCTTTGTGTTTATTGTAATATGTTTCGATTAGAGATGCATGGAACGAAAAATAAAACGGTCACAGCAATTTTTGTTTCCGATGACCCTGGCCTCTGTTCCAACAACCTTGCAAATTTTGGTTCCATACACATCTCTAGTTCAGATTCAAAACTTGTCTCTATTGTTTTATTAAAATATGTTTATATATATAATATCTGGGATGCATTCAGAAGTCAAAAGTGGAGTAGTATAAAAGATATTTTCGGTTTCGCAAATGGAAAATTCTGCTCCATCAATGTATAAATTCAATGAAACAAAGACATGAATATTTTAAAGATAAACTAATAATAATTTTTTTTTGTTTTTAATTCAATCAATTTTTCTATTTTACATTTAAATTTCTACATGATATGTTTTGTTTCTTTAGATCAAATGAATGTTTAGTTGCCGTTGGTGGGTATGTATGACTATTTTTTATTATTCGTTAGTAATATTTCATCAATATCTTCTAGAGTTTATGGTGATAAAGGAAATTTTTATGCTACACATCCTTGTTCAACAGCAATTGAAGTATATAGTATTGAAAAAGATCAATGGCGAACATTAGCATGTACAGATTTACCAATACTTAAATGGCCAGGAGCATGTGTTGCGGAAAATTTTGCTTTTGTAATCGGTGGAAAACATACTGATGGTAAACGAAAAAGCAGATCAAATGATTTTTATTTTTTGAAAATTTCAAATAAATATTTCTAGGACTTAATCATCGTTTATCAGAAAATTCTTATATGGTTGATTTAGAATCTGGTCATGTAACAATATGTGCAGCACCATTAACTGTTCGATTTAATCCAACTGTATTTTATCAAAATAAACGTTTAATTTTATTCGGTGGAGAAGATGATAAATATCGTTTAGCACCTTGTATTGAAATGTATGACTTGGCAACAAATCAATGGACAGAAATAGCAACTATACCTGTATCACATTCATATCAATGTATCTCAAGTTCATCTATAATGGGAGATAAAATACATTATTTACTTGAAGAACATGATGGTAAGATTTAATTGTATAGAAACATTTCGATTACGTTTGGTTTATTTCTTTTCATAGGTCCATCAAGTGAATCATATATTCTTAAATCATCTTATTTTGATATTGAAAAACGTACATTTGAACGTAGTGTTCAATTACCTCATCCATCAACATTAGCTAGTAAATGGTGTTCACTTGTTTTTCCTCAACAATTTCTTGATGGCTGTCAAACATTTGATAATCATGAATCACATCATCATCACAATCACCATCATCATCATTATCATCCACATTATAATCATTATCCATCTGATAATGCTCCTCGACATAGTTTAGGTGAAATATCAAGTGGTGGTGATGTATCATCAAGTAGTACAAATAGTGCCAGTAATAGTCCAATGATTTATCAACGTCATAGATATTATCCTGAACTTCACCATCGTACTTGTTCAAATTAAATTTATGCTACTTTAGTTTTTCCTTTGATGTATATATTATCTTGTTTTTAGTCTTATTGCTTTGTGTATGTATGTATGCATGTATTTATGTATATATTTATATCAATGTATATGTTTGTCATTGTTTTTAAAGAAAATAAAAGATGATCTTATATTATTTCAGATAAGACTAAGCTATTGAAACATGTCACAAGAGGTATTTTGTGTATTTGTTGATTTTGATATTTTTGCATTGCCGAATTTTTAATAGTCAACAGCTGATTAACACGAAGAGATAATAATGGAACAATATTCGTCATTATTATCAAATGATGATGATTTGAAAGAATTTTGTAATTTACTTGATGAAGAAAGATTTAGAATGCATCAATTAGTTGAACAATGGAAATATTATGGTACAAGTACAATGCATAAACTTGCATCTCAAATAGTTGATTATCAAGAAAAATTAAATGATCTCGAACAACGACAGATATTACTATTAAAAGAAAACGAAACTCTTCAATCTCTCATTGATCAATTGATGTCAACAACAATAAATAGTAACAATGAATTAGTAGTAAATGTAAGTAAAAAAAAAATCAAAAGCTTTCCTTGTGTTGAATAGTTTGATAAATTTTAGAAACCATCTCAACAAAGTGTTTCTACACAAACATCAATTGAGAAACAAGAACCATTACCTAATATACCTATAAACGATTCACTTCAACGGCAAATCTCACTTCAAAATATGTTTGATGCTATTAAAGTAAAACAAATTATAACTTTCTTAGTCATGATAATCTGTTTTTCTTTTCTGTTTAAAGACCGCTGAAATTTATGAATCCATTAAAAACATGACCCAAGATGACACGTCAGAAAAAGTTATTCTAAAACAATTCTGTAATGTACGTTAAATTTCTATAAATCATATTTAAAAAACAACTAATTTTTATTTTTAGCTTATTTGGAAATATCTCGAAGAACGTTCGATATCAAACAGTAGCTGTTTATTATAATTGATTAATATGTATTTGATTTTTGCTTTGTAGTCCGATAACACATGAATTTTACTGTCATATATTTGTTTGAATTAACAATGATAATAATAATAATAATAATAAATTAATAAACTTTAATGTAAAAAAAGATGATGAAGACTTCACACTATTGTACTTTACTTTCAATGTTGTTGATTTCATAGATGTTGTTAATGGTTCAACAATTCCAGTATCATCATCTTCACTATAATCCTCATCATCATCATCGTCGTCATCATCAACAAAATCATTCATTTCATTTGCTTTTCTCATACTATTTTTTAAATCATACATATCTTGTTCTGTTAACGGTAGATTTGGATAAGGACGAATGATTATGGTTGGAATAAATCTATTCATTGTAGTATTCATTTCACATTGAATTAATCTACAACTAATATTTATTAGTTTAAAAATGATAAAAAAATTAATTCATTACTTTAGAAAAAAAATAAATTTCCATAAATAAATTATTGAAACAAATTTCATTGTTATCCGTTTGATAATATTTCATTATTGAACAAGATAAAAATCATTGCCAGTGTAAACAAGAGAATAGCATTTGTGCTTTATTATTAAAAAAAACATGTATAAGTAGCTATTCATCCGGGAAGAGATTCTTGAATCAAATAAGCGGAATACAACATACTCCGATAGCTCAATTAGAAGGAACGACACGACATTTTTTTTTCTATTTTCTTTATGGCCTTACGTTCTTTTTCTTGTCTATTTTTAGTCATCTGATGATTTAAAGATAGAGGGAGATGAAAAAATATCGGTAGTTTCACTCATTAATTTCTCTTCCTACTTTATACTTTGAAGTTATATTGTGTCTATGTTCATATTATAAGCTCATACTATCGTCTTTTATTACAAAGCACCTTTTTGTTCACTTGTGCGTTTTCATTTCCGTTTGTCTATAATGATTATGACAAAAAGAAGTCTAATCAAATAATTAACACATTCTTATACGACAGTATATTACGAAATTTATCTTTATTTGATCAAAAAAACTGACGACTAGTAAAGGCATAGTTAATTGTAATAAGATAACTAGTATCTTTGAAAATTTATTTATAAGATTTTTTATACGAGAGGAAAAAAGAAGAAATAGAATTGAAGATTAACCATCGTAAATGTTAAACCATAGAAAGCATATAACGAAAACTAATCTGATTTATTTGATAGGATTGTTTTCTGTTCGTTTTTTTTTTGATAATGACGTCGAAAGCTTTGGTTGAAAGATATTCATTAAAGCTATAAAAATTATTCTCTCTGAAAATGTCAATCTTTTTTTCTTTTATGTGAATGACAGCAGCCGATGAACATTTTTTTTGTCCTTTGCATTAAACCTCGAGTGACAACACAGGGGAAAAGATTCTTGACAACTAATCTTCAAGAGTATCGATTTCATTCAGAACTACAAAGATCAACATAACTAATGTACATTTCTTTACAATTATCGAATATTTGTAGTGATGCCAAAATAAAATTAACTGTCAAATCGTTCAATTAAAGAGAAAACTAAAAAGCGTTTATATTCAAGAAAAAAAAAACCATTTCATTTACTTAATGTCGGTAAAAATTCAAAGGTATATGAAAAATAATATTTAAAAGCATCAACAGAATTTTTTTTAGTACGAATTGCTTGGATTATTTATTTATAATAATCATCAGAAAGTTTAGTTGTATATTCATACTAATAATTTAATTAATAAAAACATTTGCGTATTTTTTTAGTAAACAGCTTATTGAAAAACTTACATGAAGATTTAAAATACTTAATTATAACTAGCATTAATCATACTAATGAAATGATATATGTATATTCTATGTTTCTTGTTTTTATTGAAGAAAATAAATCATATTTCGTGTTTTGTATTTCATTTTCAATCGACATTAAAATAAGTACTTTATCAAATTTATTCATTTTTGTAATTAATCCATCGATAATCTAAATACATGTAATCAGAATTTTAAAAATAATCTCGAAAGATAAATTTGAGAAAACTTATTTCTATTCGTTGATCATATGTAAGAATGCATTCAATGACTTAAGTTTTTCTATGTTTGACGTCTATAAATAATAAGAATGTAGAAGATACATAATTATTAATGTTGTTCGTTAAGTTGTTGTTTTATGCTTCATTAGGATCAAATAACTGATTTAAAAAAAACAACTATTATCATCGCATCGACATGTGCGAAATTTGATCGACAATATAATAAAAAAGAAGATATTGTCTCTCAGGAATTCATGTTTTGATTTTTGTAATAGTAGTCATAAAAAGATCAATACATTTGCAGTTCTTCAACAATACTGATCAATGAAAAAAGATAAACTTACGAGGGAACCACCCCAACTGACTTGAAGCTTTGGACTTCATCCTTTTAGATTTAAGTAAGTCTCAGTGACACTAAGACATACTTAGAAATATTTCTGTTTTATTGCACTTCATTGCCTAGACATGACCAAGATAATGTCGTAAAAAAGTGAATTGTTTTTCATTTTTAAAGCATATAATTTCTTTGTCATCTCAATAGATCTAACCCAATGTTTATGTAGTCAGCTCGAATAATAACTTATTTGTTGCGCTAATTTCAACTGTACGGCTGTACTAACAATAAGAATATCAAATTGTAATTGTACCAAACTTAGTGACTAGTGATATCATAGAAAAAGAGAGACAAATAGAAAATAGAAGAACGACACTCGATACTTTTTGACTAGATGTTGCTCATGTTCTTATTAGAGAGAAATACTTGATGCACATAATATTTTATGATATGCATTACATATTACTGTCTGACATGAATTTGATACACATGTCAGAAAAAAAAAGCAAATCTTCTTCTATTTTCTATTTGTCTGTCTTTTTCTGTGATATCACAAGTCACTAAATCTCATACAATTATAACTTGATATTCCAAGTGCTAGAAAAATCACGAGTTTAAAATTACCACAAAAAATAAACTAACCTCCAAGCTGACTGTATAATCACTAACTTAGAGCATATCTTAGATATGAAGACTTATAAGTATGAACGCTTCCCGAGTTTTTGTTTAGTCTCACTAAGACCTACTTCAAGACAAAATATGGAGTCGAAAGTCTAGAATCAGATGGGATGATTTTTCTCCTGAGTTTTGTTTTTTTTTTTTTTATCCATGAATATCTGTGTCTCCATGGATTATGTTCTTAATACAATTTGTTTTGAATGAATTTCCTTAATGAATAACACTTACTATTTAGTAATTGAGATTTTTTGTCATCACTATAATCGATACAATGCATTTTAATTAAATATTTAAAGAATGCAAATTTATTCCATATGATGCTGTTTTCTGTCTCATACATCATTGTTACAATCTATCTAAATATTTCGCTTTGAAAATAGAGATTATATGTGAAAGTAATTGTTTTTATTGTTCGATTTTGAAAAATTTTCACACGTCCAATAATACTGATATGTATTAAATCAATATTTTATTTATTGTGAAGTAATGTTATCATCTTAAGAGAACTAGGATTTGTTTCACTGTATTAACGAGTTTTTTTCTTCACTTCATGAAATGATTTTTATGTTATTGGTTGTAAACAAACAATAAGATTCTTTACTTGTCGCCTTACATTTTTTTCTCTGAATTTTGACGCATTTTTCTCAAAAAACGAATTGAAAAACATTTCTGCAACTTGAATACTTTTAAGTGATGTTGAAGTCTATTCCCTTGAGAAAAAAAAGCATCAGACTATTGTATTTAATGAAACTTGACATATTTAACTTAATCTATTATATATATTTATTTTGATATGAAATTATCCTATGAAAATAATAGCAAAAAGTTGTTTGACAACATAATTTATCGTTTCTTTATCTGTCTTGGCTAACATCAACAATCTATATGCCGTATATTATTAAAACATAACAATAACAACGTAATTGCTACAAAGTAAACAAACGAATAATGTATCTCCGTTATTAACGTTCATGTTAAAGACAAATTTAACTATTGTCTACAATCCATGTATAGGACTTTTAAATCTACGAATGTTTTCATCTACTTAGAGAAAATTAGATTGAAAAAAAAAAGGAGGAAATTGAACTAAGGTAGAAAAGAAAAATATCCAAAATAAACTATAGGAAAAATGCCGAATGATTAAAATGCTGACTTATTCAAGCGTCGAAACAATACAAATTATTATTTAGTTGATGATAAAGGATCCAATATGTTTATTTCATCTATAGAATTTATATTCATAAGAAAAAATCTTTATTTGTGAAGTATAAAGTTGAGAAATGGAAAGAACCTTAATAAACAAATTAACTTGAAGCATGCATATGTTTTATATCTATTTTTTTCGGAAGTGTGTGTGTGTGAATAGGGAAAAGTGAAAAAAAAACACATCCATACCCTCTCACTATGCTTTAACAATCGCCTGATAATGTCGTCTTCGCTTCTGTAATTGACGGTTTGTGCTTCTATGTTCCACACTAGTAATTTCAAACAGCAGAACTATCATAAAAACTTATTTCTGTGAAAAATATCATACTACGAAAAAAAATGTTATTAATCAACACTTTAATGCTATGTTGCATCAAATAGTCGTTTTTTGATTGTTATATAATGGAAAAAATGAGAAATGCTTTACTAGATGTATTTACCAATCGATACAAATAAGAAAAATTCTACTGGTTATTATTTTAGAATCTGTTCAAAAGTCAAATCTATCATTTATATTCAATTCTTGAACAAAAATTAATATTATTAGCATTAAATGGTATTAGTAATAAAAATAATTGATTATTCGGATTTTGAATGTTTAATCTTGGCCCATATAACAAAATATAACAACAGAAATAATAATTTTATTAATTGTTTCTGAACGCGATTACTTTTAAGAAAACAAAGTAAATGGTCGAAATCATGATAGAATATATTTATTCATATTGGTATAGAAAAAAAATGTCTAAAAGTATTTTCGAGCACGATAATGTTGAGAACGTGAGTATAAGTGTAACTCTTCTCTTCAGCCGTATCCATATCTACACCCTTTATAATGATTGTTCAACTTCAAAGCTTGACATTTCTCATTCATCTTTTTCAGAGAAACCTAAGGTTTTTCTTCGAACGATGATCCTAATATATATTTAGTCTTTCTCAAAACATATATGATATTAGTTTAGCTTATGTAACATAATTTTGATTGTGATTTTAAAAAAATAAAACATACGTTGATTAAAGAAATAAAATAGTGCGGACGAACAAAAGAAAATAAAACTAACAGTTCTTAAAACAACATTATTTGATTATTTTGATAAGAGTAAGCATATTTATTTTCAACAAGTTTTATTAGAGAAAAAATGACACATCTATAAACATTTTGTCAATCAGGGAAAATCGTGCAGATGAATCGGTCCGAATGAACCGGTTAGAACTCTGTGCGACACTCTCACAATACAGATGGCAATATATCAGATTGATGATCTCTATGTCGTCACAAATCATAATAACATCATAAGAGATATGCTCAAATTAACCCTTTGAGGACCGAATTATTTTTAATCGAAAAAAACATTTTCAACCTTTTTATTTTATTTTAACTCAAGGTGGCTGCATAAAAATGTTATGATAATCAAAAGAACAATCTTTTTCATCTTTTAAACAAAATGGCAATTTGCAAGTAAAGCACTCGATGTTCGATCGAAAATCTGCTTCCTAGGTGCTACTATAAGCACACCTTCTTCTTTTTCCTTTCACAGGCAAATCCATTTCATTGTCAAAAGTAATTGTAAAAACGGTATGAAATGAAGTAAAGAGTACAAGTTCGAAAGAGAATTTATGTACTTTGCAAATTCAAGAACAATGTAAATTCGTCAAGGAGAACGGGAGTATATATATATCCAATAGAGAATACTCTCGAAAAACAAAAGATCAAAGGAGAAGAGAGAAATTATGGCATCATTGTGCCTTAGCAGCAAGAACAAAGGATATTTGAAAAGAATTTATATGAGAGAGGGAAAGAAAGAAAAGAAAAGTATGACATGACAAATGCAGTTGTTTATAACCTTAATGACCTTACATATTTAATAGTTTAATGTAAAATAAACACTTTTCTTTACTCAAAAAATAGATGGTCCAAAAATGGGCCACCGGTCCTCAAAGGGTTAATTAGAGGTTGATTCGAAACCGAACATTAATATAAGTCTTCAATCCTCAAGCAACTAAATAGTTGATTTATATTCAAACAAAATAAAACAAATGATAAGGTTCAATTTAAACATGTATATATAAAGCTATATATATTTTTTCTAGTTGTAGACAATATAAAAGTGTCTGAAATATGTATGTGCTCATAAACAATATTCTTTTTTGTCTTTTATTTTTTATTCTTTCATTGTTTTTATTAAACAACAAACATTAAAAAATACATTCAAATTTCTGAAACGTGCATCCAACAATTGTTTTTTCTATGTAATCAGTAGATTTAAAAAAATTATTATTACAATTGCTATACACATTAAAAAAAGAAAGAAAATAAATATTTATGGATTAATTGAATCTTTGTGTGGAGCAATATAAACTTCTGCACCTGATGGAGTATTTGATACACCTCGATTTGGTGGAAATGTATTAGCCTCATCATAACTAGGCAATAATGGTGTACGATCCATTGGTTTTCCTCTATAACCTTGAATTTGATGATATATATGCATCCATACACCATTATAAATACCCATCCCTATTTAAATAAATATTCATTTAAATAACTAAAGACATAAAATAAATTTTCAACTTACCAACAACTAAAAGAAAAAAACCTGCAATTTGTAATGGATAAAATTTTTGCCATGCCAATGCTAATGAGATAGCCCATATAAGTAATGTTCGACCGCTATCAAGTACCATACGAGTTGTTGATGATAATTCTTTTGTTACAGATATACCAGCAAAATTAAAAAATGCAATTGAAAGTATATTTCCTAAAAAAAAGAACAAATAAAAATAAAAGAAAATAAATAAAAGTGTATTCTTACCAACTGTTGCAATAATAATTTTATAATTATCAGCCATTTGACAAAATGCTGATGGTAAATCTTCAAGACGATGATCAGGACCTGAATTTGATCCTTTCATATGAATAAAATGAAACTAATTAAAAACAAACAAATTATATCCTAGAATAATGTTTTTGAAATTAATTACTGGAATAAGAAGAAGACCAAGTGTACAAAAACCAAATATTCCTTCCCAACCAACAGCTTGTAATGGTGGAATATTATATTTACCAATGAAACGTTCTTCATATACGACCTAAATACAATAATGTGTAATTGATTTAATTTTTCTATTTTTGTTTTGTCATACTTGTAAACTGGTAAATATCATTGCCAGAATTATAAGAAAAATACCAAGAAGCTTTTGAATACCTGTATGATTGCCTTCTGATTCTTTACTAAATAAAAGATCCGATACACCGACGACAACTAGACCAGCAACAACAGTAAGAATACCAAGCCAATGAATAAGACTTAATCGTTTTCTAAGAAATATTACACTGAAAAATAAAAATAAAAACATTCAAAGCTTGATTTAAATCTATACATATATATAATTCTACCTGAATATAGCCGTAAAAACCATCACTGAACCTCTTAACATTTGAAATGAACTAGCAGTTGTCAAATTTAATGCAAAATAAGATAAACATGTTGAAAGCATATCAAATATTGATGCTATCCAAAATATAAGTGGATTAAATACTTGTTCACCATCAAGTAAATGTACATCTTTCTTAATTTGTAATGGCCAATGTTGAACAATTTTAGATGATGAATTGCCTTTATACGTCATTTGAGCAATACGATAATGAGCTGTTGAATACCAAATAAATTTAAATACTAATAAACATAAAAATTCACCCACAAACATGCCAACGGCCTAAATGAAAACCATTAATTTAATATTAATTTTTTCTTTACAAAACAAAATTATTAACTTGAAGAAATGGATGCTCAAATTGTTTTGGTTCAGCTGTTCGATTACAAAAATGTGCCTCTTGTCTAATAACATAAATATGAAATTAAGAATGAAATAAATTACTAAATACCTATCAGCCCATTTTGTCGATAAAGTATTTATAGTTCCAGTTATTAACATAAGACCAGCAAGGAAGAGTTGATATGGTGTAAAAGCCATGATGATCTTAAAACATATTAGAAAATAATTAAAATTCTTTTATTTCATCAATAACCATAAATGTTTGAATTAAACTTAGAATAAATAATGTTTTGCTCTGATATCTGTTATCTTTACCTCACCATACTAGCTTCTTACCTTCACTCTTTTTTAAAACAAGACAAGTGCAGTAAAAAAATGTCTTTGGACTTGCATTATATACAGAGATAATTATTTTTTTATTTGATATTAATATTCAAACAAACATATATAGAACAAAAGAAGCAATGAGAAGAAAACACAAAGTCAATATCTGAAACATAACTTGTACGATCATCTAAACAATGACAATTATTTTTAGATCACTGATTCATTGGTAGAAATGTTTAAAATTGAAGATAAAATGAAAATTTGCCGTTTCATCAACACTTCGTCAGCATTATCAACAATTAAATACTATGACATGATAAAAAATAAAGAACAAAAAACGATATAAAATAAAATAATATCGATGCAATCGACATGTGGAAAGAAAAATTGGACTCTTTTTCAGCATGTTATGTTTGTTTCATTTTTTTATGATATTGACTATGAGTTGACGAAACATCAAGTCGTAATGTTTTATTTAAATTTTTTCTTATTGAAAATTATGCTTTTCACCTGTTAGCTATCATTGACAATTGGAATTACCATTTTTAGAAAGATTGTGGAAAATACAGAACGCGTGATATTTAAAAAAAAACTCCTTACACATTGTATCTAGGGAATTCCCTAAGATTCTAATTGATAAAAAACTATTTTGTATGATTGCTCTATCTCCAAGATATATGGTTTACAGAAGAGTAGACTATGAGATTCTTAGAAAAAAAGAACCTCCGTTTTTATTTGTTTTTTTACTGGCGAGATATATATATATTGTTGATGTGCTGCGTGATAAATATTGGTGAACTCAAACAACACACACATTCATACAAATCCACTCACACCCTGTTTGTTCAAAAGTTGACCGGTTAAGTGAGTTCTCTACGGAGATTTTGAAAAAGACATTCTGAAGCTATATCCCATTGAATATGAACTTGAAATATGACCGATCAGTAAAAACAAAGTTTTCCTATTCGATCTATCCAAGTCCCAACTTTCTAACATGTTTCGTTTCAGAGTTACAAGGATTGTCTTGAGAACCCCGACTACAGCTAATTGATCTTCGAAGACTCCAAAAGAGCTTAAGACAGGAGTATTTCATCATGCTGAGTCGAATGGTGATGGTTGTTTTCAGTTCTAGAATGACCTGAGACTCATATTTCAGTATTTTTGAAATTTCAAAAACTTCTCCTATACACACTATAATAATCGAAATTTTAGAAACCTTGAAAGAGTGGTTTCAGGTCACTTGGAAACTGGAAACAAATATCACTATTTGAGGAAGCATTATAAATTATCCCTGACTTGAGCTCTTTTGAAGTCTTTCAAGATCAAATCGCTGAAGCCTGTAGTCACAGGGAATTGTTCTACTTCAAGTTAAAATCTGATCAAAAATTTCTTCAACATATCCTTTTTTTCAGAATCCGCGCAGTTGAACTCAACTGATTGATCGGTCGTTGACCTACCAGATATTGACATAATTATATAGCACAGAATCTCCTCTCTTGAATAGTGAAAACTTCAGACCTATGTGTTGTTTCTATAAAAAAAACCAGTTAGATCCATTAGCTTAGGAAAACGAGAATAGGATCGCTTAACATAGACACTTATCAGATTGAGTTTTGAAAAAAGAAATTCTTTTCTCATCGACACAATACATTATTTAATAAATGAATTATGAGCTATTACAATTCATCACGAGAAAGATTGTTTATCAATTATTAAAATTTCAGAATAGAGTTCGTCTAAATTGAATAAATCAGGGTTTTTCATTTGTACTAAATATTCGAGGTTTTGCTAATTGTTCAATAGTTTCTCTATGTTTTTCTTGTTTACTAATAATATTAATATCCGGAAAGTATTCATTAACAGTTTGTAAAATTTTTTTATTTCGGTTTTTCATATCTTTTTCTTGTTTTTCTTGACGAACTTTTTGTAATCGATCACGTATTCGTTGTTGATTAATTACATAATTTAAATTTCTAGAAAAAATTAATCATAAAATAAATTTATAGAATTTTCGCAATACAAAAAAACTTTCATACTTATATGTAAAAGGTTGAACTATTCGATCAGTTAGATATCGCTGAAGTTTTTCTACTTTATCAGTTTCAGATTCTATATCAGATTTCTAATATGTAAAATGTAAAATTAAAACAAAATATTGTTATAAAGAAAAAGATTCTTACTAAAATCTTATGAGGCATTGTTTCATTTTGTACTTGTAATTGCTTTTGATTGTTCAATATTCGAAAATAATCTAATGTACGCCAATGTCTTGCATCAATATGTTCAATAATTTTACGCATTGAATCGGTTTTTGTTACTAAACATTATTAAAGCAGACAAGATAACAATGACTTAAAATGTTATTGTTGATCTCTATTAGCATTGATGAAAAACAGACGATTTCCAGTTAAGTAGAATCTTCGATGGTATAAATAAAGAACATGAACATCTCCTTGTTATATAGTTGATTATCTTAGGTACTGTTTTTTAACTTTTAAAGTAACCTATGACCAAGGCAGATTTGAATTCAATCAAGCATATTTTATGATGATTTATGAAAATAAGAAATCCATAATATTTATTGATGCAGTTTTATAGCTTCTCTCATAAGCGACGAAGCAGATAGGAGAAGGTCAATGATCATCAGATAGGATGTCAGACTCCTTTTCCAGAGTTTCTTAACAATAGGAAAGGCGTTGAAAGACATTAACAACAAGACTTAGACTATTTTCGAACAGTCTAAAGCTTTTAGCAAAGTTTTAATTTTTGAAGTACGTTTGTGAAAGTTCTAAATATTGTGCTTTTTTTATTTTTGCGCAGAGAAAAATTTATATGCAAGACGTCAATTATGATGAGTAGTGATCAAGAAACAACAGCGAGGCAAACAAAAAATAAAAACAATTTCCATTCGCAATATAGAAATAAATAATATAGATCACTTTTCTGACGATGGATTACCCTTAAAGACAACTATAGTCTATTGGAGATTTTTCACTGAAGATATTTTGTTTTAGTATAAGGAGACTAAAGAATATATGTGAGTTGGACACAATAGTTTTCAAATGTGTATAGACAACTGACACACTAGCATTTAGAATTCTCTCAGACTCGAATAAGTCAAATAAAAGATGTAATGTCTATTTTTTTCCTTAAAACGATATCTCATTTTTTTTTTGACGTATTGTTTATTCTTATCTGAGAAGGACTAATCCTATTCCATATACATATGTAGTGTATACCTTTTTGTCGACCGATAATATCATGTACAGGTACTTCAAAATCATATTTCATAATAAAATTTCTTCGATCAGCAATTTTTTCGGCAAGACGAACAGTTGCCGAAAACACCGTTATACCATAAAAAACACATATAAAATAAATTTGAAATAGAAATCAATTAAATTATTTATCCTACTGAAATATCAAACATTGAAATCGCACTTTTCTTATGATTCAAAGCTTGCACAATATCATGAACACCATGAGTTGTTAATGGATTAAATGATAACTAAAATACAAGTGAATAAATAATTTGATTTTTGAATAAAAAGAAAAATGTTCATCTAACATTTATTCTTTGAAGTGTTGAATTTTTTTCTAAGCCTTCACTAATCAATTTTGCACTTGCTCGATCAATATTACAATTACTTATATTTAAACGATGTAAAAATTGATTAACAATTAATACTCGACGAAGAGCAACACTTCCATCATAACCAAGATTACTCCATGATATATCAAATTCTGTTAAAGTTTTATTAATCTTTAAAAAGAAACATGAAATTAAAATTTCATCAATAAAGAAAAGTCAAAATGATTACTTCAAATCCTCGAAATAAAGCTATTGAGGCATAACTTCGAATAAAATTCCAACTTAAATTTAAATCTATCAATCTAATATTTTCCGCTAAAGTACAATAATATTTATTATTCTTAAAGAAAGGATGACTAATTCTATATACTTAATGCACCACCAATAAGTATACATGCCATGTCTTCAAATTCATTTCCACTTAAATTTATTTCAATTAGTCTTTTATGTCGACATAAATTACCAATAGATCGACCATATGAATCTTGAATACCACAATTAGCCAAAGATAAATAATTTAATGATGTACAATAATTAATTGTATCAACTAATAGTTTAAAACTTTCCCTACTTAATTTATTACATGATAAATCCTAAAAATCAACAAGAAAACTATCACATTTTTGTTTTACAATCTTATTTTCTTTAGATTTACTAATAGATTAAGATTAACACATTTTCTTAATCCTTGACAAAGGATACGTATTGAACTTGCTATTAAATCAATCGAACTTAATATTAAACTTTCAAGATTTGCTTCAATTGCAGTTGCAAATGCACGTATTTCATTAAAACTAAATGATCGATTATGAACAGCTATATTATCATGGGAAAGTAGACTATGTAATTGCCAATCAATTGCTATGTCAAGCATATGACAACTATTTTCATATATATGAATTCTTCCTATTTAAAAATTCAAATTAATCTATTCGAAG
This sequence comes from Rotaria sp. Silwood1, assembly GCA_905250075.1. Classification (NCBI taxonomy): domain Eukaryota; kingdom Metazoa; phylum Rotifera; class Eurotatoria; order Philodinida; family Philodinidae; genus Rotaria; species Rotaria sp. Silwood1. Next base: position 959,144 of record CAJNOP010000013.1, on the reverse strand, counting down.
ATTTTATCATAATTACCATTGTTAGATGGAGTTTTACATCGTAAAGGTATGAGAATATCATCATTTGTTCGAACTTTTTTATTAGATTGAAATTGAAATGGAAAATTTATTTGACCAAATGTTTCATTTAAACGATTACTTCGATGTGCTGTCAGTTTTTGATCAAATGATAAACGTGGAAGTGTATTATCATGAGTTTGATCTTTAGAATAACAATATTTTTTTTTTTATGAAACAAAGAAAACTATACTGATACCTGTTTCATCGTCATCTAAATCAGTATCAAAACTTTTCTCATTGAATATTTCCATTTTGTTTCAATCACTAATATGAATACATATTGACCAAACAATCAACACAATTATATCAATTCTCTTTTATCTCATCAAATATTTAATACAAATGAAATGTTATTGACAATCGAAAAGATTTCAATTAAATAAAAAGAAAAAAAAAAAGAACTTCTCTCTTTTCCGATGAGATCGACAAGATGAATGGAAAAAAAAGTATAATGACAAATGTTTTTTTTCTTTTTTTTTTTTTTTTTTGAATTTACTATATTTTTTTTTCTTGTTTTTTCATTCAAAAAGAACGTACAAACAAAAGACAAGCATGTATATTAGTATATAGAGTTTGTTTAATCTTGCATGTCTTCTGGAATTTCATGAGGATTAAGAATACCTAAAATAATAAAAATAAAATTAGAATTTCGATGTTTTTTTCTTCTCTGAAAATTTTAACTTACCGGGAACACTCATTTGTACTTTACGTTTTTCTTCAGCTGCACGTTTTAATGTTTGTTCACGGTCTTCTAAATACAAATCAGCCGTATCATTACCAGTAGCTTCTCGTATTTGAACAAGAAAATCACGTAAATGTTCTTTAAAACCAGCAATATCTTGATCTAATGTAACGAAACCTTCAATAATAACTTTTATTTGATTATCTTGTAAATGTGGAAAAGCTGTTTTTAATAGATTAGCCATAAATTGTTCAACATAAAGTAAATTTTGTGATGGATCTTGAACTTCAGGTGCCAATGGAACTTTAATAAGACCTTGTTCAACAATTACAAATAAGTTGGCTAAGATTTGAGAATGTGCTGTTAAACCTGAAAATAAACAATATGATTATTTCTTTTATAAAAGTTGATGATATGTAATTTGAGCAATTTGAAATGTAATTGCTGTATTTCTATTTCAAATGAGCTATGATAGAAATTTATTGATCGCTTACTATATCGAAAAGTGAGACTATGAAACTCATCTATCAATCAAAAGACAATCAATATAATGCCTTCTATTCTTAAAAGAATAATAGACAAAGTGGACACAAATCGATCTACAATCGATATTATCTTTGTCCCAATTAATAGTTTTTCTTTTTGGTCCATAAACCATGAATTACTGATTAGAATAGAGAACAATTATTACTACATTTCTTCTACTGTTAAAAACAAACTCATACTAATTATATCGAACACATGTCTTCCAGTATTGTGAGTTATTCCACATTCTTAATGAGTATTTTTCATCAAAAGATCTTGACTATTGTAATGGATAAGAGATGTGTCCAAATCAGACCTACAGGAAAGAGAAGTTGATGAGAAACAGGGTTAAAACTATGAGACAAAAGTTGTTCCAATCGCAACTAACAATTAAAGTTCAACATTCTTTCGTTTTAAGCGAACTATCTTATAAATCATCAATCAGAGCATAATTCAAGAGCAATAGCACAAAAAAAAATACTAGTCATCGACTAAGCAAATCAAAAAGAGAATATTGAAGTTGTTTAGACGTTGTAAGAATAAATTCTGAAATAGTTTTCTATAGACCGAGACTCAAAAAACTAAAGTCACTAGGATCAGGATAAAAAAATCATTGAGATTGGGACCCACAAAACTAAGGTCGTTGGGGCTGAGGCTAAAAATAATTTTTGTCCCTCACACCTCTATTTGAGATAGATAAGTTATTGAGAAATAGATAGTAATTCTCTGAATAAAAATCAATGTCTTAGTTTATATATTATTTCTTCTAGTTATACATACCTGATGTATGTGAACATTCGGCAACAACAGCAAAAATATGTTGCATTGTTTCAAGATAATAAATTTGATAAAATGTTTGTGCTGCTTGTGGATCACATGTTTGAAATTTTCTTAACATAATTTGTAAAATTTCTAAACCTAATTCTGATATGGTACGCATTGTATGTTTTAATGCCCACATAATAGAATCATAAACAAGTTTAAATTGTGTTGCATTTAATGCCAATAATGCTTTAAAAAAAAAAATTTCAATATCTTATAAAATATATTTATAAAGAAAAATTTTATAACATACCTGAAAAGCAAACATTAGTTACTGATTGAAGAAGTATATAGAAATTCTTTCGATGATCAGGATAATCTTCAAAATTTTTATCAATCATATGAAGTGTATGTTCAAATGTTAAATCAAATATTTCTGGTATACGATTTGTTATACGATCTTCAACTTTATTAATTAATGTTGCTAACATATTTAATACTTCAGATTCACGAGCTTCTGGATGACAATCACGATAATCAATTAATACAAATGTATATAATGGTGTTAAAAATTGATCAAGAATTTGTTGAACATTTGTTGCTTTTGAAAAATAACTACCAAGTAATATTAATGTATCTTCTTTAACAGCTATCATAGATTTAATTAAACGTTGTTTAACAACCATTGGTCCATTCATACGTATAGCTTGATTTATATTTTCTGATGTTACTTTATATATATGTAATATATCTTGATAAATTTTTGTTAATTGATGTACATATGGTGCACCTAATGCTTTTGAAGCTCGTATATTTGTTTTAAGAATATTTAATATATTACTAACAACTTCAGGATCTTTTAAACAATCAACAGTTTTTTTTGCTTCTGATATAATTGTATTCCAAACATCATTTGGTAATTGCATATATTTTTCAATTAATTTTGTTTGTTGAACATTATCAACACTAGCTGCAATCATATTACCAACAGCTTCATAAAATGTATGAACTTGATGTGGTTCCAAATGACAAATAATACCATTTATATTAGTTAATATTTCATCGACAAATGCTTGGGATTCACCTAATTGAATTGTTACAAAATGACGACGACATTTTTGTGCAATTTTTATAAATGTATCGCATGCCATATCTTGTACACCTTCGTGCGTTTCTTTAATAAATACAAACAAAAAAAAAAAAAAAAGAAAATTTTTTTATTAGTTTTTTTTTTCAAACAAAGAATAATAATAGAAGTCATACCGTGCATAAATTCAAAAAGTTTATTAACAACTGTTTTAAGAAATTTCCAATGTGCACGAAGAAAACGAGGATATTGACCGACGACATACATGATATTTGAAGCGATTATAGCTTTATTATCTTTACCACGTTTTTGTTCACATAAGCCAAGTAATTCCTAAGACATAAAAAAGAATTTTTTTAAGAGGAAAAAATAAAAATAGATAAGATAAGATTTACTTTAATAACAGTAACAAGAAAACGTTTTTCATCATCTTCAACCATGGCACCTGAAATTGAACCAATTGCCCAACAAAGCTAAACAAATAATAATAAAATATGGATAGTGTTTAATAGAAACTTTTCTAATTGAGAACGACTTTTAATTTTCTATAACAATTATTAGTTACTTATGTTTTACTTCTATTCATTATGTTTCTAATGTTTTCATTTTTAATTAATTATTTGTTGTTCAAGATACACTATATCACTCTACCCTACAAAATATGGTATGGCAGAGCAAGGTTTAGAAAATTTTTCTCAGCCGATGCACCAAAAAATTACTCCACACTCTCTTTAATTTAGAGGCGGAATACTGAAGGTAATCGTCAGTCCCTTCTAAAATATTTTTCCATTTTTCTTAGCAGCGAACATCAAACAACGAGCCAATACAACTTTCAATGGACTTCAAAACATATTTTGTGACCATAATCACCGTGCTCTTCCTTTCCTAAAATCCTAGATCCGCCGCTGCACTTCCAGTATTTTTCGAATATTTTCCATTTTCATATTTCAATTAGGAATAGATTTCTTTGAAATTAAGAAAAGTCTAAAAGATCTCAACATTGAAATGATAATCACTTTATCAACTTTTCATCAATTCAAAAAACTGAAATCAAGAGTAAAAATTTCTTATCAGTAAATTTTTTTTTTTTTTTTCGTGTATAATTCTTATACTATCACTTTATCAATAAAATAAATAATGACTAAGAATTTCGTCTACTAATTTGAAAAAAAAATACATACTGTGTTTAAATTTTTCCATGACCATTCGGTACCATTAACTTGATTTGCTAATTTTTCTGTCATAATTGCTTCAGTATCAACATAATCCAAATGAGTCAAATAAACTAAAAAGAAAAAAAGGAGATAACTTCAAAAATAGAGAATGAGAAAAAAAAATATTTTCCATACCAAGTGTTTCACGCATATTTTTATAAAGATTAATAGCATCTGTATCTTTCATAAATTCTCGTACAACTTCACCACGTTCATTTTCTACAACAAGTACTTCTTCTGGTCGTGCCATACGTGAAATCATTGTGCGTCGAACCTTTTTTTTTTTAAACAAAATCAAATAAAATTTTTTCCTATACAGAAGAAAAAAAAAAAAAGTTAAATTAAATCTTTACTTTTGAAAGTATAACACTATAAAATTGACGTCGTGTTGGTACATTATTTGAATTACTTGAACGTAAATATGATGGTGTTATTTGTTGATATGGAGCTTCACGATAAAGTTCAGCACTTAAAATATTCCAATATTCTAAGCATATTTTAAATATTTCAATTTCTTCAACTTCTGATATTAAAACAAGATATTGTAATGCTTCAAGTAATGTTTCTTTTAAATCAGGTGTACGTTCAATTAAAATACCATGTTCTTTTAAAAAACTTGATAGAAATAATGCTAAATTTTGTATAAATTTTTGATCATCATCTTTTGCTGAACGATATGCAACTTTTAAATCAATTGATAATGGCATTATCTATTTAAATAGAAATAAATTACAAAAAAACAATAAAAAAAAAATTGTTTTTCTTTTTGATAATTTTTACCGTTTTAAGTTGCATCATTGTTCGACGAAAAAAATCAATAAATTTATCTTCATATTGTGCAACTTGAATACTTGCTAAAATGATTGAAAAAATAAATTTGACATAAATTAAATGTCTCTTTATTAGTGGGAAAATGTTTTCATAAGATATCCTTAAACATATGACTCATTTACACGTCATTTAATAAAAAAATTGTTCGATTGGATGGTGTAAAGGAATTAATGAGCATTTTCCATAATGTGCTTATTCGATCATTATGCAGAGAAACACATCAACGGACATTAGATAATAAATCTATATGACGCGTATAACCATAGTAAGAGCAAGATGAATTTAGCAAAAAAACAAAGGTTCTTTAGGATGAGACTAATGAATAATACATTAATTCTAATCATTTATATTTAGTCTTCTCTAGAATGTGATCAAACAAGTTTCAACCTTCATTTCGATGGGATTGAGACCAAAATTTAAACGATTACCGTATTTACATTTTAATTACGCAACTAACAACACAAACATTGGCGACTAAATGACTTATCAGATAGCAGTACGATGCTACGAATTAATAGACAACGGTATAGAATAATTCTAAGCTGTATGTTAAATAAAAGTTTTTGCTTAGTTCGATATCGAAAATTGAATCTATTTTTAATCACGATTGAAACCAACAAAGAAGACTAATCTATCCATCATTGTATCTTCTATTAAGATTTTTCTTCGAGAAAAAAAAACTCAATTGAAAAGTTACTATAAACAGTTTCTCTTTTTATTAAAACTTTAATTTCATTGTTATAACATACCAATTTCAGTTAAACAACGAAGTGTTACATTTCGAAACATTGGTACCGTAAAAAATGTTTCAATCAATTTATTAACCATAGCTGTTTCGAATATATAACCAAGTGGTATCCAACTAAGAAAACGTAATAGTGTTTCTAATGTAACCAAAAGCAATGGTGGATGACGCGATTTATCCTATTTAAAATAAAATGAAATCGAAATTAATCTTTATGTTTATTTGAAACAATTGAAGAATTATTTACCACAACATATTCACAAAGTTGAAAAATTTTTGTAAATTCACTACACATTGTATCTTTTAAATGTTTGGCTTTTGCTTGTGTCATTTGACCTGATGAAAAATCAAAGACTTCTTCACTATAAAAAAATAGAAGATATGTTATTATTTTATAGGAAAAAATAACAAATATCTATTTACAAACCTGAGAAGTTTTAAAATTTCTAAATTATTTTGACACATTGATTCACTTGTTTTACTTGCTTCAACAATATCACTAATAAAATTTGGCCATTTCTTTGGCCATTCATGTTTTAATATCTAAATTACAACAAAAAAAAAATTCATTTCATTTCAATTTAAAAATAATCAAAATTTATAATTTACTTGTACGAGAATAATATTTAATTTATTCAAATAAACTTTTTCACGTTCCATTAATTCCGGATTTTGTGAATGTGATATAACTAAACTTACAATATATTGTTTAATAGCTAAAAATTCATGAAAAAAAAAAACTATTAAAATTTTTTTGTTATTAAAAAAAAGAAAATTTTTGCAATGACCTTCACATTGTTCTTTTGGTAAAGCTTTCCATCGTGTTTTAATTGTTTTTTCAAGAATTTGTAATGCATAATATTTTGTTTCTTGACATTTTGAAAATTCTAATATACAATCAACTTTAGTCCATGCATCCGGATGATCACGTAATACATTTAATACTTCACTTGCTTGTCGTTGCTACATTAAAATAAGAATCAATGAAAGCAAAAAAAAACGATATATTGAAATGATAACTTACGGCATCACCCTGTCCTCGATACATTGTATTAACAACAGCATCAAGAATATTAACATCAAATGGTGATTGACCATCAAAATTTAATAATGCTTGTGCTTGTTCAAGTAATTGCATGATAAGAAAGTAAAATTAGTCACGTGTCCAATTGTCGTTGAAAGAGAAGAAAAAAAAAAGTAATGTCCTGATCTTGGTCTCGTCCTTTGTCAGAAACCGTCCAGAGTCAAGAAGTAGAAGTCCAAAGTCAGAAGTAGGAAATGTCTTTTGTCGGAAAATGCTCAACTGCACATCTTAAAAAAAAAAAAAAGAAAGACAGAAAACAAATTTTAAATAAACCAACCGATATATTCATTTTAAGATGCCACTACTAGTATTTGTCGAAGAATTTCATAACTTATGTTATTATTTCATAAAACCCGGAACAAATGAGAAATAAATCAATGACGGAATAGAATGCAAATATTACCTTCACATATTTACTATTTATTACTTCATACATCATCCAATCATAAGTAATGAGATCTATCCAATATTTACCTACTCTTCGATTTTGTTTGATGAAAGAAATAAAAATAAAGGAGTTACGAATTCTTTACATCATTTTATTGATTGAATTAAGTAATTTCTGTTAATAAAAATGACTGTTTTGTTATTTATTCTTTAGTAAATAAATTATTCAAACGATTACTCATTAGTAGAAAGAGTTTCACAGCTTGTATTTTTTATTAACAACGTTTCTCTTTTGGACAATTTTTAGAGAGATATTAGAAATTCAACAATTTAACAAATTCTTGTTTTCAATTTATCTAGTGTCACTGAATAGAACGCATTGAATTATCTATGGAAAACTATGTTTCGAATTTTTGGAAATAAGCTTTCTTCGAAGTATTGTAGAAAAGATTGCATTCTCAATATCATGATTAGAGTCGCTCATTATCACAGAAATATTTAATTTTTTTCACTTGATGGAATATTATATGGATTATTGCCTGATTCTGTAGATCAAATTGATTAAAAGAAAACCTTATGGACATAAGGTTTTCTTTTGATCCATTTGGTCTACAGAATTAGGCAATAATCCGTGTAATATTCCATAAAATGATAAAAGGAAAATATTGCTGTCGTAATGGACAACTCTAATCATAATTATAGGATTTAATCCTTTTTCGAATATTCACAGGAACAACTAGTTTCGAAAAATCCAAAAACAAAAAAGTTTGCTAAAATTTTGAATTTCCAGCATCTCACATATTTTCAAAGATAGACAATGGGTTTTTGTATCCCCTTCTATCTTTTAATCTAATGAAAATATCATCATAAATACTAGTCAAACGATTAAGAGTTGAATATACATATTCGTTCAATTAACAATATAGTAAATAATTCTATTGATAATAAATTTATGGTATTATGCTAGAGAGTTATTCTAATAGTGATCATGTTTTTCAAAAATATTTTCTAAAAGGTTTTGTTCGACCAGTTAAAGTAATGAACAATATTGACAATCGTTTATCTATAGATGTAAAGCTTTACGCAAAACACTACAGGTTATATAATATGGTTATGAGAATATCAAAGTTAATGTTGTCAGTTGAAATGAATTATTTTCACTGATTGAAATCGAGTCTAATCTGTCAATATTTTCATAAAACTTTTTTCTTGATCAAAACTCGTCAGTATAAAATACTTTTACCGTTTGCTGATCAAGATCCTTAAGATAGTCCACAGTCTATTGTTGAATATCAGACAACAATATTTCAATGATCATCGGTAAACGACTATTATCAATGACATAATAAGTGACTTTTATATAGAATTCATAGAGAGTGATGTATAACGTTCGAAAATCTTATATATCTTTTGAAAGAAACTGAACAAAGTTTGGTATTCATAGGCAAACAAAGTATTAAATGATGTAAACGATAAATGTAATATAAGAAATTCAGTGTTGCACCGTCTTATCGGGTTCATTGACCTTGAGATACTTCAAAGCAAGAGTTTCGAACATTTTTCTTGAGAATACGAACAGCTCTGAAAAATAATCTCAATTAGACAAATTATAGTAGATATATTCAATTGATAAAGTAACTTTAGCGATATCTTTTTGTTCATAACAATAAAATACAAATACATAAATTAATTATTAGAAATGGATACAGTATCGTTCTTTGTATGCAGTAAAAAATTGGGTAAATAATAACTGCGAAATGAAGGAAGAATTTTTCTTTCAACAAATTATTTTTATATAAAATTCTATAATACTAGAAGAACGATAAAAACAAGTGAACTAAGATAATGTTGATGATTGGAAATATCTCAAGCGACAGTAAAAAAAATATAAATAAAATGATGCGAAAAAGTCTTTTAATATATTGTCCTATGGATTTAAACAATAAAACATTAAAAATATTTTCACATCTCTTTAACTTTAGCTGATACTATATGTAGACTAGCAATCACCAGAAGTTTTCGACATGCTCGTGCGCGAGATAGAGCTCCTTTTCGAGTAGCAAATCGTGCATTAACAGATCGTAACAAAAAAATTGAAGGCGTTACTTGAACAAAGCGAGCACCATCTTATTCATTCAACTATTGATTCTATCATTGAAACAATCGAATATAATGAAACAACTGAAGATCATGATCAAACAATTCGAGAATATGATGAAAGATTTCAAGATTATGATAAAAAAATTGAAGGTTATGAAAAAAAAAGAAGATTATAAGCAAGAATTCAATCAAATAAAACATCAATTCTTTCAATATGAAGTTCAACAAACATCATTCAAGCACAACTTTTGATCGTAAATAAATTTTCCAGGTGAGAGAAACCAAAATCTGTACGATTGAGGAATTGTTCTTTTTGGAGTCTAGAAAAAATGCAGAAATCAAAACAATTTGAAAGAACAATTTCAAATTTTAGAATTTATCCGAATGATCTGATAATACTGATCGTAGAAAATTAGCTTTGATATACGTGAGAGTATCGAAAATTATTGAGGCAAGATTGAATGAAGTTCATAGGAATAGCTCTTCCCTTAGAACATAATTTGGTGCTTAATTCAACATATAATGTATTAAATGGAGTGAATGAAAGAGAACTACCGAGTATATAAGTATTTGAAAACGAATATCACCTTTCTAGCTCAATATATTTGTCTTATTCTACTTTTGTTATAGATGGTTGCTGGCATTATTGTCGTGCCATTGGCTGCATTTATGGTATATTAGCTTAGTTGAATATTTTCTGGTGGTCAAATGTGAACATTATGTTATATTTTTTTGTGAAAAAAATGAGTGCTTTCTTGAAACTACTTTTTATTTTGTTCTTCATTTTCAAAATAGTATTACATTAGTTGATAATCTAAATAATGTCTTAGAAATGTAAGAAGAGACTGACGTCAAGTGCACATGAATATTTGAAGTTGATTTGTTCGAGTATGATGATAAAAGAATGTATTTCTTCGTCATGTAAAATAGTTAATATTTCTATGGATGTCTGTGGATCATTTTATTACGAAAAAAATTTCATCAGTCATTATATTAATAAAATATCCAATGAACAATGTTATTTAGTAATATAAAAGTCATTTTGATGAGTTTAGATGTTACTTTAAATTATTGGAAATCATGTTCTTGACCATTAAAAGTTTTTTAAGATCTACTCTGTTTTTATGAAAACTAATCATTTACATTAACAACACGGGTGATTCACGTTTTTCCTCGTAGGATGTCTTAGGTTAAGATATGAGTGTTTCTTATCGCGATTCGGTATAAGACTAGATTTAATTTTATGACTGGAACAGTACAAGTAGAATCCACCAAGATCTATTAAGCACACTGGTGCTTGTACGATTTTGATCGTCGTTATGGATGTTACTAGATAGCACATAGGCACTTAAAAACATATCCTTCTAGTACTACTGCCAGTATGTTTGGATTGTTCTAAGTAGAATAGTAATTGTATCATTAACATAACAATATTAACAACAATATGAAAAGTTGGTTTTAGGTAATGTTGAAAAATCTTTTTTTTTTCAATCATTATACCAAAATGAGCATAGTAAAAAAAAGGAAAAATTATAACATTTGAGGTAAATATAGATCAATAGTTTATTTGTAGTCAACCGCATTTATGTGCAAATCACTGACTTTAATATTCATACTTCTTGAATACAACACTTAACACAAATATTTAGAACTTATTTTACTGTTTATTGATTGTTTATTAAAGTTATCTTTAGACAGTTGACCACGACAGAATATTATATAAGAATAATAATAATCTTCAATAGAAAACCTAAAAGCTGCTTAAATATAGAGTCAACAAGATAAATATCTCATAAATTATAATTAATACTGATACTTTAAGATCCAAATTCTTCGTCCTCCAATAAAAAAAAACAAACGAACATCTCAATCATTTTACGAACATTTGAAAGAATTAAAAAAAAATGTTTATTATCATTTTCATTAAAGAGAAAGTAAATTCATTTGTTCCTAGTATTGACACAAATTGCTGTATTGATATTGTTAATAACTGTCGCCATGCTTCAATTATTTACTCTCTATACAATGTTTCTCTTATCCGATATTCTATCTCGGAAGATTCTCCATCTGACACATGTACAAGTTTTTTGTTTAATTACCACCAAAAGCAGGAAATTAATAAAAAAAAATTGAAGAAAATGAAGTTCGATGTGTATGTGCGTGCAATAATATAATAGAGATTTTAAAGGTATCATCTCAGCTTCATTCAATAAACTATATACACTTAGGTTTCTTTTTTCTATTCAAATGCCCATTTATCATGTGTCAGATTAAAATTGAACGAATCAATTCTATTGATAAAGCACATTCATGCATTTATTGAGTCACAATCGACGTTATTTCTGTTCGTAGGACAAAAGAAAGTGACGAATTAAATTATTACAATACGTATGTCTAATCAAATGTCAATTGTTATCACTCACACCCTCACTATGAACTCTAAAAACGCCGGTTAGGACAGCGGAAATCTACGGTGATGGACGGTTTGTAGCATTTTACAGACTCATTGAGGGTGTGAGCTGTGGATGCCTGTGGGTCTTCTGTTTACCCACATTCACACCTTTACTTACGGATTATCGTCGGATTGATGAATATCCAATCCATGAATTATCTAGAATGAAAGGGTAACTGATAGTATTCATAGTTATTTTTACCAAAAATACCTCTTGTAGATTACGCAGTTATTGTGCGATTTCTCTAACCATCATATTTGCTTGCTGGATAATTGATCAATCACAAGTGAAAGATATAGTGTATTGAGAACTGACTCACAAGCTTCCTACTGTTTGTCAACACTGTTGAGTATTGAAGAATGTCTTGTTAACCGTTGAGCTGTTTTTCGTCTTCTACAGCGAAGAATGGTTGTTCATTCTTATAATCGATGAAGATGGTGAAAAATAATGGAATTTTAAAAGGAAAAAAAAAGAGACCAAAATGAAACGAGCACACAGATAGACCATATTTGCCGCCGTACAGAAAAGAAAAAATACTAAGTTTCTGTCATGTTTCTTTTCGTTAGAGAAATGTTTAAATGTTTTCACGTGCAAAAAAGTCAGTGTATTCATTGCTTACGAAATGAAACCAGCGTGTACAGGTAAAGCAAACACAATATTATTGTGCACTATGTGTGCTAGATATTCAATAGCAAGAAAGAATTTCATCTCAAAAGAACAAAAAATCACACTGCATCTATGGAAAATACATGAGACTCATATAGATTTACTCTACTAAAAGTCACATAGTTCGATTTTGATCTTAGACGTATAATGAAAATGCCGATTATGAAATAAGCTGATATCAGAATCTTTTCATATTAAAATAAGACAAATATTTTATCGCAACATATGATATGCAGAGACATACATATGAAATACCCAATAGAATGTAACATGGTCATGAAAGTAGAATCATGGTTTTTTGGCTTCCAGTTCCATACACTTAAACATAGTGGCATAACCATCACCGAAGTGAATGCAGGCTGTATCTCATGAGAAAACAATTAGGCCCTAATAATAGACCACTGCTATTCTATGAATGGGAACAGTTCGCTCTAACAGTGACTAATACAACGCCATGAAAAACCTTCGCAGTGATGAAGTTCTGATTATTATGTCACTACACAAGCATTTGTCGAGTCTTGGAACCATCATAAACGCTTCAACCACTTTGAATATGCTCTTGGATAATTGAGTTTCGAAGAAAATTGTATTTTTCTGACCTATTTGTGCTACATGATAATCTTTTGAAAATTCTTCATCTTAAGTAAAAAAAACATTAGTTCAAACTGTCACAAAGGAAAAAATGGTCATTTGAAAACAAACACTTGTGATTTTAACAATCGAAGAATGTATGCATGCAAGAAATGGCAATGGCTTTCATCTTCACTATTTGTTCATCAATAAAGTTATGTGGAAAAAACTTACGAGCTTCACATGAATTAAGACAGATTGTTTGTTACTGCTATAATATTCAATCCTACATGAGATACTAGAACACTATGTTTTCATTTGATTTTGTTTACTAGAGAAGTTTAGCACTTAACTGAAACAAGTAGCCAGTAGCAAGTTGCATATTTCTTTTTCAGAGCAAGCCAAAGTAATAATTAGTGATAGGTTGTATCACGACGAAAGTTGACACTTTTCATCGGTATCGATAACTTTGAAAACAGTCGAACTCTAACTATTGGAATAAACGATATGTGAGATATGCCACTGCAACTTGAAAGTACTGGTTTTTACTCATGAACGGAAATAAAATTTGAAATTCAACTATATGAAGCATGGTCAGATTACAATGAAACCTAATATTCTATGGAGCAATTTAGTCCTATTTTATATTGCTGACCATAGAACACAATTGGCTGCATGTAATTGTGTCTTTGTATACAAGGGTGCGGGTGGATGTGGGCGAAAGAGTGTCAGATGAGTGAGATTTTGATTTTATTTTCAGCTACTTTCATGTACCGCTCTCACATTCACATTCACATCAACAATCGTATTAAGTCATAGACAGAAAAAAGAACGCCACATACTGATTATCAGCTAATAGATCGATTACCAGTTTTCTTATCGGATCACCCCTTCATCGATTTTATTGACTCTCCAATGAAAGTCAAACTCAAACTCATAGTTATTCTCCGACAGCAATATCCATTATCGTTAAAGAGAGAACATATAGATAAAGGAAAAAAATTTATGGTCAATAGAAAATAAATAAATAATATGACCAAAGACTCGATTATCCACACGATTGTGACAATCAAAACTTTTTTTTAGAAGACATTCGACGTACTCTCAAAGTATGTGCTTGGAAGATTAATAGTGCATGTGTCTCGCAGCGAAAGAACCCTTGTTTTTCAGATCGAGAGTCAGCTTCATCAATAAATAGTAGCATGAAGGAGACCAAACAGCGATTTTGAATAAAGCTTCCTTACGCTTGACTTCAAAAGTTTCCAAAATAAAACCGAATTTTCTTTTGACTTGACTGAGTTTGAAGATTGAAGATTGACATGCCAATCGAGTGGAATTCGCTTTTGAAATATAAGAGTTTCAACATTGCGATTTATTCTGTCTACGAGATGTAAGTTAAAATAATGAGAAACAGGATTTTTCTTCAAGTTGATATCTTGAGAAAAAAAAGCTCGCATTAAATGTATATTTGTAAGTTACATTACTGTTTCAGAAGAAAACAGATCGTGTACAGACACATCACATAAAGCTATTTCCTCCTCACTGGAAATCATTAATGAAGAAAGAAAGTCATATATAGATAACCGTGTCCCATGTGAAAACTTTTCTTATTGTAACTATTAGAAGCCAACTTTCTCGTTTAAATTTTCACATGGGCTTAGCGTTTAGAATCATATCTCGTCCTTACATTATAAATCATAGGAAATGGAATCTATTTAGGAAAATATTGATGTGGACGTGTGTGATGAACAGACATACATCATCTGTGTCCAAATTCACACCTGCAGGTTATTCTAAACTCGTTGACAAACCACAAGTGTTCTAACGTTGAGATAAAATCAGTTTCAGAATATAGAATTAGTATTTCCATTGCTTCAAAGCGATTATAAAAATACAATACCTAAGTTTTCAAGCAAAAAAAGGTTTCTCGCTATTTCGAGACTAGAATTAAGTGAATCTCACTTTTTTCATCAGTACCTTAATTTCGTTGGTGTCCTATGTTATTTCTATCCAGATTTGTTCAGCACTCAAAACTTCTCTTTCTTCACAATCATTAGAAAAACTTCTGTCAAATAATTATGAACTAACCAAGAAATCCTATCTAATGACTTCTTCTGATTTCAACCATTTTTTGCCTATAGATTCTGCGCAGTGTTATAATGAAAACCCTAAAAGGAGTTGGATTTCCATAGATATTTCCGTAAGCTTTCGAGTTTTTAATCTCCATTTCCTAAAGGACTTTATGTGACCTCAGACCTTAGGACAAAATCATATTTCCAAATTTCGATCTGAATATTTGTGCATACAGTGAACTCAATAAGACTAGCTTTCTTAAAAATGACGCAGAAGTTTTGAACAAAGTCTCTTCGACATAAAAAGCTTTCGAAAAATGCATGGTGCGCATACTATACGTGCAAAAACTTATAGCTTGAAAGTTCCACATCTCGAAGTGACTTTGTTGAAAGCTTTTAAACTTTTTAATTGAAGCTAGTTTAGTTGAAATCTCCATATGTGCAAATATTCAGATGAAAAATCAAAAGTAAGATTCTTCCAAAAACCTCGAACTCTTCAGAGACCGCCAGAAAATAGTCACATTAACAATTTCATAGTTTAGTAAAATATCTATAAAAACCCAAATCTTTTACGGGTTTTTATTTCAACATTGTGCAGTATTTGTAGGTAAAGAGTCATTAGAATCGTAAGAAAACATCTGATAAGCTTCTCTCGTAAGCTTCTCTTGAAATGCTAAAAGAAAAACAACGTAGTATTATTGCTATTCGACTGTCCTGTTATATTAATTAGATAATTTTCCATATTGGTGTCTATTCTACATTAAAGGCGAGTGTCTCGAAATCATTGATAAAAAAATTCTTAAAGTAACCTATTCAATAAACGGTTATTCATCCTGACAAAACTAAAAAGATATTGTTGCTATACCGCTTATTTTACTTTAGTGTTATATGAACCAATCCTTTGGTTTTTCAGCAAGGATGCGCTTCTTTCCGCTTTGATGGCACAAAAAAGAAACTTCTTTTACATTTATCATGATCCGTCACTTAGTGATAACGCCTAAGCGTATCTCATTGTCTGTGGCAAGAAATCAAAGGTCAAATTACAAGAGAAAACGGCGGAGATTTTTTGGGCTCCAACAGTTAAGATCCGAGCATCCACTAGCGAGCCAACAGTCTAGTTGACAAAATCTACAAGAGAATGTCGAAATGTCAGGAACAGTCTATAGGATTCTTTCTTCATACTTCAACACTCACGGATATCCTTGTTTTACCAAACAATTTGTCTTACCACGTTGAGTGGCATAATCTCTTTTTCTTCGAATCTTTATTTAAAGAGACATTACATAGTGTTTATTTAACATATTCATATTTGTGTAGGATGATGATGAAAGGTTTTTACAGAGAAAACTACATGTCTCGTGGAGAGCATATCAACCAGTACTCATTTATTGTTATATTGACTAAACAAATGTACAGACTGTCAATTTTTTATTTTATCAACTGTCTTTGAACTATGTAGTTTCTACCATACATAAATATAATTGTAACAATCGAGCATAACGTGTAAGCTGTTGCTTCTCCTTGATTGAAACAAGTGCGATGCCTTTCTCTGTCTATTACCTATCCATACTTCTATTATTAGTTTGTCCTTTTCTCGTGCATAATAGAGATAACCGCAATACCCTTCCCCGTTCGTTCTTCTTCTATTTGTGCTTTGGAATAACGCGCTTAGTGTATTCTCGCCTCGTACATAGTGTTATCCATAAAATAAATAATCACAATATCTTTTCTATCCGCTATGCTTATCTCTCTTACCTGTTCTTTGGAACCATACTGTCGACGTGTCGTTCTTTCGTACATAGTGTTAGCCATAATCGTAATCTAACCTTTGTTCTTCTCTGAATTTGTCCTTAAACTCGTATTTTTTTGTTATTGTGTTTACTGTATTCTTCAAGGTCCTTCTATGCTAAGAAATAGTATATAAGGAGCGGGAGAAATACAGTATACGTACAGTTTTACTTACACTAATAAAGTATTAGGATAATAGCTCTCGAGCTGTGCCTACTCTATCTAAAATCTTCACATACAGTAAACACAATATCAGAAAAATACGGGTTTAAGGACAAATTCAGAGAAGAACAAAGGTTAGATTACGATTATGGTTAACACTATGTACGAAAGAACGACACGTCGAGAGTATGATTCCAAAGTACAGGTAAGAGAGATAAGCGTAGCGGATAGAAAAGATATTGTGGTTATTCCTTTTATGGATAACACTATGTACGAGGAGAGGATACACTAAGCGTGTTATTCCAAAGCACAAATAGAAGAAGAACGAACGGGAAAGGGTATTGCGGTTATCTCTATTATGCACGAGAAAAGGACAAACTAATAATAGAAGTATGGATAGGTAATAGATAGAGAAAGGCATCGCACTTGTTTCAATCGAGGAGAAGCAACAACTTACACGTTATGCGCGGTTGTTACAATAAGAGTTTAGTGATGCGTCAATAACTGAATATTGACCTCAAATGTGAAATTTCTTATACTAAGAACTACCAAATCGAGTCAAGTTTCTTTTAGCAAAAGTCGATCAATCTTATTTGGTTGATTCAAAATCATATGATTAAATTTCAGCTAATTAAATTCAATAGTGCAGAAATCTGTTTGAATGAATTATAAAAAACTCAGACTTTTTAGCCAATGCCGATTGATCCTGATAGTATCGAATTGGATAGTTGAAATATGACCACGGTTTCGGGTAAAACAATTGAAGTGGATTAAGTCTCGCCAGAAAAATTTCGTTTTAAGTGAATTTGAACAGTATCTATCGTTAAGTACAAAGTAAAGATCACTCTCTATTTGAAAAATCGAAAAAATGCAAATTCTATGCGCTTTTGCCTTGGCGCTGACTGACCTTTCTTCTTATCAAGCGAGGTAATTTCGTTTCTCTTTCTGAATTACGATAAATATTCTTTACCATTTGCTGCATTTTTATTTTTTGTTTTTCGATTATTGAAACTCAGTTACTTCGTATCTCCCATATACCTCAAGATAATAATAGATTAATGTCGTTTTTCGCATCTATTCTATTCCTATGCGTTGGCCTATGTGGAGTACTCATTCATGGGTGGGGTCCAGTGGGACACAGTTTAGTCGTTCGTCTGGCAGAAACTCATCTGAACAGTTCAGAATTCGATTGGCTACGAGCAATGGTGCCATGGCATCATAAAGGCAATTTAAGTGTTATGGCTTCATGGCCCGATGTTATTCTCAATCCGAATACGAATCCTATCGGTTATGAAAATTGGTTATGGACTGCTCCACTACATTACATTCGTATACCTGATTGGAACTGTTCATATATACCTGAACGAGATTGTTTACAAGATCGATGTATTGAAGGTGCGTTAAAAAATTATACGAAGCGCATCGTCGCTCCGTTAGGTGGACTAATTGATGAAACACAACGACAAGAGGCTCTATTCTTTCTTCTTCATTTTGTTGGTGATATTCATCAACCGTTACATGCCGGATTCATTGGCGACAAAGGTGGTACTATGCTCAAAGGTAACTATTTTTCGTAAGAAACATAAATAAAATTTTTTCACGATAAATCTGTTTGAATCCGTCTAAAATACAATAATTGTTGTCTGGTGAATAGTATACTACTAGTAATAATCAATTTATTGATTCTAAACCTTAGATAACAAACCGAAAAGGTATTTTCGAGTATGGCGTTTTATAAAACATCTGTTGGCAATAGATACAGGTTTCTAGTAGTTCCTTTGATTAGATAATTACCTCTGATGATCATATTCCTTATATATCAATTTATTTTAAGATAGAAAAAGGAAATTATCGTCCACATATACAAAGAGTTGATAAGGAAGTCTAGTAATTCTAAGATGACGAGCAGCCATATTAATTCTTTATTATCACTTCAAATATTACCAACTACATATGTGACGAATTAAAACATGTAATGTTCTCTTGAAAAAATCTCTTGTTTTGTGAAACACGGATGATGATGATCGTTGAAGCATATAGTGAGAAAACTCTCCCCACTTTTTCTTGCTACAACATATCGTGACAACCAGCCAGACATGTACAACAGAAAAGATTTTCAAGCTTCACAGATCCTAACAGTACTTTCGATATGTCAGCCTATCTGATGATGAAGTATAATGTGATCAAGATGGACAGGACTTTCATTTACGAGTAGGACAAATCCTTTGTATTTAATACTTTATTCCTAAAAGACTAGCACAGTAAGCTTTTGTTTTGGAAAGCACAATTCACTTGACTTAGTCATGCTGAACGCATTACTGTAAAATAATCGAATACATAAGTCACATTCTTTTCCATAAAAGAGCATAAGAAAATTTTCCTTTTTCTGCATTGTTGGATCTTGTTACTTACTAATTCCATTATATCTGATATCACTTTTTTTTTCAAAAATTGTCATATTCAACATATTAATAAGGCCTTATTTTTCATGATGAGAAGACATTTTTTTACTACCTAATATGGAAAAATTCTTTGACAAAACACGATTGGTTTTGCATAAAAATTGTATTGAATACAATGCTCAATAATGTTCAAATTCAAAACTACTGATCGAAATCAGAGAACGAATTCAATCAATAGTTTCTCGTGCGAAACTCAATTGAATGATTTCGCAATCTTCTAGTAAACTGTCCCCGACAATGTTAGTTCAAATTACTCTATCTATTTATAGGCTACTTTATGGATGCAACTCAACAGACTGATCTTCATTGGTTGTGGGATAATGATATTTTAATGTATCGCCTGCATAAACATTTTGCATCTAATGTGGAGCACTATTTTAATTATCTTTATTCGCTTATGATCAATCAATCGTCTACCGCCGATATAAATAGTGACAAAGATTACAAGGCATGGATTCGAGAAGATATTGAAGTTGTCTGTTCGCAAATCTATATCGATGACAACAATCAACATTTCAATGATTCGTTCAATTTGAGTCAACACTATTTCGAACGACATTATTCGTTGATCGACAAACGAATCGCTCAAGCTGGCCGTCGTCTTGGCATTCTTCTCAAAAGTTTGAAACTGGAACAGCCGAATTCATCATGTATTACACTTTGTTCTAATACGATTGCTGTCATTGTCATACTCTGTATTCAGTCTATTCTTAGTATCGACATATGAGCTATTAACGTTTCTATAAAAAACGAAGATATAACAAAAGACGAGAAGTTTGTGAATTGAAATAAAGCTTAGTTCAACAAATGATCGATTCATGAACTTGATAGTCATTTGTGTATAAAATTATTCATGTGATATTGTTGTTGTTGTTATCAAATGGATTCAGGAGAGATAGATAAGCGAGTGTCGATAAAGATAAGACAATCTCCTACAGTCATAATCTATCCTCACATCCATAATCCTTCTCCTCAGTCCACAATGTGCTGAGAAGTCTATGGAAAATGATTGATCATCTATATACTTTATACATATTTCATTTAGCATTGAGAACTGTATCGAGAGAAATGACTGACATTCAAGAAAGAAGAGTACAGGTTCATCTATGTTACATTTAGTTTGCTATCTCAATAGATAGAACATAGTTCACTCTATTGTATCTGTAAGTATGACTTTGTTTTTGTAAGTTCTGCGAGATTAGTAAGCGTTAATATACTGTATTTAAATTCATAAAAGGTCGAGTTTGCTGAACTTGTCTGAGTCTTCAAGCGAATAAAGAGAAGCTAGCGGAGTCCGCCAGTATGGATTACAGCTTGAGTATTTACTTTTGATATTTTATTTATTTTTAGATAGCAATCTAATGAATAGCTGTTCTATACTAACTTAAAAAACCGCAAATTGTTTATTGATGCGATATCCAAATGCTCAAATTTCGCATCGATCTCTTGCTAAAGAAAGATTCGTGACCCTTACAATTTTCATGTCTAAACGCCTATTAAATAGAATGTGTTTTCTGCATATGTTGTAAAACATTTATTTTATTTTAATCATTTTCCTTCGACCATTAATGTTGATATAGTTCTACATCTACCCTTTAAAAATTTCAAGATCAATACACTACAGTTCTAAATGTTATATTGTTTTTTTTTGAGAGTTTTCATTGTTGAATTATTTCGATGTAAGGTGCTTCGATTTTTAGCTCGCCATCATCAGTTATTTGTGATTGCACTTGATCGACCTGTGTACCGGGTGGTAACGTTATTGATTTTCGAAAGAATGACCGTTCTGTACAGTTCCCATCCTTGTAACTGCGTTCACATTGAACAATCAATTGATTGTCTTTCACCGAAACGTTGATCAAATTAGGATTGACATTTTTTATGGGCAACGAGATTTGCAATTGTTTTTTTCCATTGTTGTCCATTGCAACAATACGTTGATGGAAACCGCAGTTATCCAGAAAACCAACATGGTCAAAAATTGGATTACGATATTGTCCAAATGGAACCAATTCTTTGCTTGCTTCAGTTTGTGCTTCTACTAGACGACGTTCAACTTCTGGATTGCGAATCGGTACTTCAATGACTAGCATGTTATTCGACGTAACGAACGACACAATATTGTTTACATCTATCAAAATAAATAGAGTCTAAATAAATAATCGAAAGATAATTGCGGCGTAGTCAAGATTCGACTGATGACAGAGCTTAGTCCCTCTTCTTAGTGGTTTATTTGGAGAGCTCGTATGCCTGACCCCTAGGTCCAATCGGTAACAATTATCATTGAATTAAATGAAAAAGAGTTTTTCAATACTAGTATGATTTTTAAATGGTCGCACAGAGACACATATTTTTTTCATCTGTAAAATTTTCTATTTCGATAACTAAAAAAGAATATTTGTACTCCAACTGACAACATTTTCAAGGATCCAATGAATATGGAGATGATGTCGTCCAAAGTAGACACTTTATAAAATATTTGTCAAAATTTAGTCAGTAAATTTCGACTTCAGTATGCATAAAATAAGAACAAGCTCATTTGTATGGTACTATTTAATGTTTGTTTTTGTATTTTATATTTTCATATTGAATGGAACAACTTGTTAAATCATGATTATGTTTAGGTGATAAAAACATCGACAAAATGATATTAGCACTCATCTTTCTCATGACAATAGCCAAAATCATTCATCCTTTCCTACTGTAGCATTGATGATAGTTATACGGCCCAGTCGATTAACTTGGAGAGTTATTGAAGAAAACAAGTTCATAATGTGAAAAGTATTCAAAAAATGTAATAGAACGGCATCTCAGTAATAAAATTTTTCCTACACGGATTGATAATATATTTTTTGAAAAAAAGACTTTCTGTGAGTACTACGAAAAGCAGGATGGGAAAATCCTTCACTCGCAAATTTCACGTCTCTGTGCAAACCAGATCTCACCCTATCTTTATTGTAATTTATGTGAAGTTTAGTGTATCATTCTTGCATAGTCAAAGCTTGTAACCGCGAAGAAGATTGAGCTCCATCAGACTTTGTTAGACTACACTACTTGCAAATAACATACCAGCATCCTCAGGTAGTTCATAACTTTTCCGCATTTCTCGATGACTGAAATCACCATTGATTTGACGATCATCATATTTGGCTTGGACAACTAATTTTTTACCTTCAATTTGCGTTTGAATTGTGTCTTGATTGAAACCGTCTACATTAAGTTGTATACGAAATTTGTCTTTAAGTCTCGATTTCAAGCGTTTACGGGTAAGACAAAGTGGTTCATTGATCCATCGAAACGCATTCGATACAGTCGCTTGAGTCGCATTGTAATCCTGCCATGGATCGAAGAACTCGAGTTGATTACCTAACAGCTGTCGAAACGGATCGTTGATACGATAACGATGAATCGGTAAGAAAGCCATAAAATTGTTTTCTGTAGTCTTGGATGAAAATTTTTGAATAGAGAATGTGCGTAGGAACTTGCAACACGTATATATATGTGAGCAAAATAGGACAATTTTGTAGCATAATCGAGACTATTCTAGAATTTTCTCAACGCGTTCTTTATCTTTTTTCCTTCGTCTCTATGGTTTTCTTTTTGCGTTCTGTCACTTGCCTTTTTTCCTATTTTTTTTTACAATGGGTAGATACAAGAACCAGAACAACAATGTGTGTAAGAAAACTCGTCTGAAAATGTGCTTGAGTAGTTATGGTCGTTCTTTTATTCAACGAGAACCAATCGTCAGATAGAATTTTTATTAAAAAACTTAAATACAGATATGAAAGACTTTGACATCTATTTACAATTAATTGGAGAGGTTTTTGATACATTATATATAGATGACTCAACTTTCTTCACTATGCGCGTGAATTTGTAAAAATTGTTGTCTGTGACAAAAATGTGTTCTAGAACAAACTGATGATCAACAGCAAGAAAGAGAACGCCTTGCAGTAGAAAGTCAGACGTTCTGATTTAGCCTGTTTCTATATAATTCCATATTTTAAATAAATATTTTGTACATTGAATTTTCAATAGAGAACTATCATTTTCCACTGTTTTAACCATATTTTCTTATTTAGACGATTTATCTAGAGAAAAATACTTCTCAATATGGTTTTGTCCAGAATTGAAGAAAAATTCTTTCTAACGAAAGTTTAGTTCATAGCAAGGATGATTGTTAGAATCGTTGAGAAAGTAAGAGGAGACTCATTTATTCTCCTACATTCATTAGTAATATTCTTTATAAGATAACATTTTAATGATGATTCATCATAAACCGAAGATAATGTTCGAATGACTTCAATATTATATAATACTGTTGCTAGTTGTCAGCGCCAAGCATTTATAAATTTTCACAAATACGAACAAATTGTTGTCTAATATGTTCAACAGTAACTGAACCCGAAATTTCTATAACATTCATAGTTCATTGATAGACAGCATTATCTAGTAGCAGAGCACAATCTTTTCTTCAATATTTCCAATAGTTTTTACTTTTACTTATTAGTTGTGCATCCCACTATTTCGCCTAAAACTCTCAAGCATGCATTGAAAGGCAAAATCTGACGAGGAATGTTCTAGAATTCTTAAAATTTAAGTGGAATATTTCGTAAAAACACTTCTGGTATGTTTTGAGTTGTTTGACCATCATAGTTGGACATTTGAAATGATGCTCATCGTTTAACAGAATTATTTTTCAATTGAAGAATGGTTCTTTCGTCAATTTGTTGTATGTGGATCAAAATGATTACATAAAAGCCTTATGACAATACATCAAGATAAGAAAGAAAGTGATCATGGCGTGAGTGTATAGAGCAGAAAGAAAAGAGAAGATCTGAGAGGCATCTATATGACAGGAAGAAAGAGAAGATCTGCGAAGCATCTATATGACAGGAAGAAAGAGAAGATCTGAGAAGCATCTATATGACAGGAAGAAAGAGAGAAAAAATACGCATGCGATGGTAGCTGGAACGACCTATTACCTTACAGATGATAACAGTTTTATGAGAAACAAACATTTTCCTTACTGGAAAATAGGTGGTATAATCCTTGTACCACCGATCCCAAAGGGTTAAAGGTGGTGCTAACAAGAAAAACTTATGCAAAAAATTAAGTGAGCATTTTTGTAGAGCTTCAATTTCTTCATCGTCTTCCATATAAATAAATTACTTTGGTCTGTAATAATATTTGTATGTGAAATATTAGGAAATGTTTCATGTTATGCATTTAATGCTCATATTAAAATGGATGCGATGGATCATTGCAAAATAGCATGATAAAAATTTGAAAAAAATCTCGTATGTCGTCTTATTGTTGAGACTTATTTCAACATTGGTATTAAAATTTGTGTCGTGATCCAAAGATTTACAAACCTTGAACAAATCCTGAGTAAGAACCCACTAAAATCTTAATGAAAATTCTGCATCCATCTTTCTCAGGATGCTAAACGAGATCAGTTATTAATTTCGATAGGGTCCTACAAATCAAATTATACTTACATTCTAAACACAAACCTATAAAGACGTAAACTAATGTCCATTTAAAAAAAGAAGGGTGAGTATTTTTTGAATAACTTTTGAACGGATTGAGCTAGAGAGCTGTGGTTTTCGCCATTGGAAAAAGGAGATGAAGACGCATCAAACTATGTATGAAAACGTTTTTCTGACTACTTTTCTAACAGTTTTGCATAAAGCTTCTAGAAATACAGCATGCCTCTCATAGACGGGATATTAATCTATTGGTTTTCAGAAGTGTGCTAGAACCATCAAATGAAGAGCTATAAAACTATATAAAAAGTCTATTCCTAACAACTACCAGTAAGATATCCTAGCCATTGGAGTGGAATTTATCACCCAATTTTTTCAACGAAATAATCGAAACATTTAACTTTTTGTAGCTTTTTTGGCGAAAAATCACTGTTTTTTAACGTGGGAGAAAAAAAGCATTTTTTTTTCAAAGCGTTTGACTAAAACTGTTACGAAAGTAATCAGAAAATATTTTCATATATAGTTCAATGCGTCTTCATCTTCTCTTTCCAATGGTGAAAATTGCAACTCTCCAGTTCAATCCGTTCAAAAGTTATTCAAAAAAATACCCACTCGCCTTTGTTTTTTGAATGAGCAATAGTTCAAAATGCACTTATTTCAATTATGTTTTTCTTACCCAAATAGAGAATGCATTTGAGAAAAAAGCTCAAAAAAAAAACAATATCTTGTGGTAATCATCTAGTCTTCTGAGATGAACCTGCAGTTTCAACAACGTTTTCGTGATAAATTACGGAGACGAAATTTTATCTTCTCAACTACTTTATTCAAGAGATAAGATAATTGCTTTTTTCTGAATTGTTAGCAAGATAAATATCTGACTCAAGAAAATACAACCAACTCGATAACAAGAACAAGTTTTAGAGCACCTCAAAAGTTTGTTTTCATTTTCGATTTCAAACAGTCTTCACAGTAACATATAAAAACTAGCTAGTGTATCGAAATATAACCTAATATTGATATTTTGTTGTCGAAAAAGGATATCTAATAGTATCATAACTTCACATATACATTGGCACATATTTTTTGTTGACTTGTTCTTAAAAGAACAAACTTTCACATGAAAATGCTACTTTACCAAACTACTCTCGATACTGCAATATTCTTTCGGAACTTGTTGAAAATATTCTAACGATCTTTCTAGAATAGCTTGGTTTAGAGTCTACATTCAGAATAGGAGCATTTTTTACTGTTTTCGAGTACCATAATTTACGGAACTTATGACTTTTGTAATTATTACAATAGCTTCATTATATTTTACTTTTCGATTCTAATAATATTGTATTGAAACTTATTTTCTTTATCAAATATTTATCAATGAGACAATCTCATATGAAAACTTAAAACTATGGTTCTGATCTTTTCTCTGAATATTTTATCGACAAAAATTAAAATACTTGATAGAATAACTGTCTAAGAGTACAAGTTATGAATTTTGTGAGAATGACACCCTCTTATTTCATGTGCATATTTTCTCTACTTGACCTGTGCACATTAGAGTCTATTATATAGTAAACGACAATTATCTAAAGTATTCTTTTTTTCACACAGAATAATGCAAGCTAGAATAACGGTACCAGTCCGTGAACTCGAGTTCTCTGATGATTCGGGAAATGGAGAAAAAAATGTATGTTGTGATTGTTTGAAGCAAATACCATTGGGAAAGGTCGATTATTTTTTATGAAAATTGTCGTTCTTCAAGAGAAGATTATCAAATACTCTATCGTGTAGATACGATATTTTCGAGTTGCTTAACTTAGAACGTAAACAAAGAAATCAAGATTATGCCTTCTTCTTGGTAAACAATATTACAAGGTACTAAATATATCTGTGATAGATGAATCGATTTACTGAGACTAAGCACGTATTTTCGATATTGTGTAGCACAAAGTTAAACTAAAATCTGCAGATGAAATTACAAAAACAAACCGTTTCATGAATGTGTGAATTGATTTCA